>CM077094.1:139003287-139381747 GCA_039513925.1 Platanthera zijinensis
GCCCTTTACCGCACCACAGATTGAGAGGGGGTGGGATAAGGGGGGTTGGGGGGTCACCGTTAAAGTAGGTAGAAAGACAATTTTAGTTTTTTTGAAGGGTACAAATTTTGATACTGAAATAATATACTAAGAAAAAGTGTGGGTGGAGGAAAAAGGCTCAACAGGGATTGAGTTGGTTAAGATCTTAGATATGTATCTATTGGGATACATTTGAAAGAAGGAGGTAGGCAAAAATGGGAGTGGGTTCTTGGTGGAGGTTTTATAGATTTCTGAAAACGGCCTGCAAATAGCCAACCTCCACTATCATGAACAGCTATGTGTAGCCAAACTGGGTCCGCCACCAGCGCAACTCCGCTGTTCTAATAGGATATAGGAGGCCAAAGGGGGTGGAATGGTAAAAACACATCTCAATGGACTGGGAGAGTGGCCTTCTGGAACCTTCACTCGCCGGGGGCGGAGAGTGCTCGATGGAGTTGGCACTCGCCGCCTCTTTCTAGCCCTGAGAGAGTGCTGGCCCGGCTTGCCAACTCGCCCGCTGCTTGATGAGCCCGCTGGGGCCAGTGCGAGCTGACCTACTCTACTTGCCCGCTGCTCGCCGAGCCTCTAGGGCAAGTGCGAGTCGAGCCTCTCCACTCGCCCCTCAAATGATCCACCCCACTTGTCGACAACTACTCGCTGGATATGGGGTTGTACATGTCATGTCAGGCCCCCAACATGTTCATCTTTCGAGGAGGTAAACCGTTGCTGAACCCAAACCTTATAGTAGACACGAAAACTTGGAAAAAAATCAAGGGGGGAAACTACTAAGGATACTGCCCGCTCCAAGGATCCCTTCGTTGATGAGCTGTCTGATGTTGATAACTATATCCATCTTGTGTTACCCGATGGGATTCCCGAGCACGCATAGAGTAACTCTTATATGACAGTTGAATTCGTCTCTCTAACCAAGAGAAGGCCCAATTACGAGGAGGTGAGACATATAATCACAGAGAAATATGGGCACGGAGGGCACTAGGACACAAAAATGCATGCCCCATTCATCTCATCTCCCCTAGCTCTATAGGCTCGGGCATATTCTGCTCCACCTAGATTCAAACTCCCTAACTTTGAGACTTTCAATGGATTGGAAGACCCTCTAGAGCACGTCAGATACTTCGCAACCATCATGCGCATCTATAATGCCCCGGACCAGCTCATATGTCATGTGTTTCCAACTACTCTGAAAGGGCAAGCTCGCACCAGGTTTCACTCTTTAAAAGGGGGGATTCAATGACTTTATGGAACTGACTCGACTATTCACTGACTAGTTTGTCTCTAGTCATCATACCATTAGAAACCTCTCACACCTCTCAGGGACCCAACAGATCGAGGGAAAATCGCTTAAGAATGTCTTCCGCCACTTTGTCCAAGAGATGCGAAAGATATCAAAGGTTAACCCTGAGATCCTATATAGTGTTTTCCTAGGAGGAGCTTCCCCTAAAAAGCACGACAAGCAATGGCCAAGGTGCCCTCTCTCGAAATGCGAGGATCCTTATTAAGACATCTCTAACATCCAGTTCCTCGTAACTCGAGCCGACTCAACCGTAGTGCCATTCTCCAATGACCACTACTAAGGGAGCTCCAGGCCGACACCCCCACGTAAGGTATTGCGGTAGAAGTTTACTCACAAGACGCAACTTTCAAGGATACCGCGGAAGCTTAACACATAGTAAGGATATATGAGACCCTGTCACTATCAGCAGTTTTCTCACCTGTGGAATAACAAGTCGCACGGTAGGTTTTAGTAATAAGGCAATGTACTAACAAGTCGCACGGTAGGTTTTAGTAATAAGACTTGTGAGTTAAAGTGGTTACGGGCTCTCATGCTTTACTTGTGAGTTTAAGTGGTTACGGGCTCTCATGCTTGACTTGTGAGTTAAAGTGGTTACGGGCTCTCATGCTTGACTTAGGATAAGTTTATAACCATCCTCTACCTATGTTCTGCGACCACAAGGCCGCTATATATATCTCAAAAAATCCAGTATTTAATGAGAGAACAAAGTACTTAAAAGTTGACTACCATTTCATTAGAGAAGAGATCATGAAGAAACAGATTTGCACTCAATTAGTTACTTCAGATAACGAGTTGGCAGATATCTTCACCAAGCCTGTATCCGCTTCTTTTTTTCACATTTGTGACAAGTTGGGAATGATTGATATATATGCTCCAGCTTGAGGGGGAGTGTTGCAGTATGGAAATAGGGCGTTCTGGCGGCTTGTCTCTAGCAGTTTGGAGATTGTGCGGTCTGACAGCTTGTCTCTGGCGGTTTGGAGACCGAACGTTCTAGCGGTTTCTCTCTGACGGCTTGATAGCCGGGCGGTCTGGCGGCTTCTCTCCAGCAGCTTGGTAGCCGGGCGGTCTAGCTCTCGTCTAGCCTCTGGCGGCCTGTTGTTATGGTCGGGCAGTTAGCCTTCTAATCTAACCATACAACCTATGCGGTCTAATTTTGTCTAGCCGCTGGTCACAGTAATTGTATTTAGTCCCACATTACTTTTTTTAATCTCTCTTCTCCTCCATTCTATAAAAGGGATGCCGTATTTTGTAATGCAAACATTTTTTGGAAACAAAAATTCTGTTATTGTCCAATTTTCGGTTTCTCTTTTTCTTTTCGCACAGTCATCATCAATAGAACATACCTCGAGTCCTTTTGAGGCAGGAATAAACAAAGGTCCTTCGCCCCTCCAACCAAACGGACCCCGAGTCCTCCTAAGGCCTGAACGAACAAAAGTTCTTTGCCCTTAAAACTAGAGAGACCTCGAGTCCTTCTAAGGCCTGAAGGAACAAAGGCACTTCGTCATCTCTATTGGACGGACCCCGAGTCCTCCTAAGGCACGCACAAACAAATGTTATTTGTCACTCTCACTAGAATGGACCCTTAGTCCTTCCGATGCATGAACAAATAAGGTTATTCGTCACCTATAACCAGGAAAATCCAGAGCCCTCCAATTAAACCGACATAGATTTCTTACACTCAAGAAAAATAAAACAAAGGTCCCTCCACACCTCGAGGCAAGAGCAAGCTCCAAACCCTCTTATAGAGATCGATAATGACAGACCACAGTCCTCTTGCACCACCTAGCTAAAAATGGACTCTAATCCCTCTATCACCATTTGGAAAAAAGGAGATAGGCGACCCTCAGGTCCACATTACATCTGAGTGCAAGCCCCAGGATTAACAATCAATAGGGTCACGAATTCAACACGCTGTGTCGAACAACTCCAATAAAACATCTGTAGAAGTAAAAGTAAAAGGTGAGCAAGAGAGACAATGCTCCAATCACTACTCCAATAAAACACGCAAGATGCGCACAATGCACATATATAATTATGTCACTCCCCAACAACGACGTCAATGTCATTTGAAGCATCGATCCACTCCTTATGTCCAGCAATCATCGAAGGTTTCCCGACTTTACATTCTGAAATATGATAATCGTCAACGATTTCTGCTCCTCTTGCCATGCCAGCCTAGCCTCCGCCTTGAACGGCCCTGCCTCAACTCTCGAGAATAATAGACTCCAAGTCCTTTGATGCACTCATATAAGAACATACCCCGAGTCCTTCAGTGATCAGACCCTGATTTCTTGTGTGTCCTCTAATGAGAATGACCCCAGATCCTTCTGCATTTCATAGCGAGAGAGTCTCAAACCTTTTACGGGCCTCGAGCTCTTTTGCTCCCCTTGATGAATTTGAGCCCCGAGACAACATATGGATTCCAATATAAATGAACCACTAGTTCTTTGGGACCACTAGTATAAGGGGTGCAGTGTGCCCCTCTGCACCGCATCCAAGCATCTATCCCCAACATTGACATCCAGTGCAACTGCTAGGGCTAGCGCATGGTAACCTGCGACGTTCGTATAAAGAGGTTCATGGAATGAAAAACACTTATGTGCACCGTCATAACGCACAAAGCGCAAAGCAAGTGGACTTCCCTACAAAACACCACCAAAGACACAAAGCAAGCAAGAGCGATGCGCGAGCAATTAGCCGTAAAGACTGTCGTTCAAACACACACCATGGAAGTTTCAATTCACAAGATGGAAGAAAGTGGGTGCCAATAGGTCAGCACATGCCTCTGAACTCAACGAAAGGGACACTTCATTCCGCCAACAAAAAGCGAGTTATGGCACACACACAAAGTAAAAAAATTCAAAGCACATAGCCTCGAGGCAAAATAATCAAGATTAAAAATATTCGGACTTGACGCTTCACAGATCACGACCCACAAAAAATTAGGAATATTTGATGGGGTTCCCCTAAAGATTCCCGAGTCAAACTAGAAGAACTTTAGCCAAAACACATCACCAAGCCAAGCTGGTCGAGCGAACCGCATGCATGGAACGCACTCGCTTGAAGGAACCCAAAATCATCCAAAAACACATACATTCACTGGGATCCGCACTGAACACTCCACTTGAGTGCACGGGCGAGCATCGCCCGACCACACGCATTGCCCAGGCTCGCGCACCGCAACTGAGCACGGGTGCACGCAATACCAAGGAGCGAGCGTGTGAAACGCCAAGGAGCGTGCACGCACACCGTCCAGGCGCGCACGAGCACAACACCTAGGCGCACGCGCGCAATGTCTTGACGCGCAGCATGCAGGCACAAACGTGTGGAACCCGAGCGTGTATGCGTGGAACCTGGGCACGCGCGCGAGACGCCCTTGTTCATGCCAGTTGTACACGTGCATGGCGTGCATTCATTGCATGCGACATGCACACCTTGCGCCGGCAATCGCCTTCGCCTCCGGCTACCACCGCAGTTGGGCAACTTTCCCGGGCCGCCCAGACCGCCCGGTGGGCACATTCGTCATTTTGTGAAAATTGCTGATCCAAGTGACCTGGACCATGCGACATCATTCGTCAACTCAAGACTCAGTCGGGCGCAATTACCAACACGTCCATTCAAAAAACAATAAAAGATCCACATGCCTTCATTTGAAAGAAAACAATTCCAAAGACTAGAGAGCAAGAGCTATGGTGTTTTCTATCAAAAAGATGAGACTTAGATCGTTACTTAGCTTGGAATTTGCTTCGCTCCCTCTCTAATTCACTCAACGCTTAATGCTCATTTGGACGCCTCAATGAGTCCCAGATAAGGCGTGCAAGAGAACGCACTCGTGGACGATCTCAATTACGCATCATGGAAGCTCCGTGGACTTAGCCTTTTTCTCTTCCATTTGTGTTCAAAGCTTGTAATAGAGAAGTGGTCTGTCACCTTCCGAGGAACTCCAAACACTTGCAAACAAATATAAATATTGGATTTTGACCATACATAGATCCGGTCATGGTTTTTTTCACTTATTCTGGGTTTTCCATGCTAAGAGAAGCCTCTTGTCTTTGTTGCTTGGTTTTCACTTGAATGTTTGTGCGCCCGATACGACTAAGAGCTAAGGCGGTTTGATTATCTGGACCGGAGAAAAACCGGACGACCCACAACAAACCTAAAAAAATGTCAAAGAACTTGTATTACGAAATACTCAATACAATTATCTTGCCTTCTTAATTCACAAAATATCCATGATACTTTGCTACACAATAGTAAAATAAAATTTGAAAGTTGACGACAAAGGTTTGGGGGAGGAATTGATCAAATCATATATGATGAACCTCCTAAAATCCCCTGCACTTTGACGCGTCTCCAAGCCGTGTAACAATTTCCCCATCAATGTCGTAGAACAACACCAGACCATGCAACCACAAAAACCCACAAAAAACTGAAGAGAGAAATCCACTTATGATGTTGCTCCTCTAGTGCTCTCGATTGCCTGACACAACTTTTGATGGGTAGGAATTCCAAAAATAAATAGGAGGAATCGTGTTAATAGCGAATTCCTTGTCATAATTGGAGGGATGCCAATAGCCACACATATCCCAAAATGAGTGGTGCAACTGATGAGGATGAGACAACCGTCCACTACCAAGGCACCACTCTGCCCACCAACGATACAATCATGTGGTTGTTGCCGTGGGTGTCACAACCCGCATTTTCTACGTATTTAACGATATATCAGAGTGGAAGAAAACGTGCATCATGATGCCACATCAGCAGGAGATAACTGCAGACACTCAGGTAAACTCTAACTGTTGAAATTTCACAAGTTAATCAGGAGATAGCTCTGATACCAAGTAAAATCTTTCAGAGCTATCAAGCTGACTACTTGATCAAGCGGAAAACGGAAACAAAGCGCGAGAATACTCCAACCCTAAACTGAGCTGTGTCAATCAGAGACAATGGAGAGCAAACACAGATCTTGTAATATCAACTATCATTATTACAAGGCAAGACATACATGGCGAGACATGATTTCTCTAAGTACAATGGAGAAGAAAACAAGCAAGCAAGAAGAAACAAGCCGGGCGGACTGCCTCAGAGACTGCTAAGTCTGCCGAGACTGCCAAGCCGCTGCTGCACCAACTGAACTACGGAGTCCACGAAGTCCGCGGACTACCCGTTATTCTGCTGAACGACTGCTCTGCAAGCTGCCGCCGAACTGAAAGAACAGACTGCCTAGTCCGCGGAGACCGGCAGACAGGTTATTGAACTTAAGAATTGCTGAAGGAGAGAATACTGCTAGCCATAAAGGTGACCTGTTGAAACCTCCGATTGTAACCGCGAGCTCCACTAATTCCTGACTGCAGTCAGAACCAGACTCTTGGCTTCACAGTGCTAGCCGCGCAACCTACAAATAGCAACCAGTTAACCTTCTCAAACCGCGTGGATAATAAAACTGAGCCTGCAGAAATTAACCAACGCTCAACTTACTGTTCCTCTGCTACTATTAATGTGACGGGGGATCCTATTTATAGGCGCGGAGAGGAGTGTGGTCACCTCCCTAGTGGATAAAATCACCACCCTAGCCCACAGCTAGCACAAGTCAGTTCGCCGAGTCCGCAAGGACAAGGCCGGACAAGCCAACCAAAAAACTGTCTGGCACCAAGTTTGGAAGCCAGCTCGCAACCTGGCGAACACAGCAAAAGTCCGCACGCTGCACAACATGCAGACACAACAACAGTCCCCACACTGCAGTAGTCCGCACACAATACGCGGACACAGCACCAACCCGCACAGGGCGCGAACACCACAATAGCCTGCAACACAAATCCACGACCAACAGACACAGACCGCCCGGTCAACTAGCGGACATTGCGGACTCTGCGATCACCCTAGACTTGTCAGATTTGTGACTAAGTCCAGTAACCAAGCTCAGGCGCAAGCTCGGCGGACAAAGCTCCAGTCTGCCAGCTCCCAAGTCAGACCGCCAACAAGCCGCTCCACCAGAACAAGGAAATCAGCCGAACTCACAAGCTCCAAGAGCAGTCCACATAGAGCAAACTCCACAGACTTATAGGGAGTCCGCCCTTCCGCGGAAACTCTACCTATCCGGAAGGTTACACCAGGGAACAAGAAAGAGGTATTCTTTCCTGATGTCTAGAACTTTTCCTCTAGCTATTCTCAAGACTTTGTATAAGTTTGACTCATTAACATAAATATGATTTAGGCACTTCTTTTGGCCAATTTGAGCTTTTGTACCCGTACCTAAAAATTTTATCTTTGTTAAGTCATTTTGATCCTATTACCCTATCCTTTTGTTTTAGCTCCACCAAACATTTTAACAAAGCCTAAAAAGCAACCTAATTGCACACCTAAGACCAAGCATGAATATAGATATACAAACATGGTTTGTGAGTGATTAGGAGCCTTTTTATTTTTAGTGGCTCTTTTCTTATAAAAAAAGAGTTGATTTATTCTTCTTTCCTCTTCAAAATAAAGAAAAAAATATTATGAAAATAAAAATAAAAATAAAAAGATAGAAGAAAATTTTCAACATGGTAAAAGAGTTGAAAGATAAATTATAAGAAAAAAAAACAAAATGATTAGAAATTTGGTTATGTTCTTAAACCCATATCAAAGTTTTGTGTTCAAGCTCTCTCTAGATTTTGGTGTGACTAACCATCGCTTTTAACTTTGACCACCCTCACCAAAAACCTAAGCCTACATTTAAACTTAATTAAGTCCTATTTATTTATGTTTTTAAGTTAAACTAGTGTCGTGGCGAGAATGTGAAAGGGCAAGCCTATGGCCATCGACATTGATGAATTTCTTTGGAGGGTATCTCGATCTTCTTTCGTGTAGTATTATCTTAATACACACGCTACACTCTCCCTAAATATAATTTTAAGATTTACCGAATTTTTCATTTTAAAAGTAAAAATAATAGTGGAAACACATTTTAAGAAAAATAAAAAACTAATTTGTATGCTGAGTAAGTTTTTCTGCAAAAATAACTATAAGCATAGGCATAAGACTTTGCATTTTACTCCTTAGGTTCAATTTTCTTTTCTAGCATTTAAAATTTTTCTACTCCCTATAGGAAGTTGTTTGTTCGGGACTAGCAAACAGATAAGTATGAGGGTATTTGATAACACTAATTATTGTTAGTTTTCATTTACTGTTTTCAAATTAATAGTTAGATATTTTATATCAATTTTATTATATAAAATTTATAATTAACTATTTTTATATTTAATCTTTATTTGTTCTAATAAAATTATTTTCAATTATGCAGGGCTGATCTATCAAATATTTGGAGCAAAAAGGGATTTTCTTCTTTTTTGCCCAGGCACGCCCTGTGACACGCCCTCCGTGGGCAAGACCAGGGGCATGTCACACACGAGCTCAGAAATTCAACGCGAATCGTCGACCTGCGACCGAAGAATGTCGAAAGGCCACAGACACGCCCGTGTTGCATGCTGACATGCCCGTGTCACCCTTATACGGGGCGTGCCAGCCGGTGGAAGGACCGTTGGGGCGCTGCCACGTCGGATTAAATTGACACGCAATGGGCACGGGCGTGACCCAAGGCGTGTCGGGTGTGTTTTCCAGCCAATAAAGTAGTTGTTTCTGCCGTTGCCGCCAACCTACCGTTGCAGCTTGACACCCCCATGGTCACGAGCGTGACCAGGGGGCGTGATGCCTCCATGAAGACCAGTTTACTCCCGCTGTTTTCAGCTTCCCGCCGTTTTCCAGAAATAGCTCTAACACGTCCTAGGTCACGGGCGTGACTAAGGGGCGTGACCCGTCAGTTAACAGATTTTGGCGGTTTCTCCTCCAATATTCCCGGGGCTTCAAGACGACAGTTCCGAGCCTAACACGCCCTAGGTCATGGGCGTGACCTAGGGCATGACCAACCAACAATTTTTTCTATAAATTCCAGATAACTTCAGATGCTCAGGGAATTTTGGTGAGTTAGAGTCTTGTAGTTTGATATTTAAATTTGTTGTAATTTCCTTTACTTAGCCTAGCTTTGCTTTAAGTTTCAATTCAAGTTACTTTTTATTTTCATCATGTATTTCCTTACCTTATCTTGTATTTCCGTAATGATGAGTAGCTAATTTTCATTTAGCACTTGATCTTGATGAAGCTTGGAATAAAATAAACTCTTCTTTTTATCAAATGTCTTGTTCTTAATCTTGCTCTCTACGATTTATCTTTTATTTATATTTTATCGATTTCATATTGCACGGATATGGTCTTCGATCTAAGATCCGTATCCTAAATGAATGAGAGGTTGCGGATATGAGGAGATCACTCAAGGATAAAAGGAGTTGCATGCACCCCTCAAGAGAGGAAGACATAAATCCTCCGGATTGGAGTCAAATCCAATAGTGTGGTTCACTGCCTAAAGCAAGCTTAGGGGTTTCGACTGGCCGAGAGGTCTTAATCGATCAACCTAAGGTTAGTCAAAAACATGAGCTCGAGAGAGACGCTTTTGTACTTTAGGAACCTCCATGGTTGAGTGAGCAATTTAAGAACTCGCATTGCTTTATTTTTCAAGAAGTTTTATTTTATCCCAAGGGGATTCTAGATCAAGTGTTAGATTCCCCATCATCGAATTTCTCTTTCTTAGTATAACATTTCCTTTTCCTTGTCCATTTTAATCAAAAACCAAATTTCCCGTCCGATAAGATAATAGCTCTTTATTGTGAGTACAAGTACTCGACAAGCCCCGAGTCGATATACGACACTTGATTCTATACTTCGAACGATAGGTATACTTGCCTCATCAATTGGAAACACGCGTTAGCGTGGAGAAAATATCCATCAAATTTTTGGCACCGTTGCCGGGGAACTTTCTTTGTCGATATTTTGAAAACTAGGATCTATTAGTTTTATCTTTTTTTTTCTTTTTGTTTCAAAAAAAAATTAAAAAAAAAGAATTTTGTTGTTTTATTTGAAAGTTTTATCTTTAAATTTTTTATAATTAAACTTTCTTGCGAAAGGGTCATGCCGGGTTTTAATCCTATAATACCGCCTAGTACCTTGCGAACCCGTCACTGGGTAGCTCTTGGGAAGTCCGGGAAATTTTATTTTATAAATTTTTAATCTTAAAACTTTTATCTTTTGTTTTGTTTTGGTGTATGACCCGAGGGAATCCGTCAAATCTACTTGATTTGGATCCAGAGATCGAGCAAAGCTTATGGCGATGCCTAAGACTCCGTGACCTCAATTATCCAGATTTTGTTGAGGAATCTGTAGGTAACACTTTTTCTTCTTCACCGTCTTCTTCTTCTTCCGCTCAATTTTCTTCTAATTTGGGTAACCAAAATCCAAATATGGCCAAAGAACGGACTATGTCCTATTATGCCCGGCCAAATTTGGATGAGGCACAATCAAGTATTGTTCGACCCGCTATTGCGAACAATAATTTTGAATTGAAGCCAAGCATCATTCAAATGGTACATCAATCAGTACAATTTGATGGGCTTCAAGATGAGGACCCAAATACGCATATTTCTAATTTTTTAGAAATATGCGATACTTTTAAAATCAATGGGGTTTCCGATGATGTTATTTGGCTAAGGCTTTTTCCTTTTTCTTTGCGCACCAAGGCTAAGCAGTGGTTGAGTTCTCTCCCAAGAAGCTCCATTACTACTTGGGCTGAGATGACGGAAAAATTTCTCACGAAATATTTTCCGCCCGCTAAGACGGCCAAATTGCGCAAGATATTACTTATTTCTCCTAAGTTGATACCGAAACGTTATATGATACTTGGGAGCAATTTAAGGAATTACTTCGTCATTGCCTGCATCATGCAATCTCCGATTGGTTGCAAGTGTAAACCTTTTATAATGACCTCAATCAACAAACGAGGCAACATATTGATGCTGCCGCCGGTGGAACGTTAAACAACAAGACACCGGCGGCCGCCCAAGAACTTATAGAAGGTATGGACAAGAATACGTATCAGTGGAATACACCTCGGTCTCGTCCACCTAAACCGGCCGGGATGTACGAAATAGATACAGTTTCTAATTTATCTCTCCAGGTTGAGAAACTACAAAAACAGATGAACGAGATGACTGCTTCCTCGTCTACACCGACCTGTGAGCCCCAATATTGGGAGCCTTCTACTATTGCTGAGCATGTGGATTACATGGGTAATCCGAATCGGACACCTTATAATCCGGGTAATAGTTTTGGTAATTCCTATCACCCGGGTATAAGGAATAACCCCAACTTCTCTTGGAGTAATCCGGGGAACGCGGCTCGCCCACCTAACACCATTCCTCTCGGTTATTTTCCACCACAAGCTTCAAAAGCTCCCAATCTCGAGGAGTTGTTCACCAAATATACAACTACAAATGATGCTAACATCCGGAATCTCACCGGATCTCTTCGTAATTTGGAGACCCAAATTGGGCAAATCGCTAAAATGCTCTCCGATCGCCAACAAGGAGCTCTACTGGGCAATACGGAGCCCAACCCAAGGGAGCAAGCTAAAGCCATCACTCTACGGAGCGGGAAGGAGGTAACAACTTCTCCAGTTCCGGTTGATACGGAGGTAACAATTTTTGAATCTTCTCCTCCTCCTAAGCCTTCTAATGATAATAAACCAAAGGCTTATCAACCACCTCTTTCCTATCCTTCTAGAATGCTAAAAGACCGGGTGGATGAGAACCACGGTAAATTTTTAAAAATGTTTAAACAAATTCAATTAAATTTACCGTTTTGCGAAGTGATCGCACAAATGCCGAAGTATGCCAAGTATCTCAAGGATCTTTTATCCAATAAAAAGAAACTTGAGGATATCTCCACGGTTCAGCTGAACGTGGAGTGTTAGGCAGTATTACTTAATAAGTTGCCTAGAAAATTACCCGATCCGGGTAGTTTCTCTATTCCTTTTCTTTTTGGTGATTTATTGGTAAAACGTGCGTTGACCGATCAAGGCGCTTCCATTAATTTAATGTTTTATTCTTTAGTGAAAAGTTGGGATTAGGAGAGCCTAAACCCACAAGAATATGCATTCAATTAGCGGATCGGTCTGTCAAGCTCCCTATGGGGATCATAGAGAATGTGCTTGTCAAAGTTGACAAATTTATCTTTTCGGTAGATTTCATCATCTTTGACATCGAAGAGGACACCGAGGTACCACTCATTCTCGGTCGCCCTTTTCTTGCCACCTCGCACGCAGTCATAGACGTTGGTAACGGTAAACTTCTCCTTAGAGTCGGAGATGAAGAAGTTACCTTTACTATAGACTCGTCTATGAAAAATTCGCTCGCAAATGACGACTCATGTTATTACTTTGAGGCTTCTCCCGAAGAAGACTCCTTTCCTTTTCTATACTTGCTTTATCATCTATTGATCATGACACCGATGTTGAAAATTTAGATTTAATTGTTCATGAACATAGTGATAATATTTCGATCACTCGCGCACCTATTTTTGAAATTTTTGAAGTCGGTATTGATCGTTTGAAAACTTCTTTGATGAACCTCTCACACTTGAATAAAAACAATTGCCTGATCATTGAGAGTATTTATTTTTAGTGGAGGATTCTAAACTTCCCGTTATTGTGTCGGCCTACTTGACCGATGATGAAAAAATTAAATTATCTAATATTTTAAAATGTCATCGTCGCGCAATTGCGTGGAAGATCACGTATTTGAGAGGGATTAGTCCCTCCGTTTGCACGCATAAAATTTTATTGGAAGAACACGCTCATAAAACCATTCAACCTCAATGCCGGCTAAATCCTAACATGAAGGAGGTAGTCAAGGCCGAGTTAATAAAATTATTAGATGCGGGCATCATTTATCCGATTTCGAATAGCTCTTGGGTGAGTCCGGTCCAGGTGGTGCCCAAGAAAGGAGGGTTAACAGTAGTGCCTAACGATAAAAATGAATTAATCCCTACTCGAACCGTTACCGGATGGCGGGTGTGCATCGACTATCGTAAATTAAATGATGCAACCCGTAAGGATCATTTTCCTTTGCCGTTCATTGACCAAATCCTTGAACGGTTATCCGGGCACTCTTTTTATTATTTTCTTGACGGTCTTTCGGGATATTTCCAAATCCCAATCGCGCCCGAAGACCAAGAGAAAACAACATTCATTTGTTTGTATGACACCTTTGCCTATCAAAGAATGCCTTTAGGTTTATGCAATGTGCTGGCAACCTTCCAAAGGTGTATGCTAGCGATCTTTGATGAATTAGTGGAGGATATCATGGAGGTCTTCATGGACGATCTCTCTGTTTTTGGAGATTCGTTTGATTTATGTTTGGCAAATCTGTCCCGTGTAATCCAAAGATGTGAGGACACGAACCTAGTTTTAAACTGTGAGAAGTGTCATTTTATGGTACGGGAAGGTTTGTTCTTAGGCCACAAAATTTCTAGCAAGGGCATGAAGGTATATAAAGCTAAAATTGAAACTATAGAAAAGCTACCTCCTCCTTCAAATGTAAAGGCCGTTCATAGTTTTTTGGGGCATGCTGGTTTCTATCACCGATTTATCAAAGATTTTTCTAAAATAACTAAGCCCCTGACACACTTATTAGAAAAAGATGCGCCGTTCATTTTTGATGAAAATTGTTTGCGTGCTTTTTCTCTTATTAAAGAAAAATTGATTAACACTCCTATCATGATCGCACCCAATTGGGAACTTCCATTTGAGATAATGTGGGGTGCTAGTAGTTTTGTCGTAGGTGCGGTTTTAGGACAACGCATAAATAAAAATTTTCATCCTATTTATTATGCGAGCAAAACACTAACTGCCGCACAAGAAAATTATACTACTACCGAAAAAGAATTGTTAGCTTCTATTTTTGCATTTGATAAATTCCGCTCCTACCTAACCTTGTCCAAGATTATTGTTTTTACCGATCATTCGGCTTTGAGATATTTACTAACAAAAACAGATGCAAAGACGCGATTGATTAGGTGGATCTTACTCCTCCAAGAATTTGACTTGGAGATTCGTGACAAGAAAGGAGCGGAGAACTTGGCGGTTGATCATCTTTCGCAGTTGGAGAACTCCAATTCGGGGGAGCTCATAGAGGAGGATATTGACGACACTTTCCCCGAGGAGCGCCTTCTCGCCATTCATAAGGTAATTACTCTCCCCACTCCTTGGTTCGTCGATTTCGCAAATTATCTTGTTGCGAGATTCCTCCCGAATGGTTTTTCTTATCAAGAAAAGAAGAAATTCTTTTCCAATTTGAAAAATTATTTTTGGGAAGATCCCTTTCTTTTTTGTGTTTGCGCGGATCAAGTAGTGCGGAGGTGTGTTTCTCATGAGGAAGGCGCCCAAATTCTAAAGCATTGACATGAGGGACCCGCCGGTGGGCACTATAAAGCTAATCGGATGGCTCGAAAAGTACTTGAAGCATGCTTCTTTTGGCCAAGCATTTTCAAGGATACTCATGGCCATGTAAGTCGTTGTGAACAATGCCAACGCTCAGGTAATATTTCCCGCCGTGATGAAATGCCCTTAAATTCGTTTTTAGAAATAGAAGTTTTTGATTTATGGGGGATCGACTTTGTCGGACCGCTATCAATGTCCTATGGAAATAAATATATTTTGGTAGCGGTCGACTACATGTCACGGTGGGCGGAAGCGCAAGCCCTTCCCACTAATGATATGCCCGAGTCGTCACCCGATTTCTTAAAAAACTATTTTCACGATTTGGAGCACCGTGGGCAATAGTTAGTGATAGGGGCACCCACTTTTGTAACGCACAATTCGCCAAGGTTTTATCTAAACATGGCATTACACATAGGTTAGCCACCCCCTATCACCCTCAAACAAGTGGTCAGGTAGAAGTAGTTAACCGTGAAATTAAACGTATACTAGAAAAAATGGTTTCTACTAGTAGAAAGGATTGGTCGATCAAGCTTGATGATGCTCTATGGGCTTATCGGACCGCATACAAGACCGCTATCGGTTGTACGCCGTATCGATTGGTGTATGGGAAAGCATGCCATTTACCGGTTGAGCTTGAACATCGTGCCTTTTGAGCACTTACATTTTTAAATCTTGATGAAAATTTGTCCTCCGAGCTTCGTAAATTCCAACTTAATGAGCTCGATGAGTGGCGCTCCCTCACTTATGAGAATAACAAACTCTATAAGGAGCGCACCAAATTTTATCATGATAAAAAAATTAAGCACCCAAAGGACTTCCAACCGGGGGACCAAGTCCTTCTTTATAACTCGCACTTGCGCTTATTTCCGGGTAAGCTTAAGTCTCGTTGGTCCGACCCCTTTGTCGTGAAGAAGGTTTGGCCCTACGGGACGGTGCTTAATTCGCACCTGGAAGGAGGCGATTTTAAAGTGAACGTGCACCGACAAAAATTATTTTTTTCCGGGGATAATATTAACGCACAATCGGACAACATAATATTGTCAAACCCATAGTACGCGCACACCACTATGGTCGAGCTCAACGACCATAAACAAAGCGCTTGTGGGAGGCATCCCATGGTTATCCTTTCTTTTTATTTTTAATTTTCTTTTTGAGTTTTTACAGGTTTGAAGGACATCGATGCATGACGATCGGTCGGGGACGAACGTCAAGTCTACGTGTTTCTTCAAAGTCTGAAACATTTATTTTATTATACTTTATTTGAATCTTAAAAAAAACAAAGAACAACAAAAACAAAAAATATATATAATATAACAAAAAAAACATTTCTATTACACGCCCCAGTCACGGGCATGACCTTCGGGTCACGGGCGTGTCAGAGGCGTGTCTTACCTGTATTACGAAACCCGCTACGGTTTCGCACGTAGCGTGTTTCCATTCGTCAAACGGACATGACACGGGCATGACCTTGATGGTCACAGGCGTGTCATGCCCGTGTGGCGGGTATCCGAGGCATTGACCAGCTCTGCCTCGGATTCCCTCGGTATGCTATTTTTGGCTGACACGCCCCAGAGTCACGGGCGTGACACTGGGGCGTGATAGTGGAATCTGAGGCCAGCGCCTCAGATTCCCGCGCGCCTCCCTCGGATACCCTTTATATGCCCTTAGTCACGGACGTGACTCTGGGAGTCACGGGCGTGACTCTACGGCGTTACCCCCGAATCCGAGGCAGTCCGCCTCGGATTCTTTGCCCCTTTGACCCATGCTTGTCACGTCCCCTATCACGGGCGTGACAGGGGGGCGTGACTACCCCGAAAACTCCTATAAATAGGAAGTTTCCCCTTCTCTTCTCTCCACACCTTCCAGCCTTCACCCTCTCCTCCCTTCTCCTTGTGGCCAAATTTCTCCCCTTTTTCTCACCATGCCTCGCCACCACCCTCGTTCCTCTGCTTCTTCCTCCGAGCACCCTGCAGATCCCGCCTCGACGGAAGCCATGCTCCTTTTCGAAAACACAACCTAGTAGGACCGGAGCGAGCGACTGCACGCCAAACCCTTTGGCGTGTTTTGGATTTTAGACTGGGCGATCCTTGCAACCTTCGGAACAGCGGACTTAGTTCGGGGATTTCTATCCAACCCGGGATGGGCCCCACTTTACTCCATTTCGAAGTAAGCTTTCCTCGAGCTCACCATCGAGTTCTTGGCGTCTTTTGAGTTCCGTTGGGCAGCGTATGATGAATTCATGATCTTTAGTATGGGCGGAATGATGCACCAGCTCACCATCTGCCAACTCAATGTCATCATGGGCTTTTGCTTAGAGGTCTTTTCCACTTCCCCCGCCTACCTCGACCTCAAAACTGATTTCCCTCCCGATTTCAACCTCCTCACTTTTTGGTTGGAAATCAGTAATGACGCCTCTCCCTACACCCCAAAGAAATTCAAGTGTAGCCATCTCATTTCCCCTGCTTTGCACATTCTTCACAACCTTCTCACTTTTACTCTTTCCAGATGTGGCGATAGCCATGGCGTGGTGACTTGGGCAGATTTACTATATTTATATAGTATGTTTTACCGGGTCCCACTCAACCTTGGTTACATGCTCGCTATTTTCTTTCAGCACCAGGCCGAAAATGTGAGATTGGGAGCAGTGCACGGCAGGAATTTCATCACTTTCCTCACCAAGCAGTACGACGTTTGAGATGCCCTTCTGCGGATCACTTGCATGCAAACGCCGCAGGCTCTCCAGTTCCCGACCCTTCAGACCCTTGGCTTAGCGCGCCGACGTGAGGGCGAATTTGAGGCTATTCCCCCCTCAGTCGGTTGCGGGGATCTTGATCTATATTATGGTGTCGGTACTAGCGGTACTCATCATTCTCCCCAGATTCCTCCACCACCACTGCATTCTTCCCCAGCGCCCAATCCTCCAAATTATTAGGATCAACAATTTGGGTCGATTCATACTCGCATAGACCAGATGCAGACCCATTTGGATGACTGTTTCACTCAGTTTGATGAGCGCTTTACCAAGCTGGAGGAGAGTCACGCTTCTTCCATGGAGCATATTTCCCGTAAGTTTGCGGCCATGCCAACTTTCTATCAATAGCCCGAGGACGCTCCTAACCAGGAGTAACTTTCTTTTATTTTCTTTGGACTTGTAGTGGGTCGCATATCTGTATCTGTATCGTTGTTTTAATTTTCATGTATTTATTTTTATTATGAAAAAAAATCTATAAAATATTATGTTTTGCTTTGCTACTATCTTACAAGTATCTTTTAATGTTGGTTTGACATTCTCAGGAAAGTCTCCTTTTCTTTATTTTCTTCATTTTTATATTGGGGACAATGTATTACTTAAGTATTGGAGAGGGATATTTCTCAAGCAAAACATACAAAAAAAATTGTATTTTTCAAAAATAAAAAAAACTTTTACAAAAAAATACACATTTCAAAAATTTTAAAAAAAAATTTTATATTTTTGTTTCAAAAAAAAACTCTAAAAAATTCTATTTCAAAAATTATATTTTATTATGAATTTTGTTTTTCAAAAATTAAAAACTGGAAAAAGAATTAGAAAATCGCAAAATAAATTTCTTGGAAAGGGATGTTTGGGATACCACCCCATTTTACCTCCTAGTACCGGTGAGAGCCCTTCACAGGGTATACCTCGGGAAGTTTAAGAAATAACAAAAAAATTAGGTTTAATTTTTAATTAGAGAAGTCGTTATTTTCATATTTATTCACATGCAAAATTCCTAGTAATATAACTTTTATATAGTATTTAGAGAATTTTGATGCTTTAATTGAATGTTAAATTTTGGAGTAAAACTATTGGCAATGCTGTGTTTCTAGTCAAGTGCACGTGTAAGTAGAATTTTATGTAGATTTAAATATTCGGCATATAATTATATTTTAGTTTTTTTAAATGCGTGAAAATGTTTTATTCTACTTTAATTTTGAAAACCGGTAAAATCTAAAATAATTTAGGTGAGTAATTAGAAGTTTGCTGGAGAGATATTTCGCGGATCAAGAAAGAAGTATTCTTTCTCGATGTCTATAACTTGCCCTCTAGCTATTCTCAAGACTTTGCATAAGTTAGACTCATTAGCATAAATATGATTTAGGCACATCTTTTGGCCAGTTTGAGCTTTTGTACCCATACCTAAAAATTTATCTTTGTTAAGCCATTTTGAGCATATTACCCTATCCTTTTTTTTAGCTCCACCAAACATTTTACCAAAGCCAAAAAAACAACCTAATTGCACACCTAAACCGAGCATGAACATAGATATACAAACATGGTTTGTGAGTGATTAGGAGCCTTTTTATTTTTGGTAGCTCTTTTCTTATAAAAAAAGAGTTTATTTATTCTTCTTTCCTCTTCAAAATAAAGAAAAAAAATATTATGAAAAAAAAAGAAAAAAAAGAAGAGATAGAAGAAAATTTTCAACATGGTAAAAGAGGTGAAAGATAAATTATAAGAAAAAAAAACAAAATGATTAGAAATTTGGTTACGTTCTTAAAGCCATATCAAAGTTTTGTGTTCAAGCTCTCTCTAGGTTTTGGTGTGACTAGCCATCGCTTTTATCTTTGACCACCCTCACCAAAAACCTAAGCCTACATTTCAACCTAATTAAATCCTATTGATTTATGTTTTAAGGTTAAACTAGTGTCGTGGCGAGAGTGTGAAACGGCAAGCCTATGGCCATCGACATTGATGGATTTCTTTGGAGGGTATCTCGATCTTCTTTCGTGCAATGTTATCTTAGTACACACACTACACTCTCCCTAAATATAATTTTAAGATTTATCGGATTTTTCATTTTAAAAGTAAAAATAATAGTGAAAACATATTTTAAGAAAAATAAAAAACTAATTTGTATGTTGAGTAAGTTTTTCTACAAAAATAGCTACAAACATAGGCATAAGACTTCTCATTTTACTCCTCAGGTTCAATTTTCTTTTCTAACAATTAAAATTTTTCTACTCCCTATAGGAAGTTGTTTGCCCGGGACTAGCAAACGGATAAGTATGGGGGTATTTGATAACTCTAATTATTATTATTTTCATTTGCTGTTTTCTATTTAATAGTTAGATATTTTATATCAATTTTATAATATTAAGTTTATAATTAACTATTTTTATATTTAATCTTTATTTGTTCTAATAAAATTATTTTCAATTTTGCAGCGCTGATCTATCAAATATTTGGAGCAAAAAGGGATTTTCTTCTTTTCTGCCTAGACACGCCTTGTGACACGCCCTCCGTGGGCGTGACTAGGGGCGTGTCACACACGAGCTCAGAAAGTCAAGGGGAATCGTCGACCTGCGACCGAAGAACGTCGAAAGGCCACAGACACGCCTGTATTGCATGCTGACACGCCCGTGTCACCCTTACACGGGGCGTGCCAGCCGGTGGAAGGACCGTTGGCCCGCTGCCATGTTGGATTAAATTTATACTCCCTGGGCACGGGGGTGAACCAAGGCGTGTCGGGTGTGTTTTCCAGCCAATAAAGAAGCCATTTCTGTCATTGCCGCCAAACCACCATTGCAGCTTTACACGCTTATGGTCACGGGCGTGACCAGGGGGCATGACGCCTCCATGAAGACCAGTTTACTCCCGCCATTTTCCAGAAACAGCTCTGACACGCCCTAGGTCACGGGCGTGACCAAGGGGCATGACCCGTCAGTTAATAGATTTTTACGGTTTCTCCTCCAACGTTCTCGGGGCTTCATGATGATGGTTCCGAGCCTGAAACGCCCTAGGTCACGGGCGTGACTTAGGGCGTGACCAACCAGCAATTTTTTCTATAAATTCCAGACAACTTCAGATGCTCAGGGAATTTTGGAGAGTTAGAGTCTTGTAGTTTGCTATTTTAATTTGCTGTAATTTCCTTTACTTAGCCTAGCTTTGCTTTAAGTTTCAATTCAAGTTGCTTTTTATTTTCATCATGTATTTCCTTACCTTAGCTTGTATTTCCGTAATGATGAGTAGCTAATTTTCATTTAGCACTTGATCTTGATGAAGCTTGGAATAAAATAAACTCTTCCTTTTTATAAAATGTCTTGTTCTTAATCTTGCTCTCTACAATTTATCTTTGATTTATATTTTGTCGATTTCATATTGCACGGATATGGTCTTCGATCTAAGATCCGTATCCTAAATGACCGAGAGGTTGCGGATACGAGGAGATCACTCAAGGATAAAAGGATTTGCATGCACCCCTCAAGAGAGGAAGACAAATCCTCCGGATTGGAGTCAAATTCAATAGCGTGGTTCACTGCCTAAAGCAAGCTTAGGGGTTTTGACTAGTCGAGAGGTCTTAATCGATCAACCTAAGGTTAGTCAAAAGCATGAGCTTGAGAGAGACGCTTTTGTACTTTAGGAACCTCCACGATCAAGTGAGCAATTTAAGAACTCGCATTGCTTTATTTTTCAAGAAGGTTTATTTTATCCCAAGGGGATTCTAGATCAAGTGCTAGGTTCCCCATCATCGAATTTCTCTTTCTTAGTATAACATTTCCTTTTCCTTGTCCGTTTTAATCAAAAACCAAATTTCCCGTCTGATAAGATAATAGCTCTTTCTTGTGAGTACAAGTACTCGACAAGCCCCAAGTCGATATACGATACTTGATTCTATACTCCGAACGATATGTATACTTGCCTCATTAATTGGAAACACGCGTTAGCATGGAGAAAATATCCATCAACAGCCAACGCCAAGACCAAACCAACAGGCCACCCATAACGCACCATCAGTCCACCCAGGTCGCGCGGTCTTCCTGATCAACTCCCACTTTCACTTCACAATTTTCAACACTCCCCCTTGAAGTGAGAAGTGGTGACCAAGCCCAGCAGTCCCCATAACCGAGTAAATGGCACCTTCGGTAGTAGATTCGTGAAGATGTCCGTGATGTTGTCCTCACTCTGCATATGCTCCACCATAAGAGATCCTTCCAACACCTTCTCCCGAATGAAGTGGTGCTCGATCTCTATATGTTTGGTCCATGCGTGACAAACTGGATTATTCACCAGTTTTAGGTTGCTTTCATTATCACCGCACAGCAGAGTTGGACCGTGCACTTCATCGTAGACATCCTCTACTAGCCTCCTAAGCCAAATGGCTTTTCCGAGCTGCCAAGGCCGAAGCCTTGTACCCTGCTTCCGTAGTAGAGACTGATACCGATTCTTGCTTCTTGCTACACCAAGAAATACTAGTTGATCCACATGTGAAGACATAACCGGATGTTGACTTCCAGTCGTCTAAATCTCCCCTATAATCAGCATCTGAGTATCCTTGAAGAATAAAACTCGTGCCTCTCCTATAAAGGAGACCCATATCAGAAGTAGCATTCACGTACTTCAGAATATTCCTCGCCGCCATCAAATGAGGCTTCCTAGGTTTTTCCATATACTGACTTACTCAGCCAACTGCATAAGCAATGTCTGGCCTTATAATCGTTAAGTAGATAAGACTCCAAACCAGAGCCTGAAACACCAAAGGATCAGAAAGAATCCTTCCCTCATCTCGCCGAAGTTTGATGCCCGAATCAAAAGGAGTAGAGCTACTCTTCCCTTCCTGCATGTTGAATCGCTGAACGATTCGCTCCGCATAGCCTTTTTGGTACACTAGTATGTCGCTCTCTTTCCTCTCAACCTCGAGTCCAAGGAAGTGGTGGAGCCCACCCAAGTCCTTCATCTCGAATCTTATAGCTAGCAGTTTCTTGAGCCTAGCTACCTCCTCCTTGGAGTTCCCCGTGATGATCATGTCATCCACATACAACATCACCAAGACTAGAAGCTCCCCCTTATTCTTAACGAACAAGCTCGAGTCTGAGTTTGAAGCAAGATAACCGCAGTACTGGAGGTATTCTGCAATCTTCCCATACCAGGCTCGAGGAGCCTGCTTCAACCCATAGAGAGCTTTCCGGAGCTTGTAGACGTAGTCCGGATGATCTTCAAAAACGTACACCAGTGGCTGATTCATGAAGATGTCTTTGTCGATCTCCCCGTAAAGAAAAGCATTCTTTATGTCCAGCTGCCACATATTCCACCCTTGGCAAGCCGCCAAGGCCATTACCACCCGAACTGAATTCATCTTTACCACAGGACTGAACGTCTCTTCATAGTCTTCGATATACTATTGAGAGAACCCTCGAGCAATAAGGTGAGCCTTATATCGCTCGATGCTCCCATCCGCCTTCTTATTCAGCTTAAACACTTACTTGCAAGTCACAGGAGTAATGCCATCAATCTTAGGAACAAGGTACCAGGTCTCATTCTTCTTGAGAGCAGCCATCTCCTCATTCATGGCATCTTCCCACTCCTTGACTCCAGTGGCTTCATTAAAGCTAGAAGGCTCCCGCTCATCCAGGGGGCCTGTGAAGAAAATAGAGACAAAGCTCACTGAGTTCTCTTCGCAGTAACGAGCTGGTGGCTTGATGATCCTCTTCGATCTTTGAAGAGTCTGCTCCTTGCTCACCACCTCCGCTTCTTCTTTAGAATCAGCTCCATTTATGGGCACACTAGGAGCATCGCTCCCCCTGCTTCCTGAACCAGAAGCCTCTGCCTAGAGCCTGAAACACCTGGAGCTCTTAGTGACACAGGAAACTCCACTTGAAGATCTTCAGCAGTCTTCTTTTGCCCTTCATCAACCTTACTGTCCTGCAGCTCAACAGAACCACCTCCATACAACGTTAGTTCATCAAAGACAACGTCTCTTGATACAATGAACTTCCTTATCGCAGGATCCATAGACTTCCATCCCTTCTTCCGCTCATCATAGCCCATAAAGACAAGCTTCCTTGCCTTTGCAACAAGCTTGGTCCTCAGAGCATCCGGTACATGCATATAGCAGGTTGATCCAAACAGTCGAAGGTGTTCCACGCTAGGCTTCTCCTTGAACATCATTTCAACAGAAGACTTCATGTTGATCGTACTCAGAGGCATCTGATTGATGACATAGGTTGCGCAGGCCATTCCTTCCGCCCAAAAGGACCTGGGAATTCCCTTTGCATAAAGCCAGCACTTGCAGGTTTCCGTCAAATGACGGATCTTCCTCTCTGCTACTCCAATTTATTGTGGAGTATGAGCACAAGTGAGCTCTCTTTGGATCCTATACTTCCTGTAGAAGTTAGAAAACTCGGATGATACAAACTCACCACCGTTATCTGATCTAAACTTCTTAATCCGCAGGCCAAGCCGACCCTCCACCAGCTCCTTGAACTCCACAAACAATTGGAAAGCAGCTGACTTCTCCATCATAAAATACACCCAAGTGTATCTTGAGTAGTCATTAATCAGCACCAACATGTATCTGCTGCCTCCAATACTAGCAGTAGCAGTTGGCCCCATCAAATCACCATGGATGCACTCCAAAGGTGCCTTATTCTTGTGTGAGACTTGTCAAACGGAAGGCTATGAGCCTTTCTGAACTGACATCCTGTGCAAACATGACCATCTACGTAGGATAACAACTTTGGCAAGCATTTCACAAGGCTTCTCATTGTCATAGATTTTAGCTTGTCTATCCTTACGTGCCCAAGCCTCTCATGCCAAATAGCAGCACCATCGTTGGCCCTCATCCGATCAACATAAGAGCTTGTTAATAAAATAAATAAGTCTCTAACCCTTCTCCCTATATGAGAAACATCAGCCTTAACCGCTGATATGTTGCGGATAAATTTCACTTCTGTTGGCCGAAACAGAACGTGATAGCCCGCGTCAACCGCATTGGTCACTTAGAAGAGGTTCTTCTTTATGCCAGGTACGTGATACATACTCCTTAACATTAGTGGACCATGTGCACTCTCTAAAGAAACCACACCCTCCTTATTTATAGTACGAACAGAATCATCAGCTGTAATGATAGCTTCATTACCTCAGAATGTCTGTAGTGAAGAGAATTTCGACTCATCTCCAGTGAAGTGATGACCACACCACGAGTCAACTATCTAGTCATCTTGGTAGTCAAAGGTAGAAAGAGCATGAACACACGTGCTCGTCAAGAAGGCTCCTCCCCATCTGGCTTCCTCAGCACTAGAACCAGCTCCCTCTTTTCCTGCAACATGCCCAGGTTGTAGCTTGACCTTGCAGTCACGCTTGAAGTGCCCTAGTTGATTACACCTGTAATAATTCAACTCCTTCTTCTAGTTCTTCTTAAGAGCAGTGCTCCTCTCTTACTGATAGGAAGTTGAAGGCCCGTCCGCAGCAGCAGGCTTCTTCTTCTTATCCCATCTCTTCTTCTTCTTCTCCCATCTCTTCTTCTTCTTATCAGTGAAGAGAGCTTCACTACCTTCTTCGGAGATAGTCACTCCGGCCATCTGCTTAGCCAAGCTCTCCTGTGATGCCAATAGATTCTCCAAATCCAGCAAGGATGGCTGAGTCTCCCATCCTTAAACAGAAGTCACAAAGGCCACATATTCCTTCCGTAACCCGCGGACTATGTTCCTCTTCAACTTAGCTTCAGAGATGGGCTCATCAGGATCCAACGTTGATATTTCAGCGCACAGGTTCTTCATCTTAAGAAAGAACCTTGAGATGGAAAGATCTCCTTGATTTGCTTTAGCCAACTCATTTTCTAAGAACTGTAGTCGCGCTACATTCTTCCTGTTAAAAAAATCCATCAATGGATGTCCATATCTCAGCAGCAGACTCGCATCCTAAGATGTGATCAAAGAGCTCAGGTGAGACAGCCCGCTTGAGATCAAACTCTGCCTTTGCATTAGTCTTCCTCCAAGTTCTTACCTGTTCAGCAGTACCAGTAGCAACAGTCACTTCTTGCTTGTCGTCGCCACCGATGACCTCCCACAACTCCTCACCAATAAGATAGTTATTCATACACGACTTCCACTTCTTAAAATTAATTGCTGTAAGAAGTTCAATACCAAGACCCCATACGAAAGCTCCTTCCATTGCAATAGTCACTGATCAAATAGCTTCTAGAAGCGCCGAGCACAACTGAGGTTGATCACTGCTCAAGCCACTGTTCCCTATGATACCATGTTGAAATTTCACAAGTTGAACAAGAGATAGCTCTGATATTAAGTAAAAACTTTCAGAGCTATTAAGTTGATTACTTGATCAAGCGGAAAACGAAAACTAGGCACAGGAACACTCCAACCATAAATTGAGCTATGCCAATCAGAGACAACGGAGAGCAAAAATAGATCTTATAATATCAACTATCTTTATTACAGGGAAAGACATACATGGCGAGATATGATTTCGCCAAGTACAAGGGAGAAGCAAACAAGCAAGCAAGAAGAAACAAGACAGGCAGACTTCCTTAGAGACCGCTGAGTACGCTGAGACTGCCAAGCCACTGCTGCACCAACTGAACTACGGAGTCCGAGAAGTCTGCGGACTACCCGTTATTCTACTGAACGACTGCTCTGCAAGCCGCCGCCGAACTGAAAGAACAGACCGCCTAGTCCGCCGAGACCGGCAGACAGGTTATTGAACTTAGAAATTGCCGAAGGAGAGAAGACTGGCTGGCCGCAAATGCGACCTACTTAAACTACTAATTGTAACAGTGAGCTCCACTGATTCCTGACCACAGTCAGAACATGACTCCTGGCTTCACAGTGCTAGCCGCGTAACCTGCAAATAACAACCAGTTAACCTGCTCAAATCGCGCGGACAAGAAAATTGAGGCGACAACAATTAACCAACGATCAACTTACTATTCCTCTGTTATTATTGATGTGATGGGGGTCCTATTTATAGGCACGGAGAAGAGTGTGGTCACCGCCCTAGTGGATAGAATCACCACCCCAGCCTGCAGCTAGCACAAGTCAGTCTGCCGAGTCCGCAAGGAAAAGGACGGACAAGCCAATCAACAAACCGCCTGGCACCAAGTCTGGAAGCTAGCGTGCAACCCGACAGACACCGCACCAGTCCACACGCTTCACAGCATGCGGACACAACAACAGTCCACACACTACAGCAGTCCACACACAACACGCGGACACAACACCAACCCGCACAGGGCGCAAACACCACAAAAGCCCTTAACACAAGTCCATGACCAACAGGCACAGACCTCCCGGTCAACCATCGGACATTGAGGACTCTGCGATCAACCTGGACTTGTCATATTTGTGACCAAGTCCAGCAACCAAGCTCTGGCGTGAGCTCGGCAGACAAAGCTCTAGTCCTCCAGCTCCCAAGTAAGACCGCCAACAAGCCGCTCCACCAGAGCAGGGCAATCAGCCGAAATCACAAGCTCCAAGAGCACTCCGCATAGAGCGAACTCCGCGGACTCATAGGGAGTCCGCCCTTCCGCAGAAACTCCATCTATCTGCAAGGTTACACCAAGGAACAACCAATGCCAAGACCGCAACAAAAGGCCGCCCAAACCGCACCATCAGTCCACCCAGGCCATGCGGCCTTCCAGATCAACTCCCACTTTCACTTCACAATTTTAACCACTAACTTAACACTTTTATGAAATATCCATAAGTTATTTAGAGAAAATCTAGTTTAAGTTAAGCGGTTAGCCATATCCCTCGGCTCAGTGACTCATCTAGTCCACGAGAAAAAATAAAGTTATACACTGTGAATAATACTTTATTTACAAGATTAGACGTCTTACATGAGTATAAACATCCCCGAAGGATGACTCATAGTATGCAAGACTCTAGATTTATAATAATTATGAAAGTAGTTTTTACGATTGTTAAACGTAGTGATTTATATTTCAATTATGCCATGTATGAAATAATAATAGTAATTTTTTATAATTTAAAATATCTAACATGCAACCTAGCATAAAACCTTCGCAGAGAGCAAGTAAAAACAACCACCAAGAGGTAAACTTAGCAGCTTAGCAAAAATATTTAACATTCTATGAGAAAACCACCAGTGGGCATCAATAACCTGACATGAACAAACTGAAAGTATGTATGTGTGTACTAACAAGGAAACATCAAACTACCTCACGACGGTGAAAAAACCCACTGCAAGCACCAAGAAATACCAAACCTAGCCGCTCAACCGGCTACTTCCCTGAACCTAAGATATTAAAAGAAAGAACAGCTCAGCAAGAAATACAAGTGGCAAAAGAAACTGTCAGTGGAAAAAAGACAAAAGAGTAGATTGGTTGCCACCCAAACAAGAAAAGAAAAGCTGCATGGAAATCATCAATATTAAATCATAAGATCAAAGTGAGAAAGAGCTAACGAGGGTTAGACATCCCAAATTTTGCACCATGTGGGTAAAAGATCTAAGCTTCGAAGACACATACATAAGTGAGTACGTAATTACATATAGCAGACCCATCGTAAGATGAGCATAAACACCGGGGAAAAACTGGCACTTGTGGTGGAAGAACCCTCCGCCAGCACACCCACAGTCACAAACCCACCGGGGTCAAAAGAAAGGTGGCCTTATGCTTTGACACACCTAAAACCGAAAAAATGGCACCTGTGGGGGGAGAACTTTCGCTAGCACACCCACAGTCACAAATCCACCAGGGTCAAAAGATTCATAGCCAACTATGGTCGCACCAAAATACCTTTTATACATATAAAACCATGACCTAAACCACAAGACATCTCCAATGGCGGGAGAAAACCCCAAATCACACTAAGGCCCAACTCACCCATGACAAATACCAAAACAATATACACTAAGGCCCAAACTCGACGAATTGGTCACAAAACGGCAAAATATTCTAAGTCCTGGCCAAATTCGGTGAGTATACCCGACAAACTGCATAGATACTCGATGAATTGCATAACGACACTCGGCAAATGAATAGATACTCGACGAATTACATAACGATACTCGGCAAAATATATAACGATACTCGACGATTTGCACCCCATTCGGCGAGTAAACTCGACGAATATGACTTAGCTACCTGGCCAGTCAACGCTTCCTAACCTAAGCCATACTCGATGAATCGTCGATTATACTCGATGAATTAGGCTCCACTCAACACCGCATTGCTGATACTCGACGAAAATAGCCTTAAGCAAAAAAATACCTATAATCGACGAATAAGATGATACTCGACAAATCTACCTTAACGAATCCCTACACCTAGTTCATACTCAACAAATTCTACCCAGTATATACGCCGAATTACCCTTAGGCTGAACTATGATACTCGACGAATTCTTAACCGAAAATGTACACTGCTCTAAGGGTACTTTCAAGACTAAGTCCAATATTATTACAACCTTCTAAGGGGAGGAAATGAACAAAAGAAAAATAAGAAATGGTTAGCAAGAAGAAGGTCGCCACTTGCCTCAAAACTCCGGAAATCTTCCGCTCTGCGACAAGAATCGGCCGCAAACAGACTATAACAACGTTTCCTGAAACTTTTGATGGAAGAAGGACGTCAAAACCACAAACCCTAACACCTAAAATTCGAGGAATCGGAAAAAGCTTACTACGAACACGTAGATATCAGCGAGAGCTCTCCAAATCTCTAATTTATTGACAAAACCAACCACCGAATCGCTCTCTATCGCCGGCCAACCGCACGCGAAGTCTCCGCTCCTCTTCCCCTCACTAAACTGTCGTCGCTCAGTTAGGGAAGATGATGAATAAAGTTTTTGACACGACGGATTCCTTTTTATACTTATATTTATATATATAATATAATATTAATTATTTAAATAACGTCAAAACGAACCGAAATCCGAACCAACTCGGAATCTTACGAAAATCGCACCGTAGCTAAATATCGACGCTATGAATCAAATGACGATGTTGAAATCCAAATACGATAAACCAAACTCGGTTAAAACACCACCCGATGATAACACCCCACCACATCCCTATAAAAAGCTCCACCCAGTCACAAAAACAGACCCTGCTCGCGAGGGAAGGTGCACAACAAAGCCAAAACCAACCACACAGGAATACCCACTGAGCAAACCCATGCTTCGACAAAAGACACCCGTTAACTAAGCGTCAATGTAATGCCCTGACGTCTTAAATACATCACTACGAGAATTAAAATAAACACTGAAAAATCAGGGGCATTACAGCCACCCCCATAAAAAGAAGTTTCGTCCTGAAACTTGACATAAAAAGGATCAAATCATAAATAGAAGAAAAGTAATCAAAGACTATCCAAGAAAACACTTACATAAAGCATCAGGAGAACAGATGAGGATGAGCCTCACTCATAGCTGACTCCAACTCCCAAGTCGCGCTCTCCACGTCTTTGTTCATCCACAAAACTTTAACTATGGATAATTTCTTCCTTCGCAATACCCGATCTTGAGTATCCAAAATACAAACAGACACCTCCACATATGAAAGGTTAGACTCCAACTGGGGCACAACATCAAGAATTTATCTGTCGCTCAGCACACACTTCGACACTAGCTCACGTGGAAAACATCGTGCACACCAGGAAAATTTGCAGGTAAATCCAGCTTGTAAGCCGATATACCAATCCACTCAACAACTTTGAAAGGTCCCACATACCTAGAGTCCAACTTATAGTTCTTACCAAACCTCTTAACATCCAACGTCGGGGAAACTTTCAGAAAAACCATGTCCCCAACAACAAATTCCATTTCAGTCCTTCGACGATTGGCGTTCTTTTCATAACGCTCCTGAGCTAACTGAAGCTTCTCTCGAATATGCTTAACAGAGATATCCATTTCTTCCACGTCCTCCGAACCCAACAATGGCCTCTCTCTAATCTCGGCCCAAAATAAGGGAGTTCGGCAACGTCTCCCATATAAAGTCTCAAACTGGGCCATCTGCAAGCTCTCTTGATAACTTTTGTTGTACGTAAAATCCATCAATCTCAAACGCTCGCCCTACGCTCCTTCATGGTCCAAAATATAACATCTAATCATATCCTCCATGATCTGATTTACTCTCTCCGTCTAACCATTTGTCTGTGGATGATAGGCGGTGGAATACCTCAAATCAATACCCAACCCCTCCTATAAACTTTTCCAAAAGCAAGACGTAAACTTGGAGTCTCGATCCGACATAATGCTCACAGGCACTCCATGTAGTCTGACGACCTCATCCAAGTACAACTCAGCTATTTTCTTCATGGAGTAGTCAATCTTGAACGGCACGAAGTGAGCACACTTCGTCAGTCTGTCTACTATAACCCATACAGAATCATGTCCTCTGGAAGATCTCAGCAATCCAGTAATAAAATCCATCGAAATACTCTCCCACTTCTAACTTGTAATTTTTAAAGGCGTCAACTTGCCTCCAGGCCTTCCATGATCGGCCTTAACTTACTTAAAAGTAAAACATTCTGATACAAACTTAGCTATATCACCCTTCATACCATACCACCAAACGATCTACTTCCGATCCTTATATATTTTAGTAGAATCGGGGTGGTAAGCAACACTAGAACCATGCATCTCTCTGCACAACTTAACTCGGATGTCCTCGACTGCAGGAATACAAAATCTGCCCCGGTACTTCAAGGTACCCGTGTCATTGATTGAAAGTCCGGTAATTCTCCGTTCATAGTTCTATTATAAATGTGCAACAAATCAGAATCATCCTTTTGATAAAGCCTCGTACGTGGAATCCATGAAGGCTCTATTACTTCCAAACTGCTGGGCAATCGCTACTCCCAACTGATATATCCGTTAAGAGAAATTCTTCTACAAGCGAATCCACAGAAAGGTTAAAAAAATTTTCTGTCTTCCTACTCAGGGCGTCAGCTACCACATTAGCTTTGCCCAGATGGTATTGGATCTCAACATCATAGTCTGCAACATATTCCAGCCATCTCCGCAGGCGCAAGTTCAATTCCTTTTGAGTGAAGATGTACTTCAAACTCTTATGATCTGTATAAATCTTGCACATAGCGCCATATAACAGATGTCTCCATAACTTCAAGGAATAAATCACAGCTGTAAATTCCAAATCATGCGTAGGGTAATTCTTCTCATGTACCTTTAACTTCCTCGACCCATACGCGATCACTTTTCCTTCTTGCATCAATACGCAACCAAGCCCCACATGCGATGTGTCAACATACACAACATACTCTATCCCTTCCATAGGCAAGGCCAAAACTGGAGTAGTGCACAATCTCCTTTTTAATTCCTGAAAAGTCTCTTAGCACTTATCGCTCCAAACAAAAGTTGCGTTCTTCTGCGTAAGTCTAGTCAGTGGCGCATACAACGAAGAGAAACCCTCCACAAACCTCCTATAATATCTTGTAATCCCTAGAAAACTTCTTATCTCTTTGGGTGTGGTCGGTCTATTCCAATCCATTACAACAGCTATCTTCTAAAGGTCCACAGAAATTTCGTCCTTATTAACCACATGACCGAGAAAAGAAACCTAAGAAAGCCAAAACTCACACTTGCTTAGCTTGGCATATAACTTATCCTTCCTCAAGGCAGATAAAACCAAACTCAAGTGCTAGGCATGCTCTTCAGCACTGTGGGAGTATAACATAACATCATCTATAAATACGATCACAAAACGATTGAGGAAATCCTTAAACACTTTGTTCTTCATATCCATAAAGGTAGAGGGTGCATTAGTCAGTCCAAAGGACATCACCAAGAACTCGAAATGCCCATACCAAGAACGAAAAGCAGTCCGTGGAATATCCGTCTCATGAATTCTCAACTAATGGTAGCCCGAACGAAGGTCAATCTTTTAAAACACAGTGCTACTGTAACACCCCAAAAATCTCAAATCTGGGTTTTGAGATGCAGATTGTTTGACACGGCTTGGGACACAGGCGTGTCCCAGGGCGTGTCGGGGGTACACGGCCTGGGACACGGGCATGTCCCAGGGCGTGTCACGCAAGAAAATGTCGGATTGAGTCAGAAGATTACACGGCCCGGAACCAAGCCTTGAACACGGCTGTGTCGGATTTGACACGGGCGTGTCCGATGCCGTGTGCCTACCCGTGTACTGCTTGTTGGTTTTGGAGCTCGGTACGGCAGGAGGGACACGGGCGTGTCTCATGACTGACACGGGCGTGTCAGGTTCGACACGGGCGTGTCGATGCCCGTGTTCTGGTAAAGTTCAGTCGGTACGAGTACCGCGTGTGCCGCTTAAGGGTACACGGCCTGTGACACGGGCGTGTCACAGGCTGTGTCAGCCAAAAAAGTGGGATTTTGGGAAAATTGTGGCCGTTCATTTTCTCTCTTTGGATCCAAAGGCTCAGGTGATTCCTTGCTGGCTTAAGTCACCAGAGGCTGATGAAGAGTTCATTCTTCATTTGGTTAAGTGAAGAGAGAAAGAGAGAGGAGGAAGAAGAAGGAGGAGGAGATCAAGCCACCGGCGGAGCTCCCTAGGTCCGATTCGAGATCCGAGGCCAGCGTTGTGAAGGCAAAGCTGCTGCGGTTCTTTCTCACCGACTAGATTTCGATGGCTCCCAAGAGATCGTCAAGGGTAACGATCTCCCTTCTTGGACATGTGAAGTCCTTCTTTTCTGCATTGCATAGGGAAAACCCTTCCCCGCGAGTGTGCGGTGGGTTGTGGTGTCCCTTGGGGTAGATATGTGAAGTCCCCCTTGTTAGAGTCCGGAATTGGAGTACGGATCTAGGCATGCTGTGTGAAGCCCATCTAGACATGCTGGTCTGGATTGGTGATGCTTGTTTGCATATCGGAGAAGACTCCGTGATTATGGCTTGTTTGCCTTGTGCCTACCTGTTGCTTGGTGCAGCAGGAAGTACTGGATGAAGTCCAGGAAATGAAGAGGGTTGGATGCAACTCTTGTGGCCGTGCGTTGCCACTTTGTGTGCGGTTGAGCCGTTGGGCTGCAACTCGATGAAAAGGCAGATTGCCGAACAGGAAAGGTGAAACCGACCCGCGCCTATAAATTGCCATGGATACTTCCGTATTCGAGGTGGCACGACGACTTGAGCAACGGGGGGTGGCTGATCCGTACCTGCGTTATGTCCGTCCGACTTGGAAGCTTGGTTATAGGTTTAGTTGGAGCGCATAATGAGAGTCTTAGGCCCGCGCGCCAAAAAGACTAGAATGCTCAATACCGTGTAAATGGTGGTGTTGACCCTGGTTTTTCGGTGCACCAAGAATGTGCCCTGAGTGCACGGACTGTCGGGCCGTGTGGCCGACGGTTGTGATGGCTTGAATGTGCCTGCGCGCACATAGTTGCTATTGTTGATACCATGTTGTGCAGGGAAAGAATGCTACTGCCCCGAGAAAGGGGTAGGATTGTTATAATTGGGTCAGTTGAATGCTGACCGTTGCCGTGTTTGCCACCGTTTTGGGTGGATTGTCCCTATGCAGGTGCTGGAGAGCCAAGTGGTAAATGAAGGGCTGGAGCCCTACTGCGGTTGCTGCTGCTACGGCTATCCCTTGAAGGCTGCGAAAGGGTTTTGTTTGTTTTGTTTTTCCTCATGTATGGTCGGCCTGCGCGTCGATGTTTGTAATCCATGTTGTTTGGAAAGAGGAACTGTAAGGCCTTAAGGCCAAACCTTCACCTTTGTTGTACATTCCGTGATTGTATATATAACTGTGGTTTATATATTGGACATTCCTGGTTAGAGTTCAATTTACAACTTAAAGCTTCCGCTAGCATGCTCTGAGTTAGGATGCGTGTATGGTTTGGTATTATCCTGTGACCTCACCGTTTGTTTGTGGCATATAGTGTGGGGCCCCGGCCGGACCTTCTACTATACGTCATGTAACGGATGGGGTCGTTACATTTTGGTATCAGCTTCGTTCGGTCTTCCTCTTTCGAATTCGTGGTCGAATTCTTTTGTGGGGTGGCGAGCACGTATTTGTGCGCCCTGCTGTAATGCTAATGAACTCTGGAATGTCCACTAAGGAATGTACAAAATCTTGTTTGAGGAATCTGCGCGTTCCTTTTCTGTTGTTTTGCTTGCATGCGATCGCTAATGTGTGTCTTGTCCACCTATAGGTGACGCGTAGTGGTGCTGGGCAGTTTGAGCCCCAGCGCTCTGATGAGAGTGCGGCACCAGCTGAGGTGCCAACACCTCCTCCATCTGCGGAAACTGTTCGCTTAGTTGCTGAGGCTCTATTTGCCATGATTCAGCCGACCGGGCAAGCGCAACCGGCAGTAGAACCAGTTCGTGTTGTTGTAAGACCCGAGCTGGTTGAGGCTGTAGATCCACGAGCAGCTAACCGACAGTTGAAGCAATTCATGAGCTTCAGTCCGCCTACGTTTACGGGACTGGGATCCCCAACGCAGGCAGAGGATTGGTTATCGCGGGTCAAGCGGATAATGACAGCGATCAGGGCGGAGGAAACTCTAAAGGTCACCTTGGCCACCTTCATGCTCGAAGGAGAGGCGCGGTTGTGGTGGGACGAGGTTGAGGTACACCATTTGGCGGGCAGGCAATTAACACAAGTATCGATTGAGGAGTTCTCTCGAATATTTCTGGCGAAGCATGTCCCAGCGGCGCAACGCATTGCCATGGAAAATGAGTTCCAACGGTTAAAGCAAGGAGAAGATAGCGTGGATACCTACCTGCATGAGTTTACAAGGTTGGGACGGTATGCGGGAACAATCTTCGTGGATGACCAAAGGAAAACGAATAGGTTCTATGAAGGATTGCGGGATGAGTTGAGGTTCCTGCTTTCGAGTTCAGTGAACCAAGGGTTTCAGGCGTTGGTTGATACTGCATGTGCGTTGGAGAAGGACATGCGACGGGTGCAAGGGAACAAGGGCTTGGTTGTGTCAAAACCCGAGGTTCAAGCACCTCGCCCTAGCAAATCGTTCTACCAGAAGAAAGGGGACAAGAGGTCCAAGCCGTCTGGGCAAGTGACTACGACCGTTGTGTCGGGGGCGACATCAAGGCCAGATTCTCGTACATGCTATAACTGTGGCCGGGTGGGGCATATAGCCCGTGACTGTCGGGTTGTTCAGCCCAAAGGGGAAAAGAAGACGGGTGCGTCTTATGCTGAGAAGGGCAAAGCGGTGGTTGAGTCCTCTGCGTCCCAGGCACAGCCCCGAATCTATCACCTTGGCCAGCAGGAGGCGATTAAGCAAAGTGACGTCGTCACAGGTACGAGTGAATATAGATTATTTGCTTACGTGCTATTGCTTTTGGTTATGTATAGCTTGTCCATGTGTGTGTGCTGCAGGCTTTGTCATGATTCAGAATAATTTGGCGAGAGCCCTGTTTGATACGGGTGCTTCGCATTCTTTTCTGTCTGAGGACTTCGTATCTCGAATTGGGGTGCCGAGTCATGTGACGGTTGATAGTACAAGGGTGCTATTGCCGAATGGCTGTGTGATGCTTGCGGATAGGGCTTGCGATGTGGATGTTCAAATAGGAAGTCGGGATTTCGGTTTGAGTGCAGCTGTGCTACCGTTATCGGAGTTTGATGTGATCTTTGGCATGGACTGGCTCTCGGAGCAGCGTGCCTTTATTGATTGCAACTCCAAGGAGATCACACTGGGCCAGAATACCGGACTTGTGATGAAGTTCGCTGGTATGCGAGGAGTTGGCGGGATTTTGTTGTCTGCGCTCCAAGTCGTCAATGCTGTTCGGAAGGGTGCAGAGTTATTCTTCATGCTAATTCAGGCTGTTGAGCCAAAGGCTAGTGTCGGTGAAGTTCTGGTGGTGTCAGAATTTGTCGATGTGTTTCCTAAAGATCTTCCTGGGTTACCACCCCAGCGGGAGATTGACTTCTCTATTGAGTTGGTGCCAGGTGCTAAACCTGTGGCCCGCTCACCATATCGCGTCGCGCCAAAAGAGATGGCTGAATTGAAGGTCCAATTGCAAGAGTTGCTGGAGCAGGGATACATACGCCCAAGTATGTCACCTTGGAGCGCGCCTGTTCTATTTGTGAAAAAGAAAGACGGTAGTTTGCGGTTATGTATTGACTACCATGAATTGAATAAGCTGACGGAGAAAAACAAATATCTGATTCCACGGATTGATGACCTCTTTGATCAGCTGGCAGGATCAACGGTCTATTCCAAGTTGGATTTGAAATCGGGATATTATCAGTTGAGGATTCGGGAAGGTGACATTCCCAAGACGGCGTTTGGAACACGCTACGGTCATTATGAGTTCACGGTAATGCCGTTTGGCCTATGTAATGCGCCTTTGGTATTTATGGACCTAATGCATCGAACGTTCCGAGAGTACTTGGATTTGTTCGTGATTGTGTTTATCGATGACATCTTAGTATACTCTCAGTCGGAAGAGGATCATGCAAACCATTTGCGGTTGGTCTTGCATACCCTGCGGAGGAATAAGCTTTATGCCAAGTTCTCAAAGTGTGAGTTCTGGCTCTCTTCAGTAGCCTTTTTCGGCCATGTGGTAAGTGGAGAAGGTATCGCGGTGGATCCATTGAAGATAAGTGCCATTCGAGATTGGCCAATGATGTCTTCGGTGGCCGAAGTCAGGAGCTTCCTTGGGCTTGCGGGCTACTATAGACGGTTTGTGGAAAACTTCTCACGGATTGCTTTACCTCTGACCACGCTGACGAGAAAAGATCAAAAGTTCGTTTGGACGTCGGAGTGCGCGCGAGCTTTTGAAGACCTGAAAAGTCGTTTGACCACGGCGCCTGTGTTGACATCGCCATGTGGTACAGATGGCTATGAGATCTATAGTGATGCTTCCGGGAGCGGCTTAGGCTGCGTTCTTCTGCAGTTTGGTAAAGTGATTGCTTATGGCTCGCGCTAGTTGAAAGTGCATGAGCGGAATTACCCCGTCCATGATTTGGAGTTGGCGGCGGTAATCTTTGCGCTCAAGTTATGGCGGCACTATCTTTATGGCGTTAAAGTGGACATCTATACAGATCACAAAAGCCTAAAGTACTTGTTGGATCAGAAGGATCTGAACATGCGACAACGAAGATGGATGGAGTTCCTTGGGGACTACACCTTCGAGATTCACTATACTCCCGGGAAGGGAAATGTGGTCGCTGATGCTTTGAGTCGGAAGACTCTGGTACGGGCAAGCTGGTTGCAGAGGCATGATCAGCGTTTAATCCAGGAATTGGAAGCATTGGAGATATCTTGTGTTGACAAGGGTTCGTCGACCGATGCATGCTTGAACTGGACGGAGGCTCAATATGACCTTACGGACAGAGTTCGGCGAGCAACGGAGCTTGATGAAAGTCTCCAGCGCTATGCTAAAGATGGGCCGGATGACCAATTCTCTTGGGATAACGGTTTGTTACGAAGAAATGGTCGAGTGTGCGTTCCGAATGTGGGTAAATTGAGGGAAGAGTTGATGTACGAAGCTCACTTTGCAAAGTACTCAGTTCACCCAGGAAGCACAAAGATGTACCGAGATCTGAAAAAGCTGTTCTGGTGGCCCGGACTCAAGAAAGATGTAGCACGTTATGTGGCGGAATGCCATACTTGTGCATTGGTGAAAGCGGAATGCCAGAAGCCTGGCGGTTTTCTGAAGTCGTTACCCATTCTGGAGTGGAAGTTCGATGACATTTCGATGGATTTCGTGCACGGGTTGCCGAGATCTCAACGCGGTCATGATTCAGTCTGGGTGATTGTGGACCGGTTGACAAAAGTGGCGCACTTCCTTCCAAACAGAAGAGACGATTCAGTGGAAACCTTGGCCAAGCTCCATGTGGAGCAGATTGTTCGACTGCACGGTGTTCCTCGGAGCATCGTTAGTGACCGTGATGAGCGATTCACATCGAATGATTGGCGGCTAGTTCATCAAATGTTGGGTACAAAATTAGCGTTTAGTACGGCCTTTCATCCCCAAACGGATGGCCAGACTGAACGAACCAACAGGACGATGGAGGACATGCTCCGTATGTGCGCCCTAGACTTTGGTAAGAAATGGGAAGATTATATTTTTCTTGTAGAATTTGCCTATAATAATAGCTACCAAGCAAGCATCGGTATGGCACCATTTGAGGCTTTGTATGGTCATAAATGCCGTACACCGTTAGCTTGGGCAGAAGCAGGCGAATCTAAGCTGAGTGGGAAAAAGGAAGTCGAAGAAGCTATCTCGCTTATACGCTCTATTCGGGAGAGGCTATTGATAGCCCAAGATCGTCAAGCAAAGTACTACAATGCCAAACACCGGAACGTGGAGTTCGCGGTGGGTGATTGGGTATATTTGAAGATCAAACCCTTCAAAGGCGTGTCCAGGATTCGGCGTTTGAAAAAGCTAAGTCCTAGGTATCTTGGTCCATTTGAGGTGGTGGAGCGAGTTGGGGAAGCTGCTTATCGACTAGCACTTTCAGCAGACTTGGGTGGATTACATGATGTATTTCACATCTCAGTCCTTCGGAAGGCTGTTAAGGATCCAGCTCAAGTAGTAGAGAATGATCGGGTATCGGTCGAGTATGGGCTAACGACGAGGGTTCGACCCATTCGGATCGAGGATCGAGCCGAGAAACAGTTGCGGAACAAAGTGATAGGGATGGTCAAGGTCCGATGGGACAATTGTGGCCGTGAAGAGCTAACATAGGAGCGAGAGCAGACCATGCGAGCTGAATTTCCCGAGCTGTTTGTATAAACTATAGACCGTGTACCTTTTGTTATAACAGAGTTATCAAGCTATAGCATTGTATTTTCTTGTTTCCTTACCGTGTCAAATTTCGGGACGAAATTTTGTTAAGGGGGAGAGGATTGTAACACCCCAAAAATCTCAAATCTGGGTTTTGAGATGCAGGTTGTTTGACACGGCCTGTGACACGGGCGTGTCCCAGGGCGTGTCGGGGGTACACGGCCTTGGACACGGGCGTGTCCCAGGGCGTGTCACGCAAGAAAATGCCGGATTGAGTCAGAAGATTACACGGCCCGGAACCAAGCCTTGAACACGGCCGTGTCGGATTTGACACGGGCGTGTCCGATGCCGTGTGCCTACCCGTGTACTGCTTGTTGGTTTTGGAGCTCGGTACGGCAGGAGGGACACGGGCGTGTCTCATAACTGACACGGGAGTGTCAGGTTCGACACGGGCGTGTCGATGCCCGTGTTCTGGTAAAGTTCAGTTGGTACGAGTACCGCGTGTGCCGCTTAAGGGTACACGGCCTGTGACACGGGCGTGTCACAGGCCGTGTCAGCCAAAAAAGTGGGATTTTGGGAAAATCGTGGCCGTTCATTTTCTCTCTTTGGATCCAAAGGCTCAGGTGATTCCTTGCTGGCTTAAGTCACCAGAGGCTGATGAAGAGTTCATTCTTCATTTGGTTAAGTGAAGAGAGAAAGAGAGAGGAGGAAGAAGAAGGAGGAGGAGATCAAGCCACCGACGGAGCTCCCGTGATCCGATTCGAGATCCGAGGCCAGCGCTGTGAAGGCAAAGCTGCTGCGGTTCTTTCTCACCGGCTAGATTTCGATGGCTCCCAAGAGATCGTCAAGGGTAACGATCTCCCTTCTTGGACATGTGAAGTCCTTCTTTTCTGCATTGCATAGGGAAAACCCTTCCCCGCGAGTGTGCGGTGGGTTGTGGTGTCCCTTGGGGTAGATATGTGAAGTCCCCCTTATTAGAGTCCAGAATTGGAGTACGGATCTAGGCATGCTGTGTGAAGCCCATCTAGACATGCTGGTCTGGATTGGTGATGCTTGTTTGCATATCGGAGAAGACTCCGTGATTATGGCTTGTTTGCCTTGTGCCTACCTGTTGCTTGGTGCAGCAGGAAGTACTGGATGAAGTCCAGGAAATGAAGAGGGTTGGATGCAACTCTTGTGGCCGTGCGTTGCCACTTTGTGTGCGGTTGAGCCGTTGGGCTGCAACTCGATGAAAAGGCAGATTGCCGAACAGGAATGGTGAAACCGACCCGCGCCTATAAATTGCCATGGATACTTCCGTATTCGAGGTGGCACGACGACTTGAGCAACGGGGGGTGGCTGATCCGTACCTGCGTTATGTCCGTCCGACTTGGAAGCTTGGTTATAGGTTTAGTTGGAGCGCATAATGAGAGTCTTAGGCCCGCGCGCCAAAAAGACTAGAATGCTCAATACCGTGTAAATGGTGGTGTTGACCCTGGTTTTTCGGTGCACCAAGAATGTGCCCTGAGTGCACGGACTGTCGGGTCGTGTGGCCGACGATTGTGATGGCTTGAATGTGCCTGCGCGCACATAGTTGCTATTGTTGATACCATGCTGTGCAGGGAAAGAATGCTACTGCCCCGAGAAAGGGGTAGGATTATTATAATTGGGTCAGCTGAATGCTGACCGTTGCCGTGTTTGCCATCGTTTTGGGTGGATTGTCCCTATGCAGGTGCTGGAGAGCCAAGTGGTAAATGAAGGGCTGGAGCCCTACTGCGGTTGTTGCTGCTGCGGCTAGCCCTTGAAGGCTGCGAAAGGGTTTTGTTTGTTTTGTTTTTCCTCATGTATGGCCGGCCTGCGCGCCGATGTTTGTAATCCATGTTGTATGGAAAGAGGAACTGTAAGGCCTTAAGGCCAAACCTTCACCTTTGTTGTACATTCTGTGGTTGTATATATAACTGTGGTTTATATATTGGACATTCCTGGTTAGAGTTCAATTTACAACTTAAAGCTTCTGCTAGCATGCTCTGAGTTAGGATGCGTGTATGGTTTGGTATTATCCTGTGACCTCACCGTCTGTTTGTGGCATATAGTGTGGGGCCCCGGCCGGACCTTCTACTATACGTCATGTAACGGATGGGGTCGTTACAGCAGCTCAATTGGTGATGAAGGTTGAAGGAACTCCATAGTTAAGCGTGCTTGGGCGAGAGTAGTACTGGGATGGGTGACCTCCTGGGAAGTCCCCGTACGGCCCAACTTAACTGTCGAGTTCGCTCATCAAAGGGAGGCTGTGGCCACCAACAACCCGCCAGTGGGCTGGAGAGGGGTTGGGGTGCTTGGGCTGCAGCCCGGTAGCGATGCCTGGAGAGCGGAGCCGTAACGCTGTTACGTACGCGCCAGGGTCGTTACAGCTACCATGCCACTGATCAAACAAGTCATCTATTCTCGGTAGGGGATACCTATTCATAATGGTTACCTTATTCAGTTCTCTATAATCAATGCACAGTCTCATCGAACCATCCTTTTTTCTTCACAAACAACACAGGAGCACCCCATAGTGAAGAACTTGGTCTAATGATTCCATTCTACAGCAACTCATCCAACTAGGTACGCAACTCCTCCAGCTCACGCGGGGCCATATGGTACGGTGCCTTAGCAATAGGATGGGTACCTGGCTCCAATTCTATGACGAACTCCACTTCTCTCTCAGGCAGAAGACAAGGAAAATTATCAAGAAAAACATCCGGAAACTCGCACACTACAGCAATCTCCTTTACACGCGGCAAACTACCACCGGTCGCCAACACTGGAACCAAACAAGCAAAACATCCGGAATTTACAAGCTTCCGAGCACGTACCGCAGATATAATCGGAGAAACTTGGCGCAGAGAACCATAAACACTCCTGGGTTGACAGTTGTCCATCTTAAAGTCCAAATGGTTGACCTTGCATTGGATGACTACATCATACTTGGACAACCAGTCCATGCCCAAAATCACATCGAAATTTTCCAAGTCAATCACCTTCAGATCAGCAACGGCTAGAAAATCTCCTAATAAAATCGGACAACTCTGAATGCCTTGGTCCGACACCACTGAATCGCCAGAGGGAAACTTGGCATGAAACGCATCGCCAACAAGATCGAGGGTCAAACGGTGATGTTTTACAAAGTCCATAGCCACAAATGAATGGGTAGCAATGGAATCGAAAAGAACGCGTGCACAACTGTTCTTTACCATAAACTTTCCTATAAAATTGTATACGCAACTAAGAGAACGAACGTCAAAACTATAACTACAAATTAAAAGCTAGGACTTGGTTAGGATCTAACCTGAAATTACTTGAGTAGACGTATGAACTTCCTCCAAAGATACCATGTTCAGCTTGCCCTTCCCCTTGTCTAATAGCTGTAGTGGCGGCAAGGCCTGAAGTGGAACTGGTTGCTACAGGGGCAATGCCTATGGGCACTTCGACTTGAAATGTCCTTTATGTCCGTACTGATAGCAGACCCTCTCCTTTCCCTAACAATAGGCAGTGTCGTGCCCCTCCGCTTACACATAGAACAAACTAAATCTCCTTTAGAAGCACTCTGAATCGCATACACTTGCTCATGCTTCTGAGCTCCAATCCTCTTGTAACATCTTTCGAATGGGTGGCCTAACCGGCCACAGAAACTGCATAACTCTTTACTACTTTTCCTCAAAGCAGCATCGGATTCTTGGGAACTCTTACCCTCACCAATCTCCCTCTTATCCTTTCTCATTTATTGACCTCAGTTCTCGTCATTGTCAATCGCCTAAACCTTCAGAGCAGCGTCCATAACTTCAGCATAGCTTTCGAATCCATAAGCATTAGCTAGCTGCTGAGTGTCATTCCTAAGACCACCCAAAAAATGTTTAACTCGACTAGACTCTGAAGATACCTTGTCAGGGGCAAAATGACACAGTTTGCTGAACTCCACCTCTTACTCGCTAATGATGAGCTGCCTTTGCTTGAGGTGTAGAAAATCATTCATCAAACGGTCCCTCTCGACCGATGGCATAAACTTTTTCAATAGTAATTCTTTAAAGGATTCCCATGAGCACCCATCCTTAAGGTTTTCCTTTTCTCTCGGCCACCAAATCTTTGCAAGTCCCTTGAGCTGATAAGCAGCGAACATCACCCTCTGGTCCACTGAAACTCCTGAGTAAGCGAACATCTTCTCGATGGAAATAATCCAATCATCCAAAGCCATAAAATCTGATCTACCATCATAGGTAGGGGGTCGTAGTCTCTAGAAATGCGAAATAAACGTCATCTTTGGTGGCAACAAAACCGAGGACACCAGAGGGGTAGGGGGAACAGGAACAAGAATAGTCTGACCCACGACTGGGTCCTGCACTCTAGGCGGTTGACTAGCAACAACCGACAACGAAGCTTGGATCTGTGACTGGATCTCCAGCATTTTCCTCGAAAAAGCCTCATTGCCCTGCCGCAATCCTTCTATCATTGCCTCACTCCGGGCACCAGACGATTCTCCCTCCGACTGGGGAGTCAACCTCATCATCGGACGCTTAGGCAGCATCTAAATGAACAACGAATATCTAATTAAAACCTAGCTTAACTGCTAGAACCAAACAACTTAGTTCAGACCATACATAATTAAACACTTGCTCAAGCTGTTAATTTGCTTTGGGATTTTCATTTATGATGTCATGCCTATCTTAGGATGATATACCATCATCCTACTGACTCATGTGCCTATATCATGCATGCATGAATTCTTGTTCTTTTTTACTCAAAAACCATGTGTGTACGTATGTCATCATGTAGATCTTTAGCTTGGCACGTGTGTTGATGCAATGTTATGTCATGCATGTTGTGCTATGCAGTCTAAAAAGGCCTTAATGCATGTTATGAGCGGCATACACATGAAATATTATGCATCTCATACTACAAAATATCGCATGCAACGAAATTCAAAATCTTATGTGCATTCATGTGATGGTGTTATACATCTCATACTACATAATAGTCATATGTTGCCTCCTAAGAGGATCCATATACAAATACATATTATGTATCCCATACTAAATAATATGTCATGTATACTTCTTATCATGCTTATGAGTGTAGTGTTCATGCTTCAACCAATACATACCAATGACACATAGGTGTGAGAATGCAATGAAACTAAACAACTAACACAAACCTGAGATAGTTATTTGACCAATTATTAAACAATCTCCCTCTGATACCAACTGTTACAACCCGTATTTTCTTCGCATTTAAAAATATATCAGAGTAGAATAAAACGCGTGTCATGATGCCATGTCAGCAGGGGATAACTGCAAACGCTCAGGCAAAACTCTAACTTAACACTTTTATGAAAGATCCATAAGTTATTTAGAAAAAATCCAGTTTAAGTTAAGCGGTTAGTCGTATCCCTCGGCTCAGTGGCTCATCTAGTCCATGAGAAAAAAGATAGTTATACACTGCGAAAAATACTTTATTTATAAGATTAGATGTCCTACATGAGTATAAATATCCCCGAAGGGCGACTCATGGTATGCAAGACTCTAGATTTATAATAATTACGAAAGTAGCTTTTACGACCATTAAACGTAGTGATTTAGATTTCAAATATGGCATGCATGAAGAAATAATAGTAATTTTTTATAATTTAAAATATCTAACATATAACCTAACATACAACTTTCCTAGAGAGTAAGTAAAAACAACCACCAAGAGGTAAACTTAGCAGCTTAGCAAAAATACTTAACATTCTACGAGAAAACCACCAGTGGGTGTCAACAACCTGACACGAGTATGTATATATGTACTAATAAGGAAACATCAAACTACCTAACGATGGTGAGGAAAACTCGTTGCAACCACCAACAAACACCAAACCTAGCCACTAGACCGGCAACTGCCCTGAACCTGAGACATTCAAAGAAAGAACACCTCAGCAAGAAATACAAGTGGCAAAAGAAACTCTCAGTGGACAAAAGACAAAAGAGTGGAAGGGTTACCACCCAGACAGGAAAAGAAAAGCTACATGGAAATCATCAATATTAAATCATAAGATCAAAGTGAGAAAGAGCTCACGAGGGTTAGACATCCCAAATTTTGCACCAAGTGCATAAAAGATCTAAGCTTCGAAGACACGTACATAAGTGAGCATGTAATTACATATAGCAGACCCATCGTAAGATAAGAATAAACACCGGGAAAAAACCGACACCTGTGGGGGGAGAACCCTCTACCAAGCACACCCACAGTCACAAAACCACCAGGCTCAAAAGAAAGGTGGCCTTATGCCTTGACACACTCAAAACTAGAAAAAAATGACACTTGTGGGGGGAGAACCCTCCGCCAGCACACCCACAGTCAAAAATCCACCAGTCAAAAGATTCATAGACAACTATGGCCGCACCAAAATACCTTTAATACATATAAAACCACGACCTAAACCACAATACATCTCCAATGGTGGGAGAAAACCCCAAATCACACTAAGGCCAACTCACCCATGACAAATACCCAAAAATATACCCTAAGGCCCAAACTCGATGAATCGGTCACAAAACGGCAAAAATATTCTAAGTTCTGGCCAAATTTAGCGAGTATACCCGACAAACTGCATGGATACTCGACAAATTGCATAACGATACTCAGTGAATGCATGGATACTCGACGAATTGCATAATGATACTCAGCGAAATGTATAACGATACTCGACGATTTGTACCCCATTTGGCGAGTAAACTCGACGAATATTATAAGACACCCCCCTACCAAGGAGGTAACCTGGTCTTATGCCCAGAATCGCAGCCTTACAGTGACTCTTAGCCACACATGCTAGTCGACATCGTAAGACGCCGATCCTGTCGGCTAATATGATCATTCAACCTATCGGCCAATCGAGAAGAGAAGCAATATAAGCAATTATATATCAAGTCCACGTCACAGCATCATCATAATATAAGTAAAATGAGTGATCCAATAGTCCACAATAAGTACAGAATGAAAGAAAAATGGCTTATGCCCTGTACATAGTAATCAAATCTCTCTCTCACAAAACAAATCTATGTGGAAGCTAATATATAATCAGTACACGCATCATCATCTGACGTCGGGCTATAGTAGTAGTAGTAGGTGGTGGTACCGGCTCCTAATGTCCTGCCACCTCGTCCTGTTGGTGCTCCAGCTCCTCGAGCTCCTAATATGATACGGTCACAATCGACCGTTAGTCATAAAGACTAAGCCATTTTGTCCTCGCCTCACCCCTGCAAATCCTAGGTACCGAGCGGGAGGACGAAGCGGAGAACAACAAGGGGTATAAAAAGGAAAGCAGGTGACAGTGGATCTATTTTATCATGGTTATAGAATAACAATTGTATCTTTAAACTAGCAGTTCTATAAGGTACAAGTAGAGTATGTAAAAGATGTACTGAAAAGAAGTGTGGTAAGTAAAGTAAAGTACTGAGCAAAAAAGTAAACTAGCTACTACTACACTAACATCATATAAGTACCTTAACTTATATGAATGCTCATACAAACATATAAGTTAAGGTTTCACAAATGTAACTTATCGTATAAAAGAACCCATACTAATTTATATGATAAGGATCTATGGTGCTTATGTCCTAAGTATGTATGCATGGTATGTGAGTTATGAATCATACAAGTGCAACTCACCCACATGACTCTATGCACGCATACCTTTAGTTCCCACTTTTTAGAGTTAGATAAACTCTCAGGTACTACCGTTGTGGCTACGGTAGTAGTGGAGCGGGCGTCTCCACTACTAGGCGGGTATACACACTACCAGGACAAGACCTTTCGTACACCTCTGAAGAACACATCAGAGTCACCACATACTAAACCGCTGGCTAAACCACCATACTTTTAGGTCGGGTGTACATTTTCGGGGATTGTCCTCCAGACCGCAGTATAAACAACTTACTGGCACCTCAAACCCTCACAACTCACCTAAGTCACCATACTGCCATCGGTGTGATGATTGACCTAGTACCACATGACCCACCACTAATATGTTATATGCACATACAATTTATTTCCAACCCGAGCCTCCAACTCGCAGGACAAAACCCATCATGTATCTAAAAATTCGAGCCTCCAGCTCGCAAGACAAAACCCATCATGTATCCAAACATTCGAGCTTCTAGCTAGAAGGACAAGACCCGGCCTTTATACTCCAACCCTATATGGGTGAGATTATTACATCGTTACCTTAACCTTTTAGACTAGTCTTGTCAAATTCTTATTAGGCATAACAACTTATGGTTAGTCCTTGGACTGCCCAGGGCATACCCGGTGAAGGGCTCTCGGGGGTACTAGGAACTACGATGGGCTGAAGCCCAAAGCTCCCTTTCTCAAGGACACGTAATTTTATTAGTGTTTACTCATTATTAATACCCAGCTCTCGATGTTGCTCTTAAGTGAACCTGATGACTTAAGGTATTATTGGGAGAACGACGGTCTTCCGCCAATCTCCGTTCTAATTACTTTCCTTGGGCTTTGCACTATAACACTCATTACTACTTGACGTCAACCAAGGTTTCAACTTCCAAATAAACTTCTCAATCCAACCTCCTATCAAATCTCTTGTTGGTCCTAGTGTTATGTGTTACTTTACTTAAGCACAACCCATGACCTAACTCCAGCCCAAATGAAATGACTTCCAATTCCTTGGGCCAAATGCCCCTAATTATTTATCATGATTTTGTCATGTATGTAATATTGATCATTCAGAATTTCAACATCTTTCTAATTATTTTGCATCATATTTTAAATTAATTAATTAAGTGAACTAGGTCACTTTGAGCATGAACTACTTTAACCAGTTGTCCATTATGTCTAAATAAATTATCTGAGGTTCATCTAGGTTTAAAATATCTTTTCATCAAAAATCATGATTTTCCAACTTGAATTTCTATATATTTTCTATTTATTATTAAATCCATAGAAAATTCATTTTTCAAATGAAGTACTTAAAATGTACAACCGAAAATTTCTAGAAAATTATTGGTGATCAAAATTGATATAATAATACTCAAGAAAGAAATTCATCATTTTAGTCAGTGATTTGGCATAATATAATTTCATATGGACATCATTACCAAATGTCACTAATAGGGTTTTCAGCATATATAATCATCCAAAAATTCTCAAATAATTATATTGGGTTTTAATCACAGAAATAGGATGCTATAAATTTTTCCATAATTTTCAACAGTATTTTTCCTTACTTTTAAATTAATTTCCCAAAAGGTAAAATTGTAAATCTAGTATATACACATGATATAATCCTCAAATAGACTTATAACTATTTCTAGAGATGTAAAATATCCTATTAGGGCATGTATAAAAATTTTAGAATTTTACAAGGTCAATAGACCTATATCTCATTTTTATTTCTAAAAGATCTTATTTTCCATTAATTCAAAATAATGGGATTTTTTCGTTCCCAACAATGCCACTCCTTCCATGGGAGGTGTAATTCATCCTTTTAAGCCTCTGTCCAAAATACCATGGACATTCATTGGGTCAAATGGCCTAACTTCTCATTTTGCACTTGGCACCACATATTTACAAATCTACCTCCACAATGCATGTTAGATTTCCCCTACATACAGAGGTCCAAATTGCCTAAAACTTTTACCATGGTAATATCATGACTCGATGGCCATGCCACCAAAATTTGGAGGTATTTGAAAGAGGGAATCTTCCAATATTTCATTTATTTAATAAATGATATTTCTATAAAAACTGTAGAAAAATACATCCCAAAATTTTTTTTTTTTAGACTAGACCTAAGTCTAGCATAAACACATACATGTCCAAAATTTCATGACATGTGGACTTAGGGTTTTGCTTGGGGTCTTATTTAAAAATCTTTCATAGCCTAGGACCAGTCTAAGTAGAATGACCATACTGAGAGCTATAGTGTTCCAAATTTCAAGTTTAAGGTGTCAAATTAAAGGTAAGACTTAGATCTACCTTTTTAATGTTGGGAACCATTTCTGAAAATGCATCTAAGAGGCATAAATAATCTATACAAGGTGACTGTATAAATTGGGATAGAAAATTGACTTTTTATTATTTCATAAAAATTCAAGGGCATCAGTTCATCTTCTCTAATGAGCCTACGGTCCAGATTGCCCTAACCTGGACCAGCTAGATCTTGTATTTCCCGGCCTTTTGGCCTCGTCGCCACCACCGACAATTGTCACCCCCACCTCCATTGAGGTGGCAGCTAGCATTTCCCGGCAACATGGCCGTCGGAGGTGGCTCCTCTGACGAACCCGAGCAAGAAGAAATTCTCGGCATGCTCCCTCTCACAAGGCATTAGGATAATTTGAGCCTGATATCTCTCTATAAGAGCTAGACATCTAGCACAGAGGGAGGGGAGGAGAAAAGGACCCTTAGACGAGCTTGACGGTGGGTTTAGTGGTGGTGCGCTATGGCTGACCCTTGCTCCGGCTAATCCTCTGCTCCAACTATCAGTTTCTGCTCCTTAGGGTTCATTGAAGGTGATGGTGGGGTGGAATGGAGGCGACGCTAGCTAGTTTAAAGGCTTTGACTTAAGAGGAGTGGCTGGGCATGGCCGGCCGTCATTGAGCATGATTCTCCCCCCATGACACCATGTGTCAGCCATGTAATGGACCGCCAATTATTGCCATAAATATGTTTTCTTGAAATGAGGAATAGATTTGCTGTAGAGATAGATCTCAAATGTCCCATCACTATTTTATCCTGAACCCGGTTCAGTCGGTATAAAAAATGAACCGGCCAACACAGCATTTTAGACTTAAGAATTCTCCAAGTCCAAAAGCATTGAGTGGTGTCGACACCACTCAACGCCTTTAGCACACCATACAAAAGCGTTGAGTAGTGTCGATACCACTCAATGCCGCATTAAGTGGTGTTGACACCACTCAACGTCGTCAGCCCATACAAAAGCATTGAGTGGTGTCGACATCACTCAACGCCTTCAGCACTGCAGACATAAGCGTTGAGTTGTGCCAACACCACTCAACGCCAACATCATCCCACAGTTTAAGTAAAATGTCGTCGAGTGCGTCGAGACCAATAAACACCGCGTTGAGTGGCGTCAAGTTCACTTGATGCCTTGTCGAATGGCATCGAGATCACTCGACGCCTAAAGTTTCCCCAGTATATCTAACCTAAATTCATCGAGATCACTCGACGCCTTTTCAAATGGCATTGAGATCACTCATCGCCTAATGTTGGAACCCTACTTGTGATTTAGGATAGGTTCACTATTAGGTTGTTTAGATGATCCAACATGTATTGTCTAGGGTCATAGGTTTTCCAGGGTCAAATTCAGCAGCGACAACTTAGACTGTCAGTACTCCACTTCAAAAGACCTTAGTGACAGAAGACTTTAATGTAAAAGCAGTTAAATTGTTTGCAGGAAAGTCATTCGACGATAGCTGAACTCATCTCAACGATCGTCGATCTCAGATCGACAAACTCAGAGTTCCTTCTCTGAGTTGAGCTCGACAAAAGTCCAGCTGAGTTCGACGAACTGTTATCTCACATCAAAAGTTCATCTCGACGAATGAATATCTCAGTTCGATGAACTTGGAGCTCAGATTGGCAAGTATATTTTCAGCTCGACGATCTTGGAGCTTAGATCGACGAAGGAGATTTCTTAGCTCGACGAACTTGGAGCTCAGTTCGACGAATTCATTGTTGAGTTCGACTAACTCCTTACAGGTTCTGTTTGTCTTATCCTCTCTGCAATTTCTCAGATCGACTATCAGTTTGATTTCAAATTTTATTCTAAGTCAGTAATGCTCTGATAATTAATACTCAATATTCTCAAGAATATATCCATTACCTAGCAGCATTAATTATGGTTTTCATAGAGTTATTACTCGACCTTATTTACTGAGACAGTTAGGGAAATGCATTGAAAACAAATTTAGCCATTCAGGATCCCAGAATTTATGCAGAGGATTTCAGGAAACAATTTAAAATTCAAATGGTTTTGAATCTGAAAAAATATATAAAGTGATTCTTTTTTAGAAGAACATAAAGATACAGACACAGAGAAGAGAAATAACAATCACAAGAGAAGTGATTCAGTGAAAAAGTATTAACAGACAGTGAAGAACAATACAGGTTTCATACACTTAGTGTTCTTCATCTGCTTCAGGCTTTCAAGATACATATAATCAAAATCAGTCTAAAAGCTTGAAGAGCAACATCTTTTTGAAGGCCTACACCCTGAGGCAAAGTTTCCACTCCTGATCAGAGCCATATAACTCAGGGGGAGGATTGACATCAACAAGTCCACTAGTCTTCTCAGAGCTTTGAGACAGAGAAGATAATATATTTTATATTTTCTCTTTCATTGTGTACAGGGTTTTAACTCCCTTCAAAAGTTAGCCCCTTTTTGGTTCACAAGTCACGTGATCAAAAGACTTGAGATTGGTTTTTGGGTTGTTGATCAAAAGCTCAAAGGGTTGTTAGAACTCCCTTAGAAAATAGATCTTGTGGTGACAGGGCACTTGAGCAAAAACCTGTGGTGGCAGGGTACCTGAGCAAAAACCTGTAGTGGATTCCTACCAGAGTGGTAGAAGAGTAGATGTACCCAGGTTTATTGGGGAAGCACTATAAATTCCTTGTGTCGTCTGGCTAGTCTTTACTTCTCTATTTTCTGTGTTGTGATATTTCTCTTTCTTTATATACTTATATATCACCTATTTTAACCCGCTATAAAAATTATCAAAAAGTTTTTAACACTCTATTCACCCCCCCCCCCTTTAGAGTTTGTTAGATCTATCCCTTACTATTAATTGGTATCAGAGAGTAAGGTTGTTTGGTTTCATAAGCTAACACCTGAACCAAAAGATCTTTGATAGATCCTATTTACTCTAGTTTGTCTTTTATATCATGATACAAAATAAAGAGTATTCAAGCACCAAACATCCAGTGTGCCATCTGAATAAGTTTGCACTTTGGAAGGCAAGGATTAGGCACTATATGAATTCTATTGATGAAGACATTTATAATTCTATTCTATCAGGTCCCTCTACTCCATCTGCATCAACAAGTACCTCGGCAGTACCACCACCTGAGTGGATAGAGGCTCAGAAGAAGTTGAAAGTTACCGATGCCAAAGCCATGAACATTTGGCCTCAAACTATGTTTGATGGCATATTCCAGAAAGTTGTTGAATGCACTTCAGCCAAGGATATCTGGGATTCCCTAAATGAGATGGTTGTAGGATCTGCAGATGAAAGGAAAGAAAGGAGATCACATCTGATCTCTTAGTATGAGAACTTCAAGAAGGAAGAAGCAGAATCAGTTGCTGATATGTACAATAGACTCGGCCTCATAATCAATGAGCTGAACAACTCTGGATAAGAATATCTCAGTGACAGAGATAAATGACAAGATCCTTATGTGCTTCCCTAGTATATGGGACTCTAGGATCTAGCCAATAAAAGAAGCCAGAAGCCTCAATGAAATCTCCATAGAGACCTTGTTAGGCAAGCTCAAATCCTATGAGCAGCTCATCAAGACCAAAGAAGATGAACAAAGATCCTCTTCTTCAAGTAAGGAAAGCGCAAAGCATTGATTTTAAAGCAACTGAAGAAACAAAAGACATTCCAGACAATGAAGATCTATTGAGTCTCTTGGCTAAGAAATTTTACAAGATGGAAAGGAAGGACTTCAGGAGATGATCTTCCAGAAATGATGATAAGCCGAGGTATGACAAGACTCCTACTGAAGAGATTGTCTGTTATGGGTACATGAAACCTGGACACATACTACCAGAATGTCCAGAGAATCAGAAGAAAGAAAAGAAGAAGGAGATGCACTCTAAGAAGCATTCACACAAACCCTCCTCCAGCAAATACAAGAAGAAGGAAAGAGGTTTTTTTGCTGAAACATGGAGTTAATTTGAGGAAGAATCTTCATCCAGCTCAAGTGAGGATGAAGAAGAAGCTAAGGCCAGAGAGGTCTGATTGATGGCAATCAATGCATCTTACAGTAACTCTGAAGCAGCTAATTCAGAAGCTGACAACTTTGAAGATGAATCTTTATCAAAAGAAGATCAGGTAATCTCTTTTTTGATTTTACTTCAGAATAATTCAAAGCTGAATTTAAACTTTTATGCAATGATTTAATCAAATATTAGAAGAAAATCAAACTTCTCAGAGAGAAATTAAGTGAATTTGATAATTTCTCTTCTGAAAACTTAAAACTTAAAGAAGATTGAAAAACTGTTAATAATCAAATATTTTCCTTAAAAAATAAATTAAAAGAGGCTAAGCAATTTGAAGAATCTCTTAATGGGAGAAGTATCAAATTGATGGACATCACAAGCACAGTGAATGCCAGATTAAATGGCCAATTGGGCTTGGGAGCTTCATCTAGTCAGCCTTATATTTTAGAGAAAAATATCTTATCTAAACCAATTGAATTCATATCTGCTAAAGGAAAAGGAAAAATAGAAGACACCAATAAAGACACAGAAGCTTTAAATAAGACCAAATCAAAGAAAAATGAAAAATCTCATAAAAATAATGTTCAACAAAATTCGTCAAACTCATATCGACGAAAATAGTATTATTCATCGAACGGCGATCGACGCTCTCTGAACCCAGAATTTGAGTATATTTACTCATCTGCGGGTGCTCGACGAAATCATTATGATTCGTCGAATAGAGATTCGACGATCGTGGAAAGCAGAAATGAACTCTATCATTCTGTGAACCGAGATTGACGAAATTAATACCTTTCGTCGAACTCAAATCGACGAACTCAATTAAAATCGTTGAACTCATTTTCTCAAAACAAAAACTAACTCATATCAAAATAATAATCAAAGACAAAAATTTGTTAATCATTTTACTCAATGGATAATTCATCCTAGGAGATATCATCCATTAGGTTATAAAGATAAACCAGATTGTTCTTATACTTCCAATTATTCTTATGAAAGAAATCAAGGACCCAAGGTAACCTGGGTCAAAAACACCTAACTTGCTTTCTTGCAGGTAAAGAACTAACCTACCACAGAGGAACAGTGGTACATTGATAGTGGTTGCTCAAAACACATGACAGTTTCTAAGGCCAACCTAAGTGACTTCAAAGCAAAGCTTGGACCTAAAGTTATTTTTGCAGACTCCAATTGTGGACAGATAGAAGGATATGGAAATGTCAAAGTTGGAGCAGTTACCTTCAAGAAGATAGCTTATGTAAATGGTCTGAAGCATAATCTCATCTCCATCAGCCAATTATGTGATGAAGGTTATCAGGTGACATTTAATAAATCTCTATGTTCTATTTCCTCTAGTTTAAATAAAACTATTTTAACTGGTACTAGACAAGACAATATTTATCTAGTTAACTTTAATTCTACAAAATCTGAAATTTGTTTATTTAATCAGATTAGTAAAACTATTGAACTCTGGCATAAGAGATTAGGACATGTAAACCTTAGGACCATAGCTAAATTATCTAATGACAACCTTATCAGAGGACTACCTTCTGGTTCCTACAAGAAGTAAGGACTTTGCAGGGCTTATTAATTAGGCAAGCAAACTAAAATTAGTTTCAAATCCATTAATAAAAGTGATTCACCCAGAATCTTATACATGCTACATATGGACCTTTTTGGACCTATTGCAGTATAGAGCTTGGGAGGGAAGTCATATACCTTAGTGATTGTTGATGATTTTTCTAGATTCACTTGGGTTTTCTTTATGTAAAATAAGTTCAGCTAACTTTAAAGCTCCTACATACTTTCTTAAGAGTATTCAAATTGAGTAATCTACTCAGATTGCATTGATCAGAAGTGATCATGGCACTGAGTTTGAATCTCTTCTCATGCAAGAATTTTGTGAGAAGGAAGGTATCAGGCATTGTTTTTCTACTCCTAGAACTCCTCAACAAAATGAAGTAGCTGAAAGGAAAAATAGAACCCTGATTGAATCTGCGGGGACATTACTTGTAGATGCTCACTTTCCCTTATCCTTTTGGGTAGAGGCAGTAAGCACAGCAAATTATATTCTGAATAGAAGTCTAATTCATAAGCTAAAGGGTAAGACCCCTATTAATTACTTAAAGGGAGGAAACCTAAAGTTAATTATTTTAAAGTTTTTGGTTGCATGTGCTATATTCACAATAATAATAAGAAATACCTTAGAAAATTTGAAGCCAAAGTTACAGAGGGAATCTTCCTTGGATACTTCTCAAGTTAGCAAGACTTATAGGGTTTTTAATAAATCAATATTAAAAATGGAAGAATCTATGCATGTTTATTTTGATGAAACTCACATGTTTTACAAGGAGAGAGACATCTCTACCATAAGAAATTTGCAGGTACCAAATCTGTGTGAGAAAATGGATGATTTAATCCTAACACAAGAGGATATATCACATCCTTCTTAATAGATTATTACTGATGATAGTGATGAAGAAATTCAAAAATTCATGCTGAAGATATTATGGCAAATGAAATTCCATAAGAGGAATTAGCACCACAAGTGGTTGAAGAATCAGCTCTACCTACTGATCTTGTCACACTTAGAGATCATCCCGTATCTCAAGTGATTGGAGATATATCATCTGGTGTGCAAACAAGGAATCAACTCAACCAAGACTTAATGCATGCTTGCTTCATTTCTTAGATTGAGCCTCAATCCATAAAAGATACAGAGCAAGATCCCCAATGGATTATTGCAATGCAAGAGGAACTCAATCAATTTGAGAGGTGTAGAGTTTGGGATTTAGTTCCAAGACCCAAAGACTACCCAGTCATTTGGAACTAAATGGGTCTTCAGGAACAAACAGGATGCACAAAGAGTAATTGTGAGGAACAAAGCTAGGCTGGTAGCCCAAGGATATTCACAAGAAGAAGGCATTGATTATGATCAAACCTTTTCTCCTGTTACAAGACTTGAAGCCATCAGAATTTTTCTTGCTTATGCTGCCTATCAGAACTTCAAAGTCTATCAAATGGATGTCAAAAGTGTATTTCTCAATGGAGAACTGAAATAAGAAGTATGTGTTGAACAACCACCAGGTTTTATCTCTTCAACTCATCCCTCTTATGTTTTTAAGCTTCGTAAAGCTCTCTATAGTTTAAAGCAAGCTTCAAGAGCTTGGTATGAGACCTTAGCTAGCTTTCTTTTAGAGCATAAGTTCATTAGAGACATTGTAGATAGGACCTTATTTATTAGACATCATAAGTCAAAAGTTTTGCTAGTTCAAATATATATATATGACATAATATTTGGCTCTACTGATTCCAAACTTTACAAAAGATATTCTGACCTGATGCATTCAAAGTTTGAAATGAGTAGCATGGGTGAACTATCTTACTTTCTTGGTCTTCGAGTGAAGAAATCCCCTGCTGGTATCTTCATATACTAGTCTAAATATGATAAAGGGCTTATTAAAAGATTTAGGATGTCTGATGCCTCAGCCATGAAAATATCCATGCAATCCAATGTTGTAGTTGACTCTGATAAATAGGGCATGCCAGTTGATCAAAAAACATATAGTGCAATTATTAGGTCCTTATTGTATCTTACAGCTAGTAGACCAGACATTATATTTTCTACTTTTATTTATGCTAGATTCCAAGTCAACCCTAAAGAATCTTATCTTATTTTACTAAAAAGGATTTTAAGAAATATAAAGGGTTGTACAAATCTAGGACTTTGGTATCCAACAAGTCAAAATTTGACTTAACTAGATTCTCAGATGCTGATTATGCTAGATACAGAGTTGACAGAAAAAGCACATCAGGAACTTGTTAGTTCCTTGGTGATAGGCTTGTGTCCTGAATTTACAAAAAGCAAACATCTGTGTCAATATCAACTGCTGGAGCTGAATACATTGCAGTTGGCAGTTGCTGCTCATAGATTTTGTGGATTCAAAATCAGCTCCCTGATTATGGTTCTAACTTAAATAATTCATCTATCTTTTGTGATAATACCAGTGCAATTTCTATTGCAAAAAATCCAGTACTTCATAGTAGGACCAAGCATATAGAGATTAGACATCATTTCATTAGAGATTGTGTAGACAAAAACAAAATTAACTTTGTCTTTATCTCTACTGATTTACAAAAAACAGACATTTAAACCAAACTTTTAGATGAAAAGAAACATATGTTCTTCCTAAATCAGCTAGGTATGATTAATGAAGAAGGCTTAAATTGATTTTTTTTTTTGAGGTCGATGAATTGGTCACCTTTTGTCGAACGGAGATCGACGATCTGTGAACTCTTCTTGAGATTTTTATCATACGGAGATCGATGAAATCTCTTTGTGGAACTCTTTGTCGAACGGAGCTCGACGAATTTGTTTCTGAAAATTGCTCGTCAAACGGAGATCGACGAATTGTTTTCCCTCTCTTTAAACTTAGGTCGACGATTTTTATTTCGTTATGAGATTGTTCGTCGAACTGAGTTCGAAGATTTTCTTTTTTGTTGGATGGAGTTCGCCGCTTCATCTTCTAAAACCTATAATTAGGTTTTCATCAAACTCGATCACACGCTTTCCAATTCTTTTGCACTTGATCTCTCGTTTTTGCAGGCATGGTGATTTCAACAGCGACCCTCTCAGGAATGAAGTTTGATGTAGGTTTTGACATTGACATCAACTCTTTCAACCACTTTGATCAAATCTTCAAAGACATTCTTCAATTATTTGAGGCTCCTCAGTTGAGAAAGTTTATGACCCTCGAGATCAAGCTTCTAGTACAAGAAAGCAAAGAATGGGTTTTCACAGCAACATTCCCAGAACAAACCACCATCTCTAGATCAATCTCTAGATATCAGGTTTCTCTTACCCCTGATATTCTAACAGAAGTTTTTGTTTTTATAAATGGGGAAGATGATTTTGAATTATCTAGCAATAAGTTTGAGTATATGCTAGTTATCATGGGTCACTCCCAGGGAAACCCTAATAAGATGCTGAAAAAAAAAACTTGATTGTTGAATACAAGTTCTTAGCTGATGTGGTTGGAAAATTCATCTTGGTCAAGCACTCTGCCCATGACTCCATTACCAAGCACCAATTCCTTCTGATGAGTTCCCTGGTTAATCAGAAATCAGTAAACTAGGGTAGTATTCTGGTTGATTTGATTAAGAAGAAAATCAGTAAAAAGGATGTGAGTTTTGGAAGAGTTCTGGGAATCTTCCTCCAATCAAAGGTTCCAGAACTCTTGGTCTCCCAGACCATCTTTATCAATGCCTCTAAGAGGCTTACCTTTGCCCTTTTTGGCAGATGGGAGAGGGTAATCTCAAAGCCCTCCAGGGCTTCTACTTCCAGGATAGCTTCAGAGGATACCAGGGCTGAAACGACCACTCTCTCAACCCCTAAAGAAGCTCTTGCTCCTCCTCTATCTCCTGTTCATATACCATCTCCTTCACTTCATATAACATCCACAGTCATTACTAACACTCCCTCCACTCTCATCCCTCTTGCCTCACCTTCACCACCTTGTCAACAATCACCTATCCATATTCCTGAGGATACACCATCTCCACCTTTTCTATCTCCTATTCCATCTCATATTACTGACATCCCATCCACCTCCATCATCTCTAAACTTTAATCTACTCTCATCCCCATCTCTACAACACTCTCCACCAATTTCACCAGTTCAGGAAGTAATTCCAGATGAACTTCCTTCTGCTATCCCTCCAATACAGATTCCACCAACATTCCCAACCTTCCAATAATCAGACCTCCCTCAAACATTCTCCATATGTTCCAATTATGGTCACAGATCCACTTATACACCTTCTACTCCTGATCCCCTATATCTAGACTTCTCTGACATTGCTAATGACCTTCTCAAATTCATTTCTCCCACTCTGAAGAAGCTCATAGATGAGGCTGTTACACCTCTTGATGCTTCCATTTCCCTTCTATCTGCTCAGCTTGCTTCCTCCTCCTTTATCCCTTCTTTTAGGGGCTTGGGTTCAGGGCTCTCTAAAACCAAGCAGGGGGAGATGTCCTGTGAAGAAGCTCTAGCTCCAGCTCTAGCTCCAGTAGCAGCAACTCCAGCTCCAGCCACAGCAATTCCAGCAGTGGTAGAAATTCCAATTCCAGCAGCAGTAATTGAGATTCTTGAGGACACTACAATGATTTGTTTTGAAGAAAAGCCAGTAGATACTGAAATAATCACTGTTGGTGATTTCTTAATTAATCCCACAGTTGACCTTCGCTCATTCCTTAATTCTTGTGATACATTTTATAGCTAAAATCTACCAGTTTTTGCTGATACAGTTTCAGATCACTCTAAAGCAATAGTCTGTTATTCTGCTCCAATTGATTCTTCAGTCTTAGAAGAAATTAGAAATAGTTTCTGTATTACTACTTCCAGTATTTTTTATAGAGCCAAAGGCTCTCTCTCCTCCAACCTATGCTTGGGCTAAATCTCCCATGCCAGCATGGATGACATTATGTTTGAAGATATAGATTCAGCAGATAATGATGTATAGGCCAGTGCAGAACATTTAGAGCCACAGCCTCAGGCTGCAATAAAAGATACAAGTGTACAGCCACAGGATCCTCTCCATTTTCTGCCCAAATGCTAAAGAAAACTGATGCTTTGTATGATATTCCTACTAGTGAATCTGATGATGATGATGAGTTAGATGATTCAGGGGATATTGGTTCTAAGAAGAGGAAAGCCAAAAAGAAGGCTCCACCCAAGACTGTTCCAAAACCAAATCCTACAGCATACATCCCCTACTACATTCTGCATAACATTACTCTCACTCCAGATACTCCCTACTGGATGATACTTTCTAAGAATGAGCAAAAGAGAAGAAAAAAGTTGAAAAGATATCATTCTCCTCAAAGAACTTGGAGAGGACCTCCTCCTCCTGCAGCAGGATCATCAGGTAATGTTTCTCAAGCTCAAAGGTCTGCTTCTTATTCCCATCAATCAAGACCAACTCACAGCAGCAAAGAAAGACTGTCTAGGTCAGACACTCAATCAAGCAGTCAACAGAGACAGCAGCAGCAGCATGACAATCAAGGCAGTCAGCTAGCAGAACAAGGTAGCTAAGAAGAAGAATCTAGTCCAGAAAGACCTCCCTCTCCAGCATATGATCCAAAATTGGATCTTAACTATAGAATGGCCAGGTCCAATGAGCTGATAGCTCTATCCCAGATAAGAAAGTCAAAGGAAGAAGGAAGGGATTTATCTCAATTCTTTACTATGTCTTCTTATAGGAAGAAAGAACTGGACAAATATCAGGTACAAAATCTTTTCAATATTGATACCTATATGAATTTGCATCCAGAAGCTATAGTGCCCAGAGCTGCAATTGTAAAAAATTTTGGTGCTCAAGACATGAAAATGACTAAACTGCAAACAGCTGATCCAAAGAGAAAGATGATTTTCACAAAACCTGCTTCAGATCCCTCTACTGTTGATTCAAAGAAAGACTCTTAATTTTCTGATTTTTCTTTCTGAACTTTATTATTGATGTGCATATTTTTCACAAGGCACTATTGTTCATATCTGTTGAAGTGTTATAATTCTGTCAGATATTTTTCCTTGCTTTTTGATTTTCCTTTTTTTATTTTGTATAGTGACCTCACTCAAATAGGGGGAGATTGTTGGAAACCTACTTGTGATTTGGGCTAGGTTCACTATTAGGTTGTTTAGATGACCCAACATGTATAGTCTAGGGTCATAGGTTTTCCAGGGTCAAAGTCAGCAGCACCAACTTAGACTGTCAGTACTCCACTTCAGAATACCTTAGTGACAGAAGACTTCAATGTAAAAGCAGTTAAATTGTTTGCAGGAAATTAATTTGACGATAGCTGAACTCAGCTCAACAATCGTTGATCTCAGATCGATGAACTCAGAGTTCGTTCTCTGAGTTGAGCTCGACAAAAGTCCAGCTGAGATCGACGAACTGTTATCTCACATCAGAAGTTCAGCTCGACGAATGACCATCTCAGTATGACGAAGTTGGAGCTCAGATTGGCAAGTATATTTTCAGCTCGACGATCTTGGAGCTCAGCTCGACGAAGGAGATTTCTCAGCTCGACGAACTTGGAGCTCAATTTGATGAATTCATTATTGAGTTCGACTAACTCATTCCAGGTTCTATTTGTCTTATCCTCTCTGCAGTTTTTCAGATCGACTATCAGTTTGATTTCAAATTTTATTCTAAGTCAGTAATACTCTGATAATTAATGCTCAATATTCTCAAGAATATAGTCGTTACCTGGCAGCATTAATTATGGTTTTCACAGAGTTATTACTCTATCTTATTTACTGAGACAGTTAGGTAAATGCATTGAAGACAAATTTAGCCATTCAGGATCACAGAATTTATGCAGAGGATTTTAGGAAACAATTTAAAATTCAAATGGTTTTGAATCTGAAAAAATATATAAAGTGATTCTTTTTCAAAAGAACATACAGATATAGACACAGAGAATAAAAATAACAATCACAAGAGAAGTGATTCAGTGAAAAAGTATTAGCAGATAGTGAAGAACAATACAGCTTTCATACACTCAGTGTTCTTCATCTACTTCAGGCTTTCAAGAGACATATAATAGAAATCAGTCTAATAGCTTGAAGATCAATATCTTTTTGAAGGCCTACACTCTGAAGCAAATCTTCCACTCCTGATCAAGTCATACGACTCAGGGGGAGCTTTGATATCAACAAGTCCACTAGTCTTCTCAAAGCTTTGAGATAGAGAAGACAACATATTTTTTATTTTCTCTTTTATTGTGTATAGGGTTTTAACTCCCTTCAAAAGTTAGCCCCTTTTTGGTTCACAAGTCACCTGATCAAAAGACTTGAGATTTGTTTTTGGGCACCTGATCAAAAGCTTAAAGGATTGTTAGATCTCCCTTAGAAAATAGATCTTGTAGTGACATGACACCTAAGCAAAAACCTATTGTGGAAGGGCACCTGAGCAAAAACCTGTAATGGATTCCTACCAAGGTGGTAGAAGAGTGGATGTACCCAGGTTTATTGGGGAAGCACTATAAATTCCTTGTGTCGTCTGGTTGTGTCTTTACTTCTCTATTTTCTATGTTGTGATATTTCTCTTTCTTTATATACTTATATATCACCTATTTTAATCCGCTATAAAAATTATCAAAAAGTTTTTAACACTCTATTCACCCCCCCCCCCTTTAGAGTTAGTTAGATCTATCCCTCACTTTCACTGAAAGTTTTCCGAGTTTTTTCTAAGTTAAATTCGTCGAGTGTCGTCGTGTTCAATCAACTCACTTGACGCTTTCTAAACTTGAGTTAGTTCTCCTGACTCAAAATGCATGCAAGAGTCTAGCATGAAATGGGATGTTACAATTCCCAATAAACAAAAAAAAATCGTCCCCGAAATTCAAGTTCGGGTCTACGGGATTTCTCTGCACAAGAATTTGAAGTACTTTAAGCATAATTAAAAGGTACCTATGGCGAAAAGCTCTGGGTACTGTTCACGCATCAGATCCATCGGCTCCCATGTATGCTCTTCCCATCCATGGTTGGACCACAACACCGTGACCAAGGGAACCTTTTTCTTCCGCAGTACTCGCGTAGATGTATCATCGATCCGAACTATATCTAAACGGACTGATCTATCAGGTGCTATCGGGCCTGCTGTAATGGTAAGATGTTGATCTGGCTGAAGGAGAGCTCTCTGAAGCAAAGAGACATAGAATACAGCGTGCAAGGTACCTAACTCTGGCGGCAGCTCCAGCCTATAAGCCAAAGGACCAATCTGCTCCAGGATCAAGTATGGTCCTATAAATCGAGGGCTGAGCTTCTTGTGCCTCTGCACTCGCGAGAAACCATGCACCAGACATATCTTTAAGAACGTACTGTCCCCCACCTGAAACTCCACCTTCCGTTGTCTCGCATTGTAGTACTTGGACTGCCTACTTTGTGCCTCCAGCATCCGATCCCTGATTAGCCGCATCTGAGCATCCGTATCCTCAATATAATCTGACCCGAGTGCCTTGGGGTCCTCATCCTAGACCCAAAACAGTGGTGTCCAACATTTCCTTCCATATAGAGCCTCATATGGTGCCATCCAAATGCTCTCCTAGTGACTGTTGTTGTAGGAGAATTCAATCAGGGGCAATAGTCTCTCCCAGGGTTTCCCAGTGTCTAGTATACATAGATGCATCAGATCCTCCATAGTCTGGTTTGTCCGCTCTATCTGGCTGTCAGTCTACGGATGGAAAGCGGTGCTAAAAGAAATCTGAGAACCTAAGTATGCCTCACCGCTCTCCACTCCCTAGAAGTGAACCAACCGTCATGATCCGAGACAACCGTCCTAGGGACGTCGTAGTACTTGACGAACTGTTCCACAAACAGCCTCACCAAAATAGCAACTGGGTTATCCTTCCTGATAGGTATAAACCGGGCTATCTTGGTCAGTCTATCGATAATGACCCATATAGAGTCATGCCCAGAGTGGGAGCGAGGCAATCCGTGCACGAAATCCATAGCTATATCATCAAACTTCCACTCTGGAACTTGTAATGACTGTAGTAACCCTCCTGGGCTCTTGTACTCTGCCTTTACCCGCTGGCAGGTCTCGCAATACGTCACATAATATATGATTTCCCTCTTCATCCCTGGCCAATACATTCTCCTCAGTAAATCCGCGATCAACTTGGTAATATCGGGGTACACTGAGTATTGATAAAAGTGTGCCTCCCTGAGTATATCCTCTCGGACACCGCCTCCTGCGGGTATATAGACACGGCCATGGAAATGAACGAGGTCATTACGCAAAGAATAGTCCTCCGACTTGCCACCTTCCAAGGCTATAAATACTGGCTCTAAATCTGCATCCAGCCTCTGTTGTGTCCTGATGTGCTCCCGTATATCACACTCGATGACAAAGGAGTTCAAGTACTCCTGATAAACATCCAGCTCAGCACCGGAAACCATGATAATGTGCATATCCTCCAGCATCTGTACCAGCTCCATAGCCATCACACGGGGCTCCAGTCCAGTAATGCCGGCTCTCCTACTCAAGGTATCCGCCACGGTGTTCGCCCTCCCCGGGTGATAATGCATCTTGTAGTCATAGTCGCACAAGAACTCAAGCTATCTCCACTGGCGCAGACTTAGATCCTTTTGCGTATCAATATATTTAAGGTTCTTTTGATCTGACAAGATATCACAATAAACCCCATATAAGTAATGCCTCCAAGTTTTTAACGCGAATATTACAGCCCTGAGCTCCAAATCAGGTACGGGGTAATTCTTCGTGTGCTTCTTCAGTTGTCTCAAAGCATATTCAATGACATGTCCATGTTGCATTAGGATTACACTCATCCCCTGATATGATGCGCCGGTATAAATGTAAAATCCTTCCTTCCTAGATGAAAGTGCAAGGATGGGGGAAGAGGTGAGCCTATCCTTTAACTCCTGGAATGCTGCTTCGCACTTCTCGCTCCAAGTAAAAGTCGCATCCTTCTTCGTCAAGGATGTAAGGGGAGCGCTACCCTTGAGAACCCCTCCACGAAATTGCGATAATATCCTGCCAGTCCCAAGAAACTGCGTATATCTGAAGCTGACTTTGGTCGCGGCCAATCTCGAACTGCATGTACCTTTGCCGGGTCCACAGCCAACCCAACTCCACTGATGGTATGCCCCAAGAATGCTACCTCCTGTAGCCAGAACTAGCACTTGGAGAACTTTGCATGCATTTAATGCTCTCTCAGCTTGCCCAACACCAGTGCCAAATGCTGGGTATGCTCCTCCTTTGTCCGGGAGTAGATTAGAATGTCGACGATGAAGACTATAATAAATCTATCTCGGAATGGCTCGAAGACACAGTTTATCAGAATCATGAATGTGTAAGGTGCATTCGTGAGTCCGAAGGGAATCACCAGGAACTCGTATAGGCCGTACCGAGAACTAAAGGCTATTTTTGGGATATCCTCCTCATGAATGCACAGCTGATACTACCCGGACCTCAAATCTAGCTTGGAGAACAAAAAGGCTCCCTGTAGCTGATCAAAAAGCTCATCGATCTAAGGCAACGGATATGTTTTCAAGACTGTCAATCGGTTCAGTTCCCGGTAGTCGATACAGAGCCGCAACGATCCATCCTTTTTCTTAACGAATAGCACCGGAGCTCCACACGGTGATGAGCTTGGTCTGACAAAACCTGACCCCACCAGTTCCTGCAACTGGGTTCTGAACTCTTCTAGCTCTTTGGGGGTCATCCTATACGGTGTCCGAGACAAGGGCTTCGCTCCCGGCACCAACTGAATCCGGAAGTCCATATGCCTAGTCGGTGGTAATCCGGGAAATTTCTCCGGGAATATTTTGGAGAAATCCCGAACCACCGGGATATCAACACTAGAAGCTTTTGCTCCCGCCATCTCGAAGCAGATAATGTATACCTCCTCCCCTTGCTCATGGGCCTCGACAGACTGTACAGATGATAATAGAAGATGGGAAATAGGTATAATACCTTCAATGACGACGTCGGTGTCCCCATGTTGTAAGGTGGTGCTCCTTGACGGGAAATTAATTCGGGCATGGTTCCAGTGCAACCAGGTCATGCCCAAGATCAGATTGAAGTCTGGCATTCTTAAAATCGACGTCGACGCTTCGAAGGTCTTTCCTCCATATTATACTTGGCAGATGATAATAGCTCTGATTTGTCTGGCAGATCCACCCTCCTGGTTATGCCCGTGAATAGTTCTATTCTCGCTAGTCCTTCCAGGAAGGCTTCTGATACAAACTAGTGGGAAGCATCCGTATCGAACAATGTATGAGTGGGCTTGCCGCTGATAAAGACTATGCCTGAGGTTTTTATTTGAATTATATTATATTTGTTGTTCTACTAGGGTTGGCAAAGTACTATAAAATGAAAGCTAGATTACAATTAATTTTAAGTACCTGTAATGACTTCCTCGGGGTTCCTTGGCTCGGAGAGGTCCAAAGCATACATCTGCTCCTGCCCTCAACCTCGGCCATAATGTCCTCGGCCTCGACCTCTTCCTCGGCCTCGACCTCTTCCTCGGCCCTGTTATGTCGGAGGGGCTACCAGAGATGGAGGAGGTGGTGGTGGATGGAACTGCTGAGGGCAGTCAGCTCTTACATTCCCCAGCTGTTGGCATCTAAAGAAAATCAATGATTGGTGGCCACGGTCATCCTGTTTCCTTAGGTCGTGTACCTGTAGTGGTTGGGGAGATAGTACTGCAGGAGGCCCTTGCTCCTACCTAAATTTGGGACGATAATGCCCTCGACCCTTCTTGTAGCTCATCACTATGCCACTCTGGGAGCCCCTACTACTCTCCCTGTGGGATGACCCATCCAATGGTCTCTTTCCCCAACACTGTACCAACAGCTGGTCTACCTCCAACTTCTTATCCATCTCTATGATTTGCGTCGAAGTACCATGGAAAATGAATAGTAGAGCCTGCCTGGTAGAGTCCTTAAGTCCCTGGTAGAACCTCTTTGCATACCTCCTGTCATCAGAATCATGTATCCCGGAGAACCTTGCTAGATGGGAAAATTTCCTATGGTACTCTGCCACAGATCTAGTCCCCTGCCTGAGGTTTAAAAACCTCTCCTCCAACTCATCTCTATTTGTAATAGACACAAAGTGATCCAAGAAGGCCTCGCTGAACTCGTCCCAAAAAATATCTGACAGCTCCCTATCTGCATATGTGGAGTCTCGCATGGACTTCCACCATCTCTTCGCGTGAGCATCCAGTGCATAAGTCGCCAAAGGAACTGCCTGCCTGCCTGATAGGGCAGTTGATGCCTGCAAGCATCTCCTGAATGGCCTCGAGCAACTCCTCCGACTTTACCGCATTCTCTGTCCGTGGTACATCGGCGGGGATAGATTCTTGAAGGAACTCAGCCAATTCAATCTCGGGTTTGGCTGATGGGTCGGGGCCTGCTGATCTCTGAAGGCATCCAGGATGGCTGTCATAGTCTGCCCCATCTCCGTCTGCTGGAAGGGTATGGAAACAAGAGGGGGAGGGATCACACTGTAGCATAGTGATCTGTGGGGGCTGCATAAATGTAAGGTTTATATTAGGATTGCCCTAACTCATTTCTTAAATGGACTATTTTTTGTGACTTTTACACATAGGCACACCATTACTTCAGCTGTATAGTTTGTCCGCAAATTAATGCCAGAGCAGGGTGGTCCAGTGTAGTGGACTTCTTTTCAATGATCGTTTGTGTAGTGATACCAGTTTGTAAGACCCCCCCCCCTTACCAAGGAGGTAACCGGTCATATGCCCAGAATCGCCGCCTTATGGTGACTCTTAGCCCACACAGGCTAGTCGATACAATAAGACGTTGATCTTTCCAGCTAGTATAATCATTCAACCTATCGGTCAATCGAGAAGTGAAGCAATATAAGCAATTATGTATCAAGTCCATGTCACAGCATCATCATAATATAAGTAAAATGAGTGATCCAATAGTCCACAATGAGTACAGAATGAAAGAGAAAATGGGTTATGCCCTGTACATAGTAATCAAATCTCTTACTCACAAAACAAATCTATGCGGAAGCTAATCTATCATCAGTACACACGTCATCACCTGATGTCGGGCTGTAGTAGTAGTAGTAGTAATAATAGGTGGTACCAGCTCCTCATGTCCTTCCACCTCGTCCTGCTGGTGCTCCAGCTCCTCGAGCTCCTAAAATGATACGGTCATAACTGACCGTTAGTCATAAACATTAAGCCATTTTGTCCTCGTCTCACCCCCGCGACTCCTAGGTACCGAGCGGGAGGACGAAGCAGAAAACAACAAGGGGTATAAAAAGGAAAGAAGGTGACAGTGGATCTATTATATCATGGTTATAAAATAATAATTGTATCTTTACGCTAGCAGTTCTATAAGGTACAAGTAAAGTATGTAAAAGTTGTACTGAAAAAAAGTGCGGTAAACAAAGTAAAGTACTTAGCAGAAAAGTAAAATAGCTACTACACTAACATCATAAAAGTACTTTAACTTATATGAATTTCCATACAAACTTATAAGTTAAGATTTCACAAATGTAACTTATCATATAAAAGAGTCCACACTAATTTATATGATAAGGATTTATGGTACGTATGCCCTAAGTATGTATGCATGGTATGCGGGTTATGAATCATATAAGTGCAACTCACCAACACGACTCTATGCACATAGACCTTTAGTTCCCACTTTTTGGAGTTAGCTGAACTCTCAGGTACTACTGTTGTGGCTACGGCAGTAGTGGAGCGGGCGTCTCCACTACTAGGTGGGTATACACACTACCAGGCCTAGACCTTTCGTACGCCTCTGAAGAACACACTAGAGTCACCACGTACTAAACCGCTGGCTAAACCACCAGACTTTTAGGTCAGGTGTGCATTTTCGGGAATTTTCCTCCAGACCGTAGTATAAACAACCTACTGGCCCCTCAAACCCTCACACCTCACCTGAGTCACCATACTGCCATCGGTGTGACGATTGACCCAGTACTGCATGACCCGCTACTAATATGTTCTATGCACATGCAATTTATTTCCAACTCGAGCCTCCAGCTTGCAGGAAAAAACCTATCCTGTATCCAAACATCCGAGCCTCTAGCTCGCAGAACAAAACCCATCCTATATCCAAACATCTGAGCCTCCAACTCGCAGGACAAGACCCGTCCTGTATCCTCCAACCCTATACGGGTAAGATTTTCATATCGTTCCCTTAACCTATTAGACTAGTCTTATCTAATGCTTATTAGGCATAACAACTTATGGTTAGTCTTTGGACTTCCCTGGGCATACTCGGTGAAGGGATCTCGGGGGTACTAGAAACTATGATGGGTTAAAGCCCAAAGCTCCCTTTCTCAAGGACACGTACTTTTATTAGTATTTACCTATTATTAATACCCAGCTCTCGATGTTGCTCTTGAGTGAACCCGATGACTTAAGGTATTATTGAGAGAACGACGGTCTTTTGCCGATCTCTGTTCTAATTACTTTCCTTGGGCTTTGCACTATAACACTCGTTACTACTTGATGCCAACCAGGGTTCCAACTTCCCAATACATTTCTCAATCCAACCTCCTATCATATCTTCTGTGGGTCCTAGTGTTGTGCGTTACTTTATCTAAGCGCAACCCATGACCTAACTCCAGCCCAAACGAAATGACTTCCAATTTCTTGGGCCAAATGCCGCTAATTATTTATCATGAGTTTGTCATGTATGTAATTTTAAATTAATTAATTAAGTGACCTAGGTCACTTTGAAGATGAACTACTTTAACCAATGGTCCATTATGTCTAAATAAAATATTTGAGGTTCATCTAGGTTTAAAATGTCTGTTCATCAAAAATTATGATTTTCCAATTTGAATTTCCATATATTTTCTATTTATGATTAAATCCATAAATAATTCATTTTCCAAATGAAGTACTTAAAATGTACAACCAAAAATTCCTAGAAAATTACTAGTGATCAAAATTGATATAATAATACTCAGGACATAAATTCATGATCTTAGTCAGTGATTTGGCCTAATATAATTTCATATGGACATCATTACCAAATGTCACTGCTAGGGTTTTCAGCATATGTATTCATCCAAAAATTCTCAAATAATTATATTGGGTTTTAATCACAGAAAAAGGATGCTATAAATTTTTCCATAATTTTCAACAGTATTTTTCCTTACTTTTAAATTAATTTCCCAAAGGGGTAAAATTGTAAATCTAGTATATACACATGATATAATCCTCAAATAGACTTATAACTATTTCCAGAGATGTAAAATATCCTAGTAGGGCATGTATCAAAATTTTAGAATTTTACAAGGTCAGTAGACCTATATCTCATTTTTATTTCTAAAAGATCTTATTGTCCATTATTTCAAAATAATGGGATTTTTTGTTCCCAAAAATCCCAGTCCTTCCATGGGAGGTGTAATTCATCCCTTTAAGCCTCTGTCCAAAATCCCATGGACATTCATTGGGCCAAATGGGCTAACTTCCCATTTTACACTTGGCACCACATATTTACAGATCTTCCTCCACCATGCATGTTGGATTTCCCATACATACAGAGGTCCAAATGGCCTGAAACTTTTACCATGGTCATATCATGACTCGATGGCCATGCCACCAAAATTTGGAGGCATTTAGAAGAGGGAATCTTCCTATATTCCATTTATTTAATAAATGATATTTCTATAAATACTATAGAAAAATACATCCCAAAAATTCTGATTTTTGGAGTAGACCTAAGTCTAGCATAAACACATACATGTCAAAAAATTCATGACATGTGGACTTAGGGTTTGGCTTGGGCTCTTATTTAAAAATCTGCCCTAGCCTAGGACCAGCCTAAGTAGAATGACCCTACAGGGAGCTATAGTGCTCCAAATTTCAAGTTTAAGGTGTCAAATTAAAGGTAAGACGTAAATCTACCTTTTTCATGCAGGGCACAATTTTTGCAAATGCCTCTAAAAGGCCTAAATAATCTATACAATGTGACTGTATAAACTGGGACAAAAAATAAACTTTTTATTATTTCATAAAAATTCAAGGGCATCAATTCATCTTCTCCAATGAGCCTACGGTCCAGATTGCCCCAACCTAGACAAGCTAGATCTTGCATTTCCCGACCTTTTGGCCGCTGCCATTGCCGGCAATTGTCACCATAATTGAGGTGGCGACTAGCATTTCCCGGCGACGTGGCTGCCAGAGTTGGCTCCTCCGGCGAACCCGAGCAAGAAGAAATGTTTGGCATACTCCCTCTCATATGGCATCAGGATCATTTGAGCCTGATATCTCTCCTAAAAGAGCTAGACAGCTAGCACAGAGGGAGTGGAGGAGAAACGGACCCTTAGACAAGCTTAACGGCGGGTTTGGTGGTGGTGCCCCATGGCCGACCCTTGCTCCGGCTAATCCTCTGATTCAGCTGTCAGTTTCTGCTCCGTAGGGTTCACTGAAGGTGATGGTGGGGTGGAATGGTGGTGAGGCTGGATAGTTTAAAGGCTTTAACTTAAGAGGAGTGTTGGGCATGGCCGGCTGTCATTAAGCATGATTCTCTCCCCCATGCCGCCACGTGTCAACCATGTAATGGACCACGAATTATTGTCATAAATATGTTTTCTTGAAATGAGGAATAGATTTGCTGTAGAGATAGATCCCAAATGTTCCATCACTATTTTATCCTGAACCCGGTTCAGCCGGTATAAAAAATGAACTGGCCAACACAGCTTTTTAGACTGAAGAATTCTCCAAGTCCAAAAGCATTGAGTGGTGTCAACACCACTCAACGCCGTGTTGAGTGGTGTCGACACCACTCATGCCTTAAACACACCAGACAAAAGCGTTGAGTGGTGTCGATACCACTCAACGCCTTCAGCACTCTAGACATAAGCATTGAGTGGTGTCAACCCCACTCAATGCTGTGTTGAGTGGCATTGAGACCACTCAACGCCAACATCATCCCGCAGTTTAAGTAAAATTGTGTCGAGTGTGTTGAGACCACTCAACGCTGCGTTGAGTGGAATCCTGTTCACTCGACGCCTTGTTGAATGACATCGAGATCACTCGATGCCTAAAGTTTCCCGAGTATATCTAAGCTAAATTCATCGAGTTCACTTGACGCCTTTTCAAATGGCATCAAGATCACTCGATGCCTAAAGTTTTCCGTGTATTTTCTAAGTTAAATTCGTCGAGTGGCGTCATGTTCACTTGACTCACTTGAGGCATTCCGAGCTTGAGTTAGTTCTCCTGACTTAAAATGCGTGCAAGGGCTCTAGCACGAAATGGGATGTTACAAATATGACTTGGCTACCTGGCCACTCAACGCTTCCTAACCTAAGCCATACTTGACGAATCATTGATTATACCCGACGAATTGGGCTCCACTCAACACCTCACTACCGATACTTGACAAAAATATCCTTAAGAAAAAAAATACCTATACTCGACGAATATGATGATACTCGATAAATCTACCTTAATGAATCCCTACACCTAGTTCATACTCGACAAATTCTACCTAGTATATACGCAGAATTACCCTTAGGCTGAACTATGATACTCGACGGATTCTTAACCGAAAATATACACTACTCTAAGGGTACTTTCAAGACTAAGTCCTATATTATTACAACTTTCTAAGGGGAGGAAATGAACAAAAGAAAAACAAGAAATGGTTAGCAAGAAGAAGGTCGCCACTTGCCGCAAAACTCCGGAAATCCTCCGCCCCGCGACAAGAATCGGCCGCCAAAAGACCTTAGCAACATTTTCTGAAACTTTTGGAAGAAGGAGGTCAAAACCACAAACCCTAACACCTAAAATTCAAGGAATCGAGAAAATCTTACCACGAACGCATAAATCTCGGTGAGAGCTCTCCAAATCTCTAATCTATTGACAAAACCGACCATCGAATCGTTCTCTATTGCCGGCCAACCGCACGCAAAGTCGCTGCTCCTCTTCCGCTCACGAAACCGCCATCACTCGGGTAGGGAAGATGATGAATAGGGTTTTTGATAGGACGGATTCCTATTTATACTTACATTTATATATATAATATAATATTAATTATTTAAATAATGTCAGAACAACCCGAAATCCGAACCAACTCAGAATCTTATGAAAACCGCACCGTAGCTAAATACGGACGCTACGAATCCAACGGGGAAGTCGAAATCCAAATCCAACTAACCAAACTCGGGTAAAACACCACCCAAAGATAAAATACCACCACATCCCTATAAAAAGCACCACCGAGTCACCAAAACAGACCGGGCTCACGAGGGAAGGTGAACAACCAAACCAAAACCAACCACATAGGAATACCCACTGAGCAAACCCATACTCCAACAAATGACACATGTTAATTATGCGTCAATGTAACGCCCTGACGTCAAAAATACATCACTACGGGAATTAAAATAAACACCGAAAAATCATGGGCGTTATAGTGGGGCCTCTCCGGCGGGCACCGCATGTGTTCAAACCAAAAACATGGTTTCTCGTGGAGTTCGGGGTCCCAATAAAGGGGTGACCTCACACCTACTACACTCAGGAAAACGTCACAGGACAAAGGCTCAAGAAGCTAAGAATAGACCCTCGGCTCTAGCGTGGAGGTCCCACCTCACATTCGGAAGACTTTTGAGGTCTCCCCCTCCCTAGCTAATGCTTGAGCTAGGTGCCTTAGAAGAAGAAAGCAGAGGGATTTAAGTGACTAAGAAGCAATGCTCTCCAAGACACTCTCAAGAGTTTATTTATAGTTTTCCCAAACTTAGGGACCAAAAGGTCAGAAATACCCCTAAGACGAATAGGTCCCGGGCCAATAGAAAACATCCACACCGGGGGGTAAAGGGGTAATTCCACCCCAGGGGCATAACAGTAAAAGCATGGCCAAAAGAGGTCTGGGGGTGAAAGGAGGTCACACCATGCCCCCCACCCCCCTGGACACCTGAGGCGAGTGGTGGTTAAACTACTCCACTCCTCCTTCACCTTGGGGTCGGGCGAGTAGGTGAGTACAGGCCGGGCAAATTAGCTGTTGAGCGAACAAAGGCCGGGCGAGTAGACGACTAGGCGAGAAGCGGCTATGCGAGACGCAGCCTGGGCGAGACTGAGGCTGACGAGCTGTGGCTAGGCGAGAAGCGACTAGTCGAGACGTGGTCTGGGCGAGACCGAGGCTGGCGAGCTGCGGTTAGGCGAGAAGCGAGGGCGGCCTGGGAGAATAGGCGACCTGCGAGTGGCGACCTGGCAGGCTCGGCGACTAGGCGAGAAGCGGCTGAGGGGACCCCTCCAAGGGGCCGAGGGGAGACAAATTTTTCATCCCCCCTACTTGTATATTATGTAGGTTAAGCCTAAATTGGCTACCCAGAGTGCCAAATCTCTCAAAAAGCTTAAAAACGTCTAGCTAGTCCTGCGCCTACTGGGGGGACCCTACCCTACGAATATGGGATTGTGCACAATCCCCGCTCTTTTCGAGCGAGTTCCAAGCTTGGAAAGAAACATCCAACCCCATGTATTCGCTGAATGTAACTCTCTCTTGCGGTTTGAGAAGAAATACTTAGCCCCTCCGAGTAAAAAAGAAAATACTTGGCCTCCCCTGAGAGGTCAACTGGCCCTGCCAGCTAGTGAGAGCCTGGACAGCGGGACCGTCTCGGTGCAAAAAGGACTTGGCCTCCACGAGAGGTCAACCGGCCCTTCCAGCTAGTGAGAGCCTGGACAGCGAAACCGTCTCGGAGCAAAAAGGACTTGGCATCAACGAGAGGTCAACCGGCCCTGCCAGCTAGTGAGAGCCTGGACAGTGGGACCATCTTGGAGTAAAAAGGACTTGTCCTCCACGAGAGGTCAACCAGCCATGCCAGCTAGTGAGAGCCTAGACAGCGGGACTGTCTCGGAGAAAAAAGGACTTGGCATCCACGAGAGGTCAACCGGCCCTGCCAGCTAGTGAGAGCCTGGACAGTGGGACCATCTCAAAGCAAAAAGGACTTGGCCTCCACGAGAGGTCAACCGGTCCTGCCAGCTAGTGAGAGCCTGGACAGCGAGACCGTCTCGGACCAAAAAGGACTTGGCATCCACAAGAGGTTGTTGAAGTATGAGACTGGGCGGTCTGGCGGTTTGAGCCTGGCGGGTTGTAGACCGCGCGGTCTAGCAGTTACTCTCCAGCGGTTTGATATCCAGGCTGTTGCTGTTTGTAGTCCGGCGGTCTGGCGGTTTATCTCTGGTGGCTTGGAAACTGTGCGGTCTAGCGGTCTCTTACTGCATCTCTCTATCTCTCGTGTCTCTGGTATTGTCGAGCAGTTAACATCTCTCTCTCTCCTTCGCTCTCAGCGCAAACGTGATCACCTCACCGATGACCCTCCTCCTTCAGACTCTACTCAATTTGAGGACTGGGATGCGAGTGATGCCCTTGTCCGCACATGGCTGGCAAATAGCCTCTCTGATGAATGCCTTCCCGTCATACGCCATGATGAGACGGTCAAGGCCGCATGGCTTCACCTTGCTGCTCTCTACTCGAAGGGGGCCCAAACATCCCGCATTTATACTCTCTATGCGGACCTCTTCACTCATCCTTCCATGTCTCTTACTGCAGCTTATCAGCAAGTTCAGGCTCTTGGCGCCGAGATCCTTTAGAATCGCCCCTTCTCCGCGGACTTGTCCAAGCAGCACAAACACTTCCAGGAGCTCCTGGTTGTTTATTATATTCTCCGACTCCCCGAGTCTTTTGATATGATCCGCTAGCAGATCTTGGGCAAAGCAAAGTCTCCCACCTTGGATGTCACTGCGGCTTGCATCACCGCTGTTACTTCGCTGCTCCAACGCCCTCTGTTGTCCTCCCATCCTCCACAGGACTCATATGCTCACCAAGCTCAGCGGGGTGGCCCTAGTGGCTGCAGCCAGTCTAGCGGGCGCGGTTCATCCAGATTCCTCTGCTCTCATTGTGGTCGTACCGACCATTCTATTGACCGTTGCTGGCAGAAACATCCTCATCTTCGCCCTTCTGGTGACACATCTTTCTCCACCTCCACCTCCTCTCGTCCATCTGCCTCTGTGGACACGACCTCAGATAGTGCTCACGTCGTTACCCAAGGTAAATGGCTGATTGACTCTGGTGCTACAAATCACATGACCGACAATCCTCAATGCTTCTCCCTCCTAGAAACGCATGATCGGTTGCCCCCGGTTCTTGTTGTAGATGGTTAACCATTCCCGATTCATGGGACGGGCATGGTTCAAGTCACCCCGTCGCTTCGCTTAGCGGACACCCTCTATGTCCTGAAGTTCCCTTACAACTTATTATCCGTTACTACTTTATGCAAGCAGCTTCAGTGCTCTGTCTTATTCACTCCTACCTCTTGTTGTTTTCAGGACCCGAGGACCCAACGGACGATTGCTACTAGGACTGAGAGCGGAGGCCTCTACTTCCTCGACAACGTTTCCGTTCTGTCCGCCTTCTCTTCCTCTTCTACCGATCTGCTTCAATGGAATCTTCGTCTTGGACATCCTCCTCCTCGAATTCTTCGTCAGCTTCTACCCCACTTACCTCACACTAGTCCTCCCCTCGACTGTGATGCGTGTCAGCTTGGAAAACATCACCGCTCCTCCTTCCAACCGAAGAAAGGTCGTGGTTCCTCTCGCCCGTTTGATCTCATTCATTCTGATGTCTGGGGTCCTGCTCCTATTCTCACCGTTGGTCGGGGTAGTGCGTACTTTGTAACTTTTATTGATGATTTCTCTAGATGTACCTGGGTGTATCTATTAAAAGATCGCTCTGAACTACTTTCCGTATGGCAATTCTTTTATTATATGATTAAAACTCAGTTTGATCTTTCTATTAAAGTACTTCGCTCTGATAATGCTAAAGAGTATCTCAGTCATGAGTTCTCCTTTTTTTGTATGCAACATGGTCTTATTCATCAGACAAGTTGTGTTTATACCTCCCAGCAAAATGGGGTGGCAGAGCATAAAAACCATCATCTTCTCGATGTCGCTCTCACCATCATGATGCAGATGCAGGTGCCTCGCTCCTACTGGGGCTATGTTGTTCTCCTCGCCTGCTATCTCATCAATCGCATTCCCTCCACGATTGTCCATGGCAAGACCCTTTTCTCCATTCTCTACCCGGGCAAGGAACCCTTTCCTCTCCCTCTCCATATCTTTGGGTGTACGGCTTTTGTGCATGCTCCTTTCGCTACCCGTGACAAGCTTTCCCCACGTTCCACAAAATATGTCTTTTTGGGTTACTCGACCACTCAAAAAGGCTATTGTTGCTTTGACCCGGTTTTGCGCAAACAGTTTGTCTTTGCGGACGTCACCTTCTTCGAGAATGCGTCCTACTTCTCTTCTCAATCCCCCCTTCCTCCTGATATCTCTGACTCTCCACCATCAGTCTGTGTTCCTTCCACGCATATCGACATCTCCCCTCCTATATCATCTCCTCCGCCGTCTCCTCCTCTCTCTATTATACCCCCTTCTCCGCAACAGTCTCTCTAGTCCCAGGCCAGCCTTCTCCGCCACGGACGCTCTGGTCCCTGAGACACGAGTCGACCTGGATCTTCCCATTGCTCTTCGCAAAGGGGTGCGGGCATGTACCCAACACCCTCTTACTGCTGTTGTTTCCTATGATCGGCTTACTCCTTCTCGCAGGTGTTTTGCTTTGGCTATCTCGGTTATTACCACTCCCCGCACTTACCAGGAGGCTCTTGTTATTCCTCATTAAAAATTTGTCATGGATGAGGAAATTGCCACTCTTACTGAAAGGGGTACCTTGACTCTTGTTCCTCCACCAGTAGGTACTGATGTGGTTGGCTGTCGCTGGATGTTTGTTGTGAAGTTTCGCCCAGATGGCACTGTGGATCATTACAAAGCTCGAGTGATGGCCAAAGGCTTTACTCAGACTTATGGAGTTGACTACTTTGATACTTTCTCCCCAGTTGCTCTTCTCAGCACCATCCGGGTTCTTCTCCCTGTGGCCGTCAGCAGGGATTGGGATATTTCCCAGGTCGATGTCAAGAATGCCTTTCTCTATGGGGATCTTCAGGAGGACGTCTACATGGAGCAACCTCCTGGGTATGTTGCTCAGGGGGAGACATGAGTATGCCAGTTGAAGAAGGCCATCTACGGCCTAAAACAGAGCCCTCGGGCATGGTTCGACAAGTTTAGTGGCATTGTGGCTGCCATTGGCTTTACAAGAAGTTCGGCCGATCACTCATTGTTTATTCGCAAAACCGCATCGGGCCTTGTGGTTTTGGCGGTGTATGTGGATGATATTCTTCTTACCGACGATGACCAGGCTGGGGTGGACTTGATAAAGAAACACCTCCGTCAACACCTAGTCACGAAGGATATGGGCTTCCCCAAAATATTTTTTGAGGATAGAAATCTCTCGGAAGCCCGACTCGTTGGTTCTCTCCCAATGGAAGTATGCTCTTGATCTTCTACAAGAGGCAGGATTGACCAGTGCCAAACCGGCCCGGTATCCCATGGCTACTGGAGAGGAAAAAATATGGACAGATGACTCACCTCTTATACCTGATGCCATGAGGTATATACGTCTGGTGGGCAAACTCATTTATCTCACGGTGACTAGACCCGACATCGCCTATGTTGTAGGCAAGATCAGTCAGTTCATGCAAGCTCCCAGGGAATGTCATCTTCAATCTTCCTTGAAGATACTAGAGTATGTCAAAGCAGCACCGGGAAAAGGGCTACTCTTTCAGAAGCATGGTCATCTGAGAGTTGAAGCCTACTCAGACTCAAGCTATGCGGATGATAAAGATGACCGTAAATCTACATTAGGTTTTTGCACATTTGTTGGAGGTAATCTTGTGAGCTGGAAGAGCAAGAAGCGGTCTGTTGTCTCAAGGTCCAGTGCAGAAGCCGAATACTGGAGTATGGCGTCAACCACGTGTGAGTTAAAATGGTTGCGGGCTCTCATGCTTGACCTAGGAGAGGTCTATGACTATCCTCTGCCTATGTTCTGTGACAACAAGGCCGCTATATACATGTCCAAAAATCCGTTCTTCCATGAGAGAACGAAACATATAGAAGTCGACTGCCATTTCATCCGAGAAGAGGTCTTGAAGAGACAGATTTGCACTCCGTTCGTCACCTCTGACAAAGAGTTGGCGGATATCTTCACCAAGCCGGTTTCTACTTCCTTCTTCCACATTTGTGACAACTTGGGCATGATTGATTTTTATGCTCCAGCTTGAGGGAGAGTGTTGAAGTATGAGACCAGGCAGTCTGGCGGTTTGAGCCTGGCGGGTTGTAGACCGCGCGGTCTAGCGGTTACTATCCAACGGTTTGATATCCAGGTTGTTGCTATTTGTAGTCCAGCGGTCTTACGGTTTATCTCCAGTGGCTTGAAAACCGGGCGGTCTAGCGGTCTCCTATCGCATCTCTCTCTCTCGTGCCTCTGGTATTGCCGAGCGGTTAGCACATTGTCTAACTGCGCGGCCTGTTCGGTCTGTTGTTCTAGCCGCTGAGATTCTGTATAGCTTTAGTCCCACATTATTAGTTTATACTCTCTCCTCTCTCCTCCATTCTATAAAAGGGAGGTCATACCTTTGTAAATGATATCTATTTCAATAATAAAAATTTCAATTATTCAAGTTTCCGGCTTGTTTTTTAGTCGTTTGTTTACTACTTTCACAGAGGTCAACCGGCCCTGCCAGCTAGTGAGAGCCTGGACAGCGGGACCGTCTCGGAGCAAAAAGGACTTGGCATCCACTAGAGGTCAACCGGCCCTGCCAGCTAGTGAGAGCCTGGAGTGGGACCGTTTCAGAGCAAAAAGGACTTGGCATCCACGAGAGGTCAACCGGCCCTGCCAGCTAGTGAGAGCCTGGACAGCGGGACCGTCTCGGAGCAAAAAGGACTTGGCATCCATGAGAAGTCAACTGACCCTTCCAGCTAGTGAGAGCCTGGACAACGGGACTGTCTCAGAGCAAAAAGGACTTGACCACCACGAGAGGTCAACCGACCCTGCCAGCTAGTGAGAGCCTGGACAGCGGGACCGTCTCGGAGCAAAAAGGACTTGGCATCTATGAGAGGTCAACCGACAATGCCAACTAGTGAGAGCCTGGACAGCGGAACCGTCTCGGAGCAAAAAGGACTTCCTCTCCCCGAGGCACATTCAACTCATCCATCTAGTGAGAGCCTGGAATGAGGAGATCCTCTCGGGGGTTGGGAATTAGGTATGTCACTTGAACTTTACCAAATCCTACATCCTCAAACGGGGGAAAAATCTGGGTTACATAATCCCCTGACTCAGCCGATCAGGGGTAGAGCTTGTTACGAGATAAGAAAAAGGAAAAGACTCCACCAAGACGAGGCTTCTTCAGGCGGCCTGGGCATGATGGTTGTCATCCGCTTCCTTCTCATCGGACACTTCTATCCTGCTCAAGCTCTCCATGATCTTCTCCATCTCCTCCGTCTTAGCCAACCAAGAGATGGTGTCGATGGCCTTGATGTAGCATTGCCTTTCCATCCTGGGGTCTCCCTTGATTCTGACCTGGATCCCTTCTGAGCTAAACTTGAGCCACTGGTGGAATGATGGTGGCACACAAAAGAAGGCACTGATGAGGGACCTTCTGAAGATGTCATTGTAGCTGTTTGGAGCATCAACAATGACAAATTGGCAGTTCCTTGAAGTCCCCCCAATTTTACTTGGAGTCCTACTCCACCTTCTACCTCCTTCCTCTCCCCTAAAAATCCGAATAGGGGTCCGTCCGAGGCCAACACCCTCCTCGGTTCTACCTTCATCTCGTCAAAAGCCTTCTTGAAAATGACGTTGACGGAACTCCCATTGTCAATCATGATCCGGGAGACAGTGTAGCCCTCAATGGCCGTCTAGATGACCAGCACATCGCAGAATGGATCTTCATGATCTGGCATGTCCTTCACCGAGAAGGTAATCTTCTCCTCCTGGGGCGGGGTCTGGGATGTAGAAGCGACGCTCCGTCGGTACAGCACATGGAGGCTTGCCTTTCGAGTGGTTTCGATCCCTACTCCACCGTGGATCACTGTTATACCACCTCGGGGCCCAACATTGACCCAGTCCCCACATATATCATCCCCCCCATTCTGGGTGGAACCTCTTCAACCTGCACCGGCGGCTGCTGCTGGGCAGGGCCTCTCTCCCCCCTCACTTCCAAGAACTCTACGCAGGTAGCCGTGACATGACCCTCCAACTGGTGTAAGTCACAATATGACAATGATCTTCCTCCCCTCCTTCAGCGGGCTCGGCGGTCTCTCCCATTGCCCCCTCCTCTGCCGCTTATCACCAAGGCTTGTTGTGATGGGGGTAGGAGCTGTCTTGGGGCTTGCCTCTGGAAGTTGAACCTCCCTTGGCCCCTGTGAAAGTCTCCCCCGCCTTGGATGAGAGCTCTTCCTGGACCCTGGGCAGGTCCTCCTTGCTGCCTCTAACCTGGCTCTGTAACCTCCTGTCCCTGGAACCCCTAAGCTCTCTACTCCTCTCTCCGTCTTCCCTCTTGATGTCTCGAGCCAACTTGCTCCTTCGAATCCGCCTCTGTTAGCCTTGCCAACTTCTTGATAAATGTCGGGTTGGCCGCCTCCATGGCTATCTCCTCTACTGTCCTTTCCATCAGCTCCTCGAAGGAAAGGGGGCCTTTCGGGTCAGGCTCATCTTGAAGAACCCCTCGCGCAATCCCACTGAACGCCATCTAGAGGGCATACCCAGGCATCTCCTGGATATCCAGGATCTCCTCTTGGAACCTGTCAACTTAATGGGCCAGCGACTCCTCGGCCCCCTGCCTTATCAGGAAGATGGACTCAGGACTCTTCTTCCTCTTCTTGGAGGTGGAGAAGTGAAGCTGAAAGCTCCGGCTCAAGTCCTCGAACCCATATATCGATCTTGGTGGGAGTTGGTGGAACCAGTCCCTTTCTTTATCCTTCAACTTGATCACGAAGATGCGATATTTGAAGGCATCCGTCATCGGCCTGATGGAGACGGCATCCTTAAACCACTGCAAGTGCTGGACGGGGTCATCCTTCCAAGTATAGTAAGCTATGTCAAGCTCTTTGTACCCCTCGGGAACGGGAGCTGAGATGATCAGCTCGCTGAAGGGTGACCCCTGAGTGGTGGTCTTGCAACCTCTACTCGCGCGACCTGTTCTCCTAGAAGGCTGGCACTCGTCGGGCTGGGGAACAACTCTCGGTCGGTGAGGTCTCGCTCGACCCCCTCTCCCATCCTTTCCTTCCCAGGCCGTCTCCTTGGTTCACTTCCTTCTACCCTTTCTGGGGTCATCTCGCCTATGCCCCTGGGAGGCAGCTCGCCGAGACCCCTGGGAGCTAGTCCCTGGGGGGTGGGGGTTGAGTTGTCGGCCCGAGGGGCAATACTTCGCATCATCTTTATGATGCCTTGGATAGATGCCATGAACTCCTCCCTTACTACGAAGGGTGATGGGTTGGGGAGGTCACCAAGATCATCACTAACTCCCTAATCTCTAGCCATGACACTCTCTCGGGATCTTCTGTGTTGGTCACTCTCCACGCTCACCGCACCAAAATGTTGAAACCAAAAACTTGGTCTCTCGTGGAGTTCGGGGTCCCAAGAAAGGGGTGACCGCACACCTACTACACTCAGGAGAACATCACAGGCCAAAGGCTCAAGAAGTTAGGAACAGACCCCCGTCTCTAGCGTGAAGGTCCCACCTCACACCCGAAGGACCTTTGAGGTCTCCCCCTCCCTAGCCAATGCTTGAGCTAGGTGCCTTGGAGGAAGAAAATAGAGGGATTTAAGTGGCTAAGAAACAATGCTCTTCAAGGCACCCTCAAGGGTCTACTTATTGTTTTCCTAAACTTAGGGACCAAAAGGTCAGAAATACCCCTAAGACGAATAGGTCTCGGGCCAATAGAAAAACATCCACACTGGGGGTAAAGGGGTAATTCCACCCTGGGGCATAACGGTAAAAGCATGGCCAAAAGAGGTCCGGGGGTGAAAGGAGGCCACACCATGCCACCCACCCCCACCCCCTGGACACATGAGGCGAGTGGGAGTTAAACCACTCCACTCCTCCTTCACCTTGGGATCGGGCGAGCGGGCGAGTACAGGCCGGGCGAACTGGCTGTTGAGCGAGCACAGGCCGGATGAGTAGACGACTAGGCGAGAAGCGGCTAGGCGAGACGCAGCCTGGGCGAGACCGAGGCTGGCGAGCTGCGGCTAGGCGAGACGCGGCATGGGCGAGACCAAGGCTGGCGAGCTGCGGTTAGGCGAGAAGCGAGGGGCGGCCTGGGTGAATAGGTGGCCTGGGAGTGGCGACCTGGCGGGATCGACGACTAGGCAAGAAGCGGCTGAGGGGACCCCTTCAAGGGGCCAGGGGGAGACAAATTTTTCATCACCCCTACTAATATATTATGCAGGTTAAGCCTAAATTGGCCACCAAGAGTGTCAAACCTTTCAAAAAGCTTAAAAATGTCTAGCTAGTCCTGCGCCTGCTGGGGGGACCCTACCTTACGAATACGGGGTTGTACAGTATGGCTACCCCGGCCACTACCGAATGGTTTCCCTGGCCATCTCCGCATGACCGCGCTCGCGCGCCCCACTCTCATTCTACACACAATCCCCCCCCCCCATTATGGGGGTGTGCATAATTGAATCCTCATTATGGGGGCACGCATAATAAAATCACATTATGAGGGGTGCCCATAGTATAATTTTATATCATTGTTATGTAGATAACCACCCCCTAGCGACATAATTATCAAAATGTCGGTCTCGAAATATATAAAAGGGACTTAGAGTCCCCAATTTAAGAAGACCATGCCTTAGGCGTCTGAGAGTGCTCCAGCGTTTTCCTTCGAAAATCTCTCTGAGGTCTCCTTCTGCGCTTGAAGATTCCTTCAAAGATATCCTTCGGTGCTCGAAAATCTTCTTCGTAGTTCGAAGATCCCTTGAAGATTGCTCAAAAACCTCTTTAATAGTTCTAAAATCCTTTGAAGTCTGCTCGAAGATCTCATACGGATTTTGAAGATTCTTTCAGAGTCTCGAAGATCCCCTCGAAAACAGCTCGATTACCTCATCCAGCTCCATCCTTCTGTTGAAATTGCTGAAGTGGGAAGTGATGAAGTTGGGCAGACTAAATGGGCAATCCGCATAGACCGCAGAGGTCTCGCGGACTAGGCAGATAGCTTTAGCGGATAGCCTAGTCGGACAGCCGGTTTCAACTGTGGTTCTTCTCTGGCGGTCTGGACCAGCAAGCACCCTGATGGAGTAACTAGACTGATAGGGATGTCTATCCGCGGTTAGTGGTAGACTCCTTTGGAGGTCGCCGAGTTCGGCAGGTCCTCTAGCTCGCAAGGAGGCAGGCGGATATAGCGGACTGGGGTGGCTTTCCGCCAGGTCGCTGGTGCCTTCTCGGGAGAGATAGTTCAGAGATCGCTGGTGTGGACTTGGTCATTTTGACAAGTCTTGGTTGCAGGTGTGGCGGACTCAGTTTGGAGTTCGCCAAGTCCGACAGGATTGATGTTGCGGACTCTTTTGGAGCACGTCGGTGTGCGACATGTTTCTGTGCTTGCGGTCTGGTTGTTGGATCATGGAGTTGACACAGTTGCACGAACTAGTTGCCTGGAGGTCGCGCGCTCTAATAGAGCAATCCGCAAGATGGCTGATTGGAGTTGTTTAGTGGGCGTGATCTTGGTATCAAGTGACTCGGGTTCTTGGAGATCGCGCGGGTTGATGGACTTGGTCTGTGGGACGAAGTCCAGGTTGTTGTCTAGCTCGCCGAGTTCGCCTGGTTTGTGGACTCTCTGGTATTCGCTGAGTTCAGCAGAATTGTCTGGACACGAATTTTATCTAAGCAACGGACTACGGTTTGTGCGGATTGGATGCAGTGTATGCAGGGTTGGAGGACTGGTCGTCTGCCCGGCCTTGTCGATGGTGCGACCTTAGCGGATTGGTATTGGTATCCGCACTATGTGGATACATGGTGTTAGCCGACAGGATTGACGGGCAGTTATCATATCTGTATAGGTGGTGACGGCACTGCTTGTTACATCTAGAAGTAGGACCCCTCGGCTCGTCAAAAATAAGCAGTGAACAGTAAGAACGAGCTCACACTTGATCTTGCGGTTACGGTTTTCTAACCACTGCGACTAAGGAAGTTGGTTCTGTGCAGGCTGTGCAGCTAACATCAGGCGGCTAGGCGACTAGTGGAAGCTTGGTGTGGAATAATTCGTAGATATAGTCAGCGGTTAGCAGCAGGTCGCGGACTCAGCGACTTGTCCTCTTCCTCGGAGTTGCGGATAAGCAGAGCAGTTCGCCCGGCCTATCAGCGGGTTCTTCTCGGCTTCCTTCAACATTACAATAACAGCAGTTTGCGTGGTTAGCCACGGATAGGCGGCTTCGGCGGTCTCAGCGGACTCAACTGGCGGTTAGGCGGCTTGTGCGGTTACAGGATTCTGTCGGCACAGATAACTTCTTATTGCAATTTTTTGTTCCTCGGTTACATTGTAAAATCATGTCTTGCAATGTATGTCTCGCCTTGTAAAAGAAGTTAATTTCAATTGGAATCTCTTGTGTTACTGTTGCTGCTGGATTTTACCTGTCTTCGGTTGTGGTTGAGTGTACCTGCGACCTCGGTTTCAACCTAGATCCATGTTGTTGTATTTATCTTTTCGTATTTCTTCCAAGAACGCTCATCACCACTCCACTCCAGACGATCTCCGCGGTCCAGAAGAACTATTGTAATGAGCAGTGACCTGTCACCCTCGAGTAGAGGTGTCCAAAATAACCGGGCTCACCGGGCCGGGCCGGCCCGGCCCGGTGAAAAGCCCGGTAGGCCCGGTCCCGGGCCAAGCCCGGCTCGGGCCCAGGCCGGGCCATGGGGCCCTTCCGGGCCCCAGTATAAGGCCAATGCCCGGCCCGGTGCCCGGCCCGGTGCCCGACCCGGGCCGGGCCGGGCAAAGCCCGGTCACCGGGCTTAGCCCGGGCCTGGAAAAGCCCGGGCTAAGCCCGGACTAGCTGGCCTGGAACCAACGGCTCTAAGAGCCGTTGGTTCCAACCAACGGCTCTTAGAGCCGTTGGTTTCCAGCAGGCCTGCCAGGCCAGCACCCGTTGGTGGCTGCTAGCAGCCACTTGGGCTGCTATTTGCAGCCCAAGTGGCTGTTTTTTTTAAATATATATATATATTTTTTAAAAAACTATAAACCCCCCTTCTTTTTATATAAAATTAATTATTTAAATCAATAAAATTATAAAAAAAATAAAAAAATAACCGGGCCCGGGCCGGCCTGGGGGGCCTTACCAGGCCCCCCTCCCGGGGGCATTGCCCGACCCGGCCCGGCCCGGTTACTACTTAGGCCCGGCCCGGGCCCGGTTCGGAAAAGCCCGGGCCCTGCAGGCCCGGGCCAAGCCCGGGCCCGCCAGGCTTTATGTGCACCTCTACCCTCGAGAGATAATTTTCTTAACACTCAAAGGAATAGTGGAACTTGATCGACTCCGATCTGATCCCGTGATTTTTCCTCTTTGTGAGGGTTTCTCGCGTTAAAGATTCTTGGCAAGTTGTTGTTTTTCTCTGTGACTATTTGTGTGCTCGACACACTATCAAGCTGAGACGATACAATTCGAGCAAACTATAAAATTATCGAGCGATCAGCAGCAACTTTGACAAACTTTATGATTCCCTTATGCTTGATGTTATTCACAAAGCTAGAACCAAGATTTTTCCTCTCCTAAAATTTTTGATTTCCACGGTGCTTGTGAACCCATCTATTGGTATGGCTATTTATCAATCCAACTACTCCGGAGTAGAGTTTTAGGTACACACAACGTATATATGGATCGTGCGGCACTGTATTTTTAGTTTAGATTACAATAGTATTTGAGTTCAAATAAATTAGTGTATTTTTAACAAAAAAAAAACATAGCACTTAAAATGAGCATTAATAAAAAATCAATATTCCAAAACTTATTTCAATTTATACTTAAAAGGTAGATAAATGTTCTATCTCGGATTAGAATGTGGTTACGGTTGGTGGCATACAGAGGATTTTTTTTCTCGTGCGCTACCCGCTAGTCGTGGGCAAAAAAACTCGGGTCTGGCCCGGCAAAAGCCCGGCTAGGCCCATCCCTGGCCAAGGCCGGGCTAGTAGTTTTATCGGGCACCCATTTTCGTCAGTTTCCCGGGCCGGGCCGGGCAAAGCCCGGACGCCGGACTAGCCTGAGCTCGACACCCAGGCTGGCAGAATTCCCACCTAATTCAGGCGGGATTTTAATCCAGCCTTAAAATCTTGCTGGCCCGGGCCCGCCTGAAGGGCCTTATCGGGCTTCTCTTTGAGGGGGAGCCCGAGTCCGGCCCGGACCGATCGGCAAAAAACCTAGGTCGAGCCCGATAGACAAAAAAGGGCCCGAACAGACTTTTTGGACAGAACTACTACCCGAAAACGATAGCGTGGGCCATCCATCCATAGTTTTTATTGTCGAATGCGGCCAACTCCACTTGTCAATTGTCATGGTATCTTTCACATGAATAAACATCAAACTGAATTTCAACTATAAAAAATAAAAAAATTAATTAAATGGTTAGTGACAGACTCACAGTCACAGACACGATTTCCACCAATATAAAATATAGAATAAATATAATTGTTGATACTAATTAAAGCCTTCTGTTCCAACTCCTGTGACTTTTTAACGCGTGCCGTGCCCTCTTTCGGGTATTTTTTTATTATTCGAACTAAGAAGACGGTTTAACTTATATGATAAAAGTGGCAACATGGGGCCAGCGTGGCCACAAAAGTGTCGGTGGCCATTGTATTTTGATCGCAATAGTGTTGAAGGGTCCAACACGTGATGCTGAAGGGGCGAACACGTGATGCTGAAGGGGCTAACACGTGATGCTGAACGGGCTAACGGAGGCACATCCATTTCCATCCCTCTTGATGTTTCGGTGCCACACATCGACGGTGATGTCAAGCGAACGTCAAGTACACACCAACGGAGTAGGGAAGCGGTTTTCTGGTGAAAGATATCATTAATGAGTGCACCTGATAACACTAAATGTAGAAATAGTATCAGAGTAGAAGATTAACTATCACATAAATATGATACTCAAGACATGCAGCATCAATATCTCTGCCGCATTTAACCACATCATCCGGTTCTATCATCAATATATATATATATATATATATATATATATATATATATATATATATATATATATATATATATATATATATATATATATATATATATAATAATTATAGAGAGAGAATCAATTCTCTGAATCTTATATAGAAAATCAGCAAATTGACCTTCAAATGTTTGTTTTTTCAAAAAGTGATCAACATAAAAGTTGTAGATCTCATCGAAATCTACAACTTTCATGTTCATCACTTTTTGAAATAACACCGTTTAGACCCTCGATTTGAGTCCCAAAAAAAAACTAAAAAAAGTCAAAACAAACATATGTACGGACAAATTAAGCTTTTTTTGACTTTTTTCGGGGGTCTAAAAGGTGTTATTTCAAAAAGTGATCAACATTAAAGTTGTAGATTTCGCTGAGATCTACAACTTTCATGTTGATCACTTTTTGAGAAAACAAACATTTGGGGGTCAATTTGCTACTAGTATAATTACTCTATTTTCTATATAATTCGGCCTTTTGAAAATTCAGAGTGGAACTGGATCTTCTCTCTGTATAATGCTGTTTACTCTCTCTCTCTATATATATAATATGCGGGTCATCTAATATGTGGGCGTACGGGCAAGAGGTTTTGGGGGTCAAGGAGGCTCCAAATCTAAAAGTGATCAACATGAAAGTTGCAGATCTCGACCCGAACAACTTTCATGTTGATCACTTTTTGATTTGAAGCCTCCTTGACCTTCGATTTGGGACCCGAAAATCGAAAATTCGGAGGCTTACTATAGTAGTCTCGCCGTCCCCGATTTTCGGGTCCCAAATCGAAGGTAAAGGAGGCTCCAAATCAAAAAGTGATTAACATGAAAGTTGTTCGGATTGCCGAGATCTACAACTTTCATGTTGATCACTTTTAGATTTGAAACCTTCTTGTCCGTACGCCCGTACTTGATACCTCTCTCTCTATATATCCACATATCTAATAAAAAAGTTTTATTAGATATGTTTTAATTAATTATTTATTTTTTCTGATTTAATTAATTTTATAAATTAATTTAAAATGTTTAATTAGAAAAAAATATAAAAAATAAACAAAATTTAAAATTTAAAAAAATAAAAGAAAACACCTAGGCGGGCGGTTAAGGTTCCGCCGCCGATGGCGGAGCAAACCGTGAGTGGTGCCTTCTGCCTACACTAAGGCTTCGTTTGGGAGGATTTATTTTCACCGGTCAAGCGGTTACGATCACATGAATCGGGCCTTAATTAAAGTCCGATTCATGCGATCGTGACCGCTTGACCGGTGAAGATAAGTCCCCCTAAACGGAGCCTAAGTCACGGAGAAGTTGTCCCCCACATTGTGGGATGAAACTTTATTTTCTGGTATTAATAATAGTCCACGCCTACTATTATTGAAATCATTAAGAAGTTGGTCTGTGCTAAGCCGTGGATTATTAATTGCAAGTGCATTGTGCTGCCTTTGGCCCAACCCGTGAATGAGTAGTATACTAGCTTTAGGGTCTGTTTAGGAGAGCTTTTTAACTCCTTTTCGTTTTCTGGAAAACGCTACCACACTTAATAGACCGTTTGGATTGTCTATCGGTGGGAAAAGCTACCGCAAAAAACTCCATTTGCTCATCTTTTGAAAAAGTCACATGTCACATACTTTTCAACATTTTCGAAAAGCAATTTCTCATTCAAAAACATTTATCTCTTAAAAAAATCTACAACTTGATTTTTTTGTCTTGGCGCGATTTTTTTCACGAGCGTAATTTTTTTGCCCGGATGTTTTTTTTGCCCGACGCGAATTTTTCGCCCGGGCCCGAATTTTTCGCCCAGGCGCGGATTTTTCGCCTGAGCTAGCATTTTTCGCTCTGGTTGGCATTTTTTGCCTGGACTGGAATTTTTTGCCCGGGCGCGCGGTTTTTTGCCCGGGTGAGTTTTTTTTCGCCCGAGTGCGGTTTTTTGCTCGTGCATGATTTTTTTTCGCCCGAGCGTGTATTTTTCGCCCGAGCCGGTTTTTCGTCCGGCGTGATTTTTTCGCTCGGGTGCGGTTTTTTATCCGGGTGCCATTTTTAGTCGTTGCACGATTTTTTTTCGATCGAGCCGATTTTTTTGCCCGGGCGCGATTTTTTTGCCCGGACGCTCTATTTTCGCCCGGACTTGATTTTTTTTGCACCGAAGCGATTTTTTTTGCCCGGGCGCAACTTTTTTACACCGGCGCGATTTTTTCGCCATCGCGTGATTTTTCTCCCGCGGACGATTTTTACGCCCGCACACATTTTTTTTCGCCCGGGGACAGTTTTTTCGCCCGGTCGCGATTTTTTCGCCCGAGGGCATTTTTTCGCCCGATCGCGATTTTTTCGCCCGGGCGTGGTTTTTTCGCCCGGGCGCGGTTTTTTCGCCCGGGCGCGGTTTTTTCGCCCGGGCGCGGTTTTTTCGCCCGGGCGCGGTTTTTTCGCCCGGGGGCGATTTTTTCGCCCGGGCGCGATTTTTCCGCCCGGACGCAATTTTTTCGCCCGGGCGCAATTTTTTTCGCCCGGACGTTTTTTTTCGCCCGGTCGCAATTTTTTCGCCCGAGGGCATTTTTTCGCCCGGTCGCGATTTTTTCGCCCGAGCGCGGGTTTTTTCGCCCGGGCGCGGTTTTTTTCGCCCGGGCGCGGTTTTTTTCGCCCGGGCGCGGTTTTTTCGCCCGGGCGCGATTTTTCCGCCCGGACGCAATTTTTTTTCGCCCGGACGTTTTTTTTGCCCGGGGGTTTTTTTTCGCCCGGTCGCGATTTTTTCGCCCGAGGGCATTTTTCTCCCGGTCTCGATTTTTTCGCCCGAGCGCGGTTTTTTCGCCAGGGCGCGGTTTTTTCGCCCGGGCGCGGTTTTTTTCGCCCGGTTTTTCGCGCGGTTTTTTCGCCCGGGCGCGGTTTTTTCGCCCGGGCGCGGTTTTTTCGCCCGGGCGCGGTTTTTTCGCCCGGGCGCGGTTTTTTCGTCCGGGGGCGATTTTTTCGCCCGGGCACGATTTTTCCGCCCGGACGCAATTTTTTCGCCCGGTCGCAATTTTTTTCTCCCGAACGCGATTTTTTTGATCGGATGCGGTTTTTCGCCTGGGCACTATTTCTTTCCTCTGGGAGCGAATTTTTTGCCTCAACGTGATTTTTTTCCCGTTCGTGATTTTTTTGCCCGGTCGTGTATTTTTTTCGCTTGTAAGCTATTTTTTTCGCTTTCGAGCAGAAATATCGCGTCCGGGCGAAAAATTCTCGTCCGTGCAAAAAATTCGCGTCCGGGCGAAATTTTCCTGCCTAGTCGAAAAATTAGTCCCCGTCCGAAAAATTCGCGCCCGTCCGAAAAATTTGCCGTCATCCGAAAAAATTCGTGCTCATCCGAAAAATTCGCGTCCGTTCAAAAAATTTGCGTCCGTCCGAAAAATTGGCACCCGGCCGAATAATTGGGACCCGGCCGAAAATATAGGGTTTGGCCGAAAAATTCGCGCCCAAGCGAAAATATCGCCCCCGGGCGAAAATATCGCGCCCGGGCGAAAAATTCACGCCCGTGCGAAAAATTCACGCCAGAGCGAGAAAAACCACCACCCGACGAAAAATTCGCTCCCGGGCAAAAAAAACCTGTCCCGGCGAAATAATTGCGTCTTTTCTCCCGGACGCACATTTTTAATAAAAAAAGTTACCGCAACGGAGATTTGTCAAACGATTTATAAAGTGTTTCTCCTTTTTGAAAAGCTCTGCAAAAGAAATTCACCCAAACAGTTCTCCTTTTCTAATAGACTTTTTCCAAATGCTTCTTTTCCTACCATCATTTTGCCACCGCTCCTTCACCTTTCTGAAAAGCCTTCCCAAAGAGGCCCTTACACGTTTAAGATCAGCATAAACCGCACCACTCAGCAGACGCGGCCCCAAACAGAAATGTGTTAGGTTGCGTTAAGACGGCCGACGAATTTTTTGTTTTGCCGGCGGTAAGTTTTTCCCGGTTCGCTCCTTTCTGAAAAATGAAAAAACGGAAGAAAACGGGGAAAATATTGGTGTAAATGTGTAAAAGTACACGCAGCAGCATAAGAACGAGAGAGAGAGAGAGAAGAGAGAGAATATTGATTGCGGAGGATCGGGTAACGAGAAGTTCTTGGACGACAAGCTTTGAAAGCGAGAACTTCCACTTTCCGATTGCTTTTCCGGCCCCAGTCTGAAGCCGCCGCCTCCGCTCCTCCAAACAGTGGTGGTAATCCTTTAACTCGCTTTCCATCGTCGGCAAATTGTCTTCTCTTTTAATGCAGCTTACGATTGGTTGCAGAGAGTCCATCAAGAGGTGCTTTCCTGCTTCCTTTTTCTTCCCTTTCGTGGCTGGGGGAAAGGCGAGAAAGAAGGTTCTCCGATCACCAAATTGGGCTTCGTCTTGATTTGGTCGTCGGCGTCCGAGGGTTCTAACCGGAGGCTTCGACGGAGCCGTCAACAGAAAACGCGGGATTCGGCTGTCTGGCTGGTCTGGAGTGCATCGTAGGCCTAATCAGGGCCCTGAGCATGGGGTCCTGCCTGTCGTCCGACAGCGGGCATAGCAGCTTGGCGCCGTCGTCTCCAGGTCCTGGTTTGCCGACGGCGAGCTCAAAGAAGACGAAGAGGGCGCACATGAGGAAGAGGCAGGGATCGTCCAGGTACTCATCCTTTGAATCCACACATGAGGAGGATCAGCTCCACCGGATTCCAGGAAGAATGTTCCTCAATGGTTTTAGCAATGAAGCTTCCCTCTTCACCCAGCAAGGGAAGAAAGGGACCAATCAGGATGCCATGGTTGTTTGGGAGGTATTTTTGCCATGGAATTATCCAAAATTTACTTTTTTTGGGTCTCAATTCTTGCTCATAGTTGTAGTTTATTCTGCAGAACTCTTCCCGTTTTAATATTTGTATTTAAAATTGCATTGCATGTTTGGAAGAATAGTTGCTTTATCTGGTATTTGTTATTGACGTCTCCTGGGATTTAGTTTCTTGGAGATGGTATTAGGTTTCATTCAACTGGTTCTGTTCTAAGTAGATCAGTTACTTGTCTTTTGTTACTACTTCTGATGATTTAGCTCTTTCTACAGGAAAGTAGTTTGCTTGCTTTGGAAAATTTTACATGTAAGTTTTAGCCGGAAGTCTTCTGTTTACTATAGGCTCGCACGCGCGCGCACACAAGCTTTTAAATGACTATGGTGTTGAAGATTCTAGTGTGTTGTTTGATGGAAAAGTTTGGAACCTTCTAGGTAAATACAGATTTGTAGACTATTCTTGAAGGCTATGGATAACTAGATGGTTCTAGTTTGCTCTAAAGCGTAGAATTCTCTTGAGTAGTTTGGAATGTTCAAGCTTTTGGCAGATAGGTCGTGGGAAGGTATAGAATATTCTAGGATAGTATTGTAAGGGGGAGTTCTAGAATGCTCCCAGTTTGGGAAGGAAAACCCTTTTTGTGACCTATTGTAATCAGCTAAGTTTAATTAAGAATTCTTGATTCATTCATTTTCTCTTGCGAGCACTTAAGTTTCTTAATCTCTTCTCTGTTCTTCTTCACCACAAATTGTTAGAGTGGTGATTATTAGATAAGAAGACTTAGGCTTCATTTGGTTCCGCATTTTCGGGCGGCGTTTGGAGCAAACGCCGCCGGACGGCGGGTAACCAAACGAACCTCCATCTCCGTTTGCACCGTTTGCGCCCGCAGCAAGGAGGAAGCGCGTGGATAACAAATAAACGAAGTGTGACCTTGACAAAACTCATGTGGGGAGTCCTTTGGAGCATGCCATGCAGGAGTTGGACGAACGCGTGGATAAGTTGGGGAATAATTTTGAGATGCCCGAGGACCATGTACTGAAAGAGTTGGACTCTGTTAAAGCAAGTGTCCAAATTTTTCTTGGCGCGAGCTCCTTGCTGGAGGAATATCTTGCAAGGCTAATTGAGGCGTTCCAAGCCATGGAAGCAAGTTCTGATGAAGTTTTGACCAAATTGTCTTTATGCAAGAAGGTTGTTGCTAGCTAAGGTGCTAGGATAATGGCGACTCCAAGGGTGAAAATCCCAAAGCTTGACTTCTTTATTGTAAAGAGCGATGTGAAGGAAGTTAAAAACTTTTTGTGGCAATGGAGTTATATTTCTAGGGGTTGAACTTAGGTCAAAAATTAATTATATATATATAAATAGTAAAATAGGTAATAACATAAATATATATTCAATCTTATTTTCAATATTTATTTACTTCCCACCACACTGCTTGACAATTTTGTTGTCTTCCATTTCGCAGAAGTGAATATCTCCCCCCAATTGTCTTTTTTTTTTGTAAATGCTCTAAGATGATAAGAATGATATAGCGAATCTAGTCATGCTTGATCAAACAAGATCATGGGACTTGAGTATTTTATCATCTCTCCAAACATATTAGAGGAGATGGTATGGCCATAGATAAATACATTAAGGTGACATCCCATGGAGGTGAAACTCTTGTTCTGCTTTTGCTTTGCAATATCATTGTGGAGAAGATTTAGTATGTGCATAATACATGAAGTCTAAAATATCTTAGACCTATTTAGAGCCTTCAGTAGTAATGCGGGCATGTTGTATGCAATATCTGTGGCAATTTGCATTATGTTTTCCTTTCCCGGGACATCTAAGCTACCAATGTCCTCGTTCACATCAAATATAAACTTCATATCACATGTTGATGAGGAGACGTTCTTAGATAATCGAAGTCCTACCCCAACCATCGTATTCATTATTATGTTCATAATGCTTCTCCCGTTTTGATTCGTCCATACATCTATAATGATGCTTCTCCCTTTTCTCTTCGTCCATATATCTATAATGTTGCTTCTCCATTTTTGATTCGTCCATACATCTATAGTGATGCTTCTCCCTTTTCGATTCGTCCGTACATCTATAATGATGCTTCTCTCTTTTCGATTTATCCATACATCTATAAGAATACTGAATACATCCATTCAACCTGTAGGTTTGGTTGAATGTGCTTAGTTTTTCCTTCATGCACTATACCTCCACCAACAAGAACTACTCTCTCGTCTCATAAGGAGTTGGACCCTTCATCCCAAGGACACACTGTCCAACAATGTGAAATAATTGCTAGAATTATGTACTGTACATGAAATTGAATGGAATACTTGTCTCATTTGCCTAGTTAGTAATGTCCACACATTCATTTTTTCTTCCACTTGTAATTTATTTTGCTTTGTACTCCTACTACATTGAGGGGGATTGGGGGGATTGATCCTTTAGCCTCTACCCTGAGAACAATGGCCTTTTTGAGGAGGCATCTTTGTAACCATTTTCTCCACACAATTTTGTAAATATCGGATGTTGGTTACATGTCAGATTAAATGTCGGATCTCGAAAGTCAGAGACATGTTGAGAATATTATAAAATATCAGGTTTTTTTATCTTTTTTTCAAAAATTATTCTTGGTATATTAAATATAATTATATGTTCTTAAAGTAAAAAAAAATTATTATAACAAATAAACGAACAATAAGTCATGTATATCCCAAAATAAACTCAAGTAATATCCAAAATAATTTTTTAAAAAAGTAAAAATTGGTAATGCATTGTAAAATATATTCAATATTATACAATAATTTTATTTTGATAACTCTATATTTTATATTAAATAAAGAAGATTAAAGCTAAATATGAATGATTGATTATAAGTCTATTGCTTAAAAAATTATGTTAAAAAATAAAAATAATTAACTAATAAATGTTCTAAATTTTTTCATATTTTCTCTAATATGAAATTAGAAGCATATAGTTTGCGATAATTATACAAAATTAATTATAAAAATAATTAAAAGGAATGAAACAATAAGACTAATAGAATTATTCATATATATCATAATATATATTGGGCGTGTTACATGCACACCACTTTTAGCTATGTGCACACCATTAATATGTGCATACCATAAATTTTATTTGCATGCCAAATTGTTAAATAAACATCAAAATAAAGTTTGAGTATTTTTGTTACTTCAAATACAAAAGATTTCTTTCTTTTTACATTTCAAAGCAACAAAAAACAAACAAAATAAAAAACAAAAATTTCAAATTATTTCCTACGATATAACTAAAAATTTGCACGGTCCATTTTTAAGTTCATGTAGACATGCACGAACATAAAGATATGAATATTAGTTGGCTTAAATAAATAAAATATTTGCAAGTTACTTAAAATTGAATATTAATACCTGAACGGTCATTTTGCTTGTTCAAGTTTCCTTTTGGTCGCCCCTTTAAGCAACTCAGAACCAAAAGTTTTACAGTTTGACTTATTGTAGGATCCAATAGCTCCCGTAGTTTTCTTTTCAATTCGTTTTTTTGAATAGTCGATGATGTATTGTATTTTTGGAGTATCCCATGTAACTCTACTTGTATGTCATGTGAAGCGAGGCGGAAGCTGAGGCGAGGGTAGGGTTTCGGGTTTCGGGAGAAAATAGGAGCGGGGTGTGCGCTTAGGTTTAATATGGGTGGGATTGGAAAAAAGTAGTGGTATTGTTTACTTTAAGAGTTTGGTGTGCACATAGCCAAAAGTGGTGTGCACGTAACAACGTCCTATATATATAGGTGATTTTAATTTATAATGCTAGTTTGCTAACATTATAAAATAAAGTAGCGGAAAATATATTACAGAGCTACACGACGACGAGCTACCATGATAAGTCTACACGCGCCGGACGTGTATATCGCAGGGGATCACCGAGCCCGTGGGGAATAGTTAATATTAAATATGTTATGTTCGGTTGACGCGTTTTTAGTATTTTTTGTGTTTCCTATTTTTAGTATTTCTTTTTGTATTCGCCCCTCGCCACTATAAGAGGGCATGTAGACCGTGTATTATTTTTATGCTGGATGAATGTATGTTTTCCCTTCTCTTTCTCTAACCCTAATCTTTCCCCTCCCCTCTTCTTCTCTCTCTCTCCCTTTCTCTCGTAACTTGCCGACACCCCCTCCTCCACCGCCCGGTTCGTACTAAATTGGTCTGACCTGCCGTTTCCGCCCGCCAACTAAAGGCCGCCAGAGTTTCCGTCCACCAGTGCGTCCCGCATCCTTTCGCCGCCTGACCGCACCGCATCCAGCGTCAGCACCGTAACCCACAGCCCGTCCGCTCCAGTGCCTCCGTCCGCTCCAGCACCGCACCCCGCCGCTGCAGTCCTCCAACGCCGCCGCTGCCGCCGCATCTTCCAGCGCCGCACCCCACTGCTGCCGCGCTGCATCCCATCATCCGCTACCACGCCGCATCCCGGCCCTACCGTCGCAGTCCGCCACCGCCATGGCACCGAACACCCGATCCACTGTCGAGGCCCCATTGGAGGACGCCAACGAGGCCCTCCTACACCGTGTTAGCGCCCAGGAGTCCATCGTTGCCTCCATGCAGGCCTAATTGCTCGCCGTCCACGCCAAGCTTGATGTTCTAAAACCTACTGCCGCCTCTTCCGCCAATGGATCCGCATGCCCGGCCTCCGACACATCCATCCTCGGGGAGGCACCACCCCCGCACATCGGAGACTCCGCACCTTTTTTCCCGGGCCTTCCAGCCCTTTCCCTGGACCTCCCTGCCTTCGCCGGCATAGACCCGATTGGGTGGATCACCAAGGCAGAATAGTACTTTGATCTCTATCACCCCCCCCCCCCCCCCCGAGCAGGATAAGGTCTCTACCGTCATTGTGGGACTCGATGACTTTGCCCTACATTGGGCCCGATGGCTCCGACAGTCCAACCTCACCATCTCTTGGTCAGAGATCAAGCAGGAGATGATCCACCGCTACGACAGCCGATATTCTGGTTTCGCTATCGAGCGACTTTGTGGAGTGCGCCAAATCAGTGCGTTGGATGATTACATCGACGAGTTCGTGGCTCTCATCACCCATGTTCCGAGCTTGTCTCCGGATCACTATCCCAGCTTCTTCATGTAGGGCCTCCTGCCCCATGTCCTCTCTCGACTTCGCACTCATCGCCCCCAGACGGTGTTCGAGGCTTTAGACATGACCCGCCTTGTGGAGGCGATTTGGCTCCTCGACACCCGCCACCCATAGGTAGACCCCCGTCGGGGGGCCGACCGTGGCAGACCACTACTCTAGAGCTTCAAGCCCATCAGATCCCTCCAGCCGCTCAGCCAGCCCGATCAGCCTCACCTCAGTGATTCTCCACTTGCGAGTTTGACGAGCTCCGACACAAAGGACCGTGTTTCCGCTGCCGGAGACCCTACTCCCCGAATCATGTCTGCTCGGTTAAGGAGTTTCGAGCCATTATCAGCGACGTCAAACCAGAGATCACTTTGGCCGATTTCAAGGACCTCAAAATCACAGAAGAAGACACCACGAGGGCGCTACGGATGCGGCTTTTCACCAGTTGGAGCTCCCTTGCTTTTCAATGGGTGGCATTTCGTGGCCGCAGACCATGAAATTGGCGGGCAAACTACGCGACCGCTATAATGTTATCATGGTAGACAGCGGGCGAGCCATAATTTCCTCTTTGCTCATCTGGCCCACCAACTCCACCTTCCATTGGAACCCGCGCCAGACTTTACAGTCAGTTTAGGCGATGGCCGACGGCGCTCGATCCAATGTCGTTGTCGATCCAATCCACTTTCAGTAGGTGCTTACGCGGTGACAGAGGATTTCTACATTTTTAGTCTTGGTAGAATCGATGCCATCCTGGGAGTGGCATGGCTCTGCACGCTGGGCGACATATGGGTCAACTTGTCATGACCCGTCTAAAAAAAATCAGAGTGCGCTTTGGGGCAAGTTGTGATGCCACATGCATGAGTGGAAAGAAAATCCATGTCTGTTAGGCGAAAGCATAGATACTGATAATAGTTTTTAAATAATTAATTTGTAGGAAAAAATAGTTTGTTTTTGTGCGAAAGCTTTAAAATATGATAATGTGAAACAGATGCACATGCATTTTATTAAAACTCATGATACAAGTTCAGGTACATATTTTATGTTATGACAAACTCAGTAAAATGAACATGCAAATAATATTAAATTCTATTACATATAATATAGCTTAGCAGTTGTCCGCGATTTACTGACTATAATTATTATATATAAAATGTCTAACAGTAAAGGAAATTGAACGTAAACATAAAACCTGAAGCTTGACACAGACCGGGCTCAGGAAGCAGACGACGCATGAACGAACGCTAAGGCAAATCCAAAACAAGAAGGAAAAGCTTAAGACCATTGATAACATAAGCAAGGTAAAGTACAAAACAAGTAAGAGAAATAAATGTATGTGTACCAGTTTTCATGAAGCACAACTAACAAGACAAGTCAGTAAATGAGTAAAGCAAACACAAATTAAATTATTAGACTACTCCGGAGTATAACATAGATTCGATCACGTAATGCCATAAACTGTAATCAGTGAAAGATGTAAGTGTTCCTATTTGATACACAAGATTCTAATACGAGTCTAAATGCAAGGCTTATCAAAGTAATTGTGCTTACTATGATCATTTATTGATTTCCGTTGTCGGTCAAGGGAAACTCGAGTCAAAGCGTCGCATCAATTTAACACTACCTTTCAATGATTGCTTATAAAATTAATGACTTTAAGGATTCATAATTTAGTGATTTCTATCATATCAAGACATGTCACAAATTTATTGATTCCAATGCACAAGAGTAGGGTTCATAAACAAGGAAGGGGGCATCGAGTCAAGGAATAGAATTTACCCCAGTCTTGGAACCAGACAGAATATAAAAATAAGATTCGATGACACCAAGAACTAGAGAGTGAGTTTTAAACTTTGTGGGTTCGAGGGATTAAATTATCATTAACGAGGAGATTTTTCAAGTAAAATGCAAGGGTAAGTTTGACATGCTTCGATTTGAGGGTAATAAATACTCATTTAGATCAAATCATTCTAAGACACAATTATCTCTCAAGTAAACATGTGTTTGATCAGAACCTTCATATAAAACACAATTTATTTATTTGCTAGCAAGAAATCTTAATATTTACCATTATAATAATTAATGTTCATGCTCACAAAAAACTACTAGTCTTTCAATAAACCATCAAATGAGATACACTTCACCTAGTGAGAATCCAATAAAAATCAATCATCTTCATTTACTAACTCATCTTCCCATTATTCATCCCATGTGACGCAATTCAACTAAGTAAAAACCAACCATGATCACAAACTCATGTCGATCCAAACAAATAAAATATTTAACTGCTAACATATTGACTTGTCGGATTAAGCATTCGACATTCCAGTTTATTCGACAGATCAAAATATGCAAGAATGAAGTCATGTGGTCAAAAGAACAAATGCAATAATTTAAACTCAATGCTTGCAAGGGAGAGAGATCTCTCTTTGCCTTAAGGAAACTGAAATTGACGGAGGCGACCAAGCGGCAAAAGCAAAATCTAAAAAACCTAATTTTGAACTTGTTTAAGAACAACAAGATTGATACCTGATATAACAAAAAACTTACGCTAGCATATGAAATTATCATCGAATAACCTAAACAGGAGAGGGGTTAGAGATTTACCTCCCTCAAAAATGAGGGGAGAAGAGACTACCATGCGGAAACGGAGACTTGGCGGCGCTTAGGCTACGAAAATCCTAATTCAGAGAGAGATTTTGAGAGATTCCATCATTTGAGTCGAGGAGCTGTGCCGGAAATCAAAAACACAATATGGTTAGGCATTATAATAGAACACAAACTTTGATTAATGAAAATACGTAAATTGGAGCACAAACTTCCCAAGAAAAATTCAAGGAAAATGAGTAAAGGGGAACAAGAGGAGAGTCTTACTAAGAGGAACCAAATCTGAGCCCAGGTGGGTTTGAGCAAAACCCTAGACGTAATCGGAGCCCAAAGAAGAGAGGAAGCGGCTGCCGGAGGGAGTGAGGGTGGAGAGGCTGCTGTCTTTGCTGAATGGAGAAAGAGAAGGGGCTGCCGGCCCTAGAAGAGGAGGGGTGCAGCTGATGCCGACATGAGTAAGAGTGAAGGAAAGAGAAGATGTGTCGGCCAGAGGAGGAAAAAGTGCAGGAGGTGTCAACGGCTTAGGAAGAAGCATGGTGAGGCGCAGAAGGCGGGAGCGGCAAGATCGGGAGGTGGAATCGGGAGTCGTAGGGGGCATAAGTGATGGGAGCGGGAGAGTGCCTAGCGTGCGGCTCACAGAACAGCACGACACCGGAATCAGGGAAAAATCCTAGAATAGGAGATTAAATCGGGGGCTGGCTCGGCTTAAGAGGGAAGATAATTTCCTATTTGCAAAATTGCCACTACCCTAATACCCTTTTATTTTTTATTCTATTTTAAAACTAAGTTGTTACAAACTCCACTACTTAGGAAATTTTATCCCAAAACTTTCTGAGAATTTCCTGAATGAGGGTTATTATGACAAAGATTCAAATGTTCATTATTCCAATAAGTTTTGTAAATCAAGGTATGAAAGCTAATTATGAGGATACTAGAGTAGATAAGAGAAAAAGTTTGGAGGTTAACCAAGATCAAGAGAAAAGCTGCAGATACTTGCTACGCAAGACGGGTTCAAGTTGCCAAGTGAACTCCTCAGACTTTTCATGCATTCAAGGCACATTTACTATATGAATTGGTTTTTCTTTCGAAGCATGCGATACTTGATACTTCACGATCTTAGTGGGTACGACCAGATACGAAGGATTGACTTTAGAACACATGAATTTCTTCAATTAGCTTGAAATTGAGAGGTAGGACTTAAGAATCCGAGAGAGAAAAACCTTTGCACGAAGGGATAACCTGTTAGTGACGCTGACGTTTAGGAGCTAACTAGAAGGAGATATAAGAGGATCAGGTAAGATTGATAGACACGCGAAACAAGAATGACTGATTACGAATATTAGGGACTTGAAACTAAAGATTCTAACACATTTCATAATGTTAGGTACATATATATGTAATAATTACATCATTTTCATTGGACAACTTTAGGTAATGATCATGCAAATGCAAAAATGAAATCATGTGCGATGTCAAGCAGATGGTAAATTCATGCGTGTACAATCATTATTGTTGTTCTTAATTGGACACTTGTGCAATGATTTATGATATGAATGCAAATGAATGGATACACATGTCATGTTAAACGCCCATTTCACTTAACATGTCATGCATATTATGATCTAATGCCAACGCATTTGAAAATATTAAACAGCTCATACAATTTAATATTCGCAAGTGGTGTATATCCTAGTGAAATTCATATGCACAAAAATGTTAAGTTTGCCTATAACCCTTTAACATTCGTGTGCATACTACTCATGTTTATGAGTGAGTGCGTGCGTGTTTCAACCACGAACAATAAATTATGACAAGGTGAGTGAAAGAATGATGTCTGCATATATATTTATATAATAAGATTCAAAATATGTGAAAATTATAAAATACTTTATCTTTAGAAACTAACCTGGCTCTGATACCAATTGTCATGACCCGTCTTAAAAAAAGTCAGAGTGCGCTTTGGGGCGAGTCGTGATGCCACATGCATGGGCGGAAAGAAAATCTATGCATGTTAGGCGAAAGCAGAGATACTGATAATAGTTTTAAAATAATTAATTTGTAGGAAAAAATAGTTTGTTTTTGTGCGAAAGTTTTAAAATTTGGTAGTGTGAAACAAATGCACATGCATTTTATTAAAACTCATGATACAAGTTCAGGTACATATTTTATATCATGACAAACTCAGGAAAATGAACATGCAAATAATATTAAATTCTAGTACATATAATATAGTCTAACAGTTGTCCGTAATTTACTGACTATAATTATTACATAAAAGAAATGTCTGACAGTAAAGAAAATGAAACGTAAACATAGAACCTGAAGCTTGGCACAGACAGGGCTCCAGAAGCAGATGACGCAGACACGAACGCTAAGGCAAATCCAAAACAAGAAGGAAAAGTCTCAGAACATTGATAACATAAGCAAGGTAAAGTACCAAACTAGTAAGAAAAACAAAATGTATGTGTAACAGTTTTCATGAAGCATAACTAACAAGACAAGCCAGTAAATGAATAAAACAAAAACAAGTTAAATTATTAGACTACTTCAGAGTATAACATAGATTCGAGCGCGTAATGACATAAGCTGTAATCAGTGAAAGGTGTAAGTGTTTCTATTTGATGCACGCGATTCTAATATGAGTCTAAATTCAAGGCTTATTAAAGTAATTGTGCTTGATATGACCATTTATTGGATTTCGTTGCCGGTCAGGGGAAGTTCGAGTCAAAATGTCACATTAATTTAACACTACCTTTCGATGATTGCTGATAACATTAATGATTTTAATGATTCATAATTTAGTGATTTCTATCATATCAAAACATATTACAAATTTATCGATTCCGATGCATAAGAGTAGGGTTCATAAATAAGGAAGGGGGCATCGAGTCAAGGAATATAATTTACCCCAGTCTTGGAACCAGACAGACTAAAAAAACAAGGTTCGATGACACCGAGAACTAGGGAGGAGTTTTGAACTTTGCGGGTTTGAGTGATTAAGTTATCATTAACGAGAAGATTTTTCAAGTAAAACGCAGGGGTAAGTTTGACATACATCAAATTGAGGGCTTAGTTGTCAAGGCGCGCGCCTGAGGCACCGAGCGCAGCCCGCCACGCCTCAGCGCGGCTGAGGCGGGCGATGTGCCCCAGGCGCGCCCAGGCGCGCGCCTGGCCCTTTCAAGTTAAAAAAAAAGAAATTTTGATTTGGGCAAAAACATGATCTTAGACGCACCCGAGGCACCCCTGGATGCACTTAGTCGCCCAATTTGCTCAATTTCCTTTTCCCTCATTTTTGCGCCTCACGTGCCTCAGGCGCGCGCTTGCGCCTAGGCTCTAGGGGCCCTTTGCGCCTCGGTGCGCCTTGCGCCTTTGATAACTTCGATTGAGGGTAAGAAATACTCATCTAGATCAAATCATTCTAAGACACAATTATCTCTCAGATAAACATGTGTATAATCAGAACCGTCATATAAAACACAATTCATTTATTTGCTAGTAAGAAATTTTAATATTTACCATTATAATAATTAATGCTCATGCTCACAAAGAACTACCAGTCTTTCAATAAACCATTAAATGAGATACACTTCACCTAAGTGAGAATTCAATAAAAATCAATCACCTTCATTTACTAACTCATCTTCCCATTATTCATCTCATGAGACGCAATTCAACTAAGTAAAAACCAACCATGATCACAAACTCATGTCAATCCAAACAAATAAAATATTTAACCACTAACATATTGATTTGTCGGATTAGGCATTCGACATTCCAGTTTATTCGACAGATCAAAATATGAAAAAATGGAGTAATGTGGTCAAAAGAACAGATGCAATAAATTAAACTCAATGCTTACAAGAGATGGATCTCTACTTGCCTTAAGAAAGCTGAAGCTGACGGAGGTGGCCAAGCGGCAAAAGCAAAATCCAAAAAAAACTTGTTTTGAACATGTTTAAGAACAACGAGATTGATACCTGATATAACGGAAAACTTACGGCAGCACATGAAATTATCATCGAATAACCTAAACAGGAGAGGGATTAGAGATTTACCTCCCTTAAAAGTGAGGGGAGAAAAGACTACCACGCGGAAACGAAGACTTGGCGACGCTTAGGCTACAAAAACTTTAATTCGGAGAGAGATTTTGAGAGATTCCATCACTTGAGTCGAGGAGCTGTGTCGGAAATCAAAAACACAATGTGATTAGGGATTATAATAGGGCACAAACTTGGATTAATGAAAATACGTAAATTGGAGCACAAACTTTCCAAGAAAAATTCAAGGAAAATGAGTAAAGGGGAACAAAAGGAGAGTCTTATCAAGAGGAACCAAATCTGAGCCCAAAATCTGAGTGGAGGAGGGTTTGAGCAAAACCCTAGACGTAATCGGAGCTTAAAGAAGAGAGGAAGCGACTGCCGGAGGGAGAGAGGGTGGAGAGGCTATTGTCTTTGCTGAACGGAGAAAGAGAAGGGGTTGCCGACCCTAGAAGAGGAGGGGTGCGGCTGTTGCCGGCTTGAGGAAGAGTGAAGGAAGGAGAAGATGCGTCGGCCAGAGGAGGAAAAAGCGCAAGAGGTGTCATCGACTTGGGAAGAAGCAGGGGGAGGCGCATAAGGCGGGAGCGGCAAGATCGGGAGGCGAAATCGGGAGTCGGAGGGGGCATAAGATACGGGAGCGGGAGAGCGCCTAGCGTGCAGCTCGCAGAACGGCAGGGTGCGGGAGTCGGGGAAAAACCCTAGACCGGGAGATTAAATCAGGGGCTGGCTCGGTAAGCTTAAGAGGGAAGAAAATTTCCTATTTACAAAATTGCTACTACCCTAATGCCCTTTTATATTTTATTCTATTTTAAAACTAAGTTGTTACACAACTTGAGAACTTTGACGATGCGGTTTCTTCAGGACGACCGGGAGTGCCGCCTGGTGGGGGACGCTGCCCTACTCCGCTCCCCCGTCTCTTCACGCACGATCCAGAGAACGGCGGATGCTGACTTCTCGGCATGGCTCTGGTCCGTCTAGGGGGCTGCGGCCCCAACCCCGTCACCACCACCGGCCCTGCAGGATCTCCTGTCTGAGTTTGTGGACCTCTTCACGACACCATCCAACTTGCCGCCAGCCCGACCACACGACCATGTTATTCCTCTTCATCCCTACATATCGGTAGTTTCGGTCCGCCCGTATCGCTATGGGCACATGCAAAAGGATGAGATCGAGAGGCTCGTACATGACATGCTGATGGGGGGCCTCATCCGCCCCAGTGCTTGCCCTTTCTCCAGCCCGGTCCTCTTGGTCAGGAAGAAGGACGACAACTGGTGCTTCTGCGTGGACTATCGGGACCTCAACAAGGCCACAGTTCTAGACAAATACCCGATTCCGGTGATCCAGGAGCTTTTGGATGAACTCCACGACGCCGCCGTCTTCACCAAGCTGGACCTCCGTGCTGGCTTCCACCAGATTCACGTCCGGCCGGCTGACGTCGCCAAGACGGCTTTCCGGACCCATGATGGTCACTACGAGTTCCTGGTCATGTCTTTCGGTCTGACCAACATGCCAGCCACCCTTCAGGCCACGATGAACGACATCTTTCGCCTGGTACTTCACCAACATATACTTGTTTACTTTGATGACATCTTGGTCTACAGTTCTTCTTGGCAGGAGCACCTTTAGCACGTCCGACAGACGTTGGCTACTCTTCGGCACAACCAACTCAAGCTCCACCCGACAAAGTGCGCTATTGGAGTCCCGGAGGTGTGTTACTTGGGACACTCCATTTCCGCAGCAAGAGTCATGATGGATAGCGACAAGATTGAGGCGGTCCTCCAGTTGCCAACCCCGTCGTCTCTCCGCGATGTTCGCGGGTTCCTGGGTCTGACAGGGTACTACCGACAGTTCATCCAGGGTTACAGTACGATGGCCCGACCCCTCACCCAGCTCCTCAAAAAGTCGGCCAAGGCCCCTTTGAGTGGTCAACGACGTCCTCCGCCGCTTTTGTAGCTCTTCAGCAGGCTTTGGTTCGCGCCCCGGTGTTAGCAATGCCGGATTTCTCCCAGCCCTCCCTCGTAGAGTGCGTCGCGTCGGGCGTCGGCGTGGGGGCCGTACTCATGCAAGCCGACCGTCCTGTGGCCTATTTCAGCCGTCTGTTCTCAGAGACCATCCGCAGTCGCTCGACGTACTAGAACGAGCTCATGGGCCCGTCCTCGCAGTGCAGCATTGACGACCCTACCTCTTAGGCTGACGATTCGTGGTCTGCTCCGACCACCATAGCCTTCTGTACCTCCTGCAGCAGAAGATTGCGACGCCCGCCCAACTGGTGTAGGTGGCCAAGCTACTGGGCTATGACTTCAGCATCGAGTTCCGGCCAGGGAAGGCGAACCGCGAGGCCGATGCTCTCTCCCGCAATCCCATACTTGCAGCCATCTCTCGCCCGGTCTGGGAGGATGCGGACGCCCTCCAACGGGAAGTGGAAGCAGACCTGACTTTCAACGGAATTCGGACAGCACTCCCCGCAGACGCCACATCCCGCCTACCCTACTCCTTGGTTGACGGCCACCTACTCTTCAAAGGCCGCCTCGTGCTCGCCCCCTCCTCCCTGAGCATTCCTCTATTACTGACTGAGTTCCATGCGCTCCAACGGGGGGACACGCCGGTACGTATCAGACATACTGACGGTTGACAACCTCACTTTATTGGCCTCACATGTTCCGACAGGTCAAGGCCTTCGTGGTCAAGGTCTCCTTGGAACAAAACTGGCTCAGAATCCTATGTTTGTGGGTGCTGACAAATTTTTGGGATCATACATCCCCTCTCCTTGTTCTTTCCCAACGCAAGTATGTCCTAGATCTACTCAATAGAGCCTTCTTCTTTGAAACAAAACTTGGAATCCTCTGTCTATGGGCATTGACAAACTTCAGGATCAGTCATCCCCTCGCCTATATGATATTACTTTATACCGACATCTGGTTGGTAAAACTCATCTATCTTACCGTTACCAAACCCGACATCTCCTATATTGTGGAGAGATTCAGTCAATTCATGCAGCCCCCAGAGAATGTCACATGCAAATTGCTTTAAAAATATTGGAATACATCAAAGGGTCTCCAAAAAAGGACCGTTGTTTCAAAGAAATAATCATTTACGCATTAAAGCATACTCTAATGCAAGTTATGCTAATGATAAAGAAGATCCAAATTCCACTTTTGGATTCTACACATATGTCAGAGGATATCTCGTCACATGGAAAATCAATAAACAAGCAGTAGTGTTCAGGTCAAGTGCCGGAGTTGAATACAAAAGTATGACTTAGATTGCTTTTGAGTTCAAATGGTTGAAAACACTTCTAAAAGACTTAAAAAATCTATGATTATCCTCTACTGATGTTTTGTGATAATAAAGCTGTTATAAACATCTCTAAAAATTCAGTGCTTCATGAAATGACAAAAACTTCATTTGGGAGAGTGGTTGCGGTTGTAAAAGAAGCTGTGTTCTAAATGCAGGTTTGTAAATGGAGCTGTTGGAAACTGCTTGCTGAAAATGAAGATCTGTTTGGATAATCTCTGCTTGCAGGGCTGTTCAGAACAGAAAATTATTTGACAAAATAGCGGTGACGATTTATAAATATTTTTTATTATAAAATATTTTTTATTATATAATTTTTTTAATTTTTTTTAATATATTTATATATATTAACAAATAGTTGAAAATAATATATATTTTTAATTATATTTTTCTAATCTGTATGCAAATATTTTTTCTATTATAGAAATTGTTGAAAATAATTATTTGGAAAAAAATTACTAAATGTTACTGTTTATACTTTATAGTATAGTATTAATAATCTCAGTGCCTCCACCGTGCCTCCGCCGCGCCTCCGCGCTGCTCCGCCGCCGACGACAACCCCCAAAAAACTTCCTGTGTAGGGCACGAGAGGGCTATCGAGAGCACAGCGCGGGATTCTTCCTCCATAAATGCGAGAAACTGGAGCTCTGTTTGGGGGTTTCGGCCTGCAACTTTTATAGCATGGAGAAACGCCGCGCGATTCCAACAGGAGGCGAAAAACTAATGAGATTATTGACTGGCGTTGCGTTTTGGTAAACGGGCTGGCCTAAAACGCCAAACCAAACGAAGCCAAAACATATTGAAGTTGATTGCCAATTCATAAGAGAGGAAATTATCAAAAATCATATATGGACTTCATTTGTCCCTTCAATAAAAGTGTTGACTAACGTCTTCATCAAATAAATTTCTCTCTTTTTCGGATATTTGTGCCAAGCAGACAATAATCGATATATATGCTACAATTTGATGGAGTGTTAAGGCCCAAGATTAAAGTCCCAAAAGAGGCTCATTGTATAATTTTCTCCTTATATTTAGTCACATATCTCCAAATGTAAATTTTTAATCTTCCTCTACTCTATATAGAGAGGGGGGCTCTCATGTAATATTTAGAACTTTTTGGAATAATATCAATTAATATTTTAAATTCTCACAAAAGGCAAATAAGAAATTGATGGGAATCGGCCGCATGTTTGTGTTCGATGGTGACGGGCCACCACTCGGCGAGACCCGTTTTTGCATATTTTGTGGAGATGGGTTGATCAGATCGGCGATCCAAGACCGCGAGCGCGTCTGGAGCGGCATTTTTCATTTTATATGTATATTTTTTTTATATTTTTCGGAGTTTTATTTATTTTTTTAGGACACTGGGCGTAACGAATGATCGTAGTCGTTCACGATGGGTGCCCAACCGCCCCCTCTCGTTATAAATAGGGGCGGATGTTCAGATTTTCATTCATTGTCGAGTTTTGTGAGAGATTCCAGAATTCCGGGAATCACTCGTGATGTGACGCCGCGAGCCCGGGGTGCGACATCCCGACTAATTTTATTTTAGTTATTTCTTTTCTTAATCTCATTGTGCCTTCTATTCCTGTGAACCATCTCTGTTACCCCCAGTCCCCGCGATCTCGCTGTTTTGGGAAGGAGAAAACCGCCAGTTCCACGTTTTTCAGTTCCTGTTCATCATCTCCCTTGTGTAACCGCACAGGTCCGACCCTCTACCTCTCGCCGACATCACCAACCCTAGTGACGACAACATCGTAAAGCCGCTTGGTTCCAGTCCTCTTGTCGTCATCGCTGATGTTCACCGTCCCTTTCCTCCCGACCGATCGACGCCTCCCAAGGTTCCGCCCTAATCATCCCCTGGAACTCACGCCACCAAATCCCCTTTCATCTCACACCGTCCGCTTACATCCCTGATCCGACGCCCCAGGTCCGTCGATCTCCCCTCCCACGCATCTCATCGTCGTTCCTCTTATGCGACACTTCCTCTCTCCCCCTTCTCGTTGCCATCCAGAAACGCCTTCTTCCACTAGCCATTAATTCCCCTCCCGTATTCCTATTACTTCCCCACCTCCCAGTCACATAATTGTCATTTTCCCTCTCAGTTTCATCCTCCCGTGGGTCCACTTCAGTTAGTGCCGGGGAATCCCATCCTATTTCGTTCCATCCTGAGAACGACCACACTTGTCCATGTAATCTCCTTTCTCCAAGTCCAACACTGAAATTTCCTATAGGAACCTCTTCAACTCCCATGAATCCCACTCCCAGCAACCTCCCTTTTATTTCTCCCTCCCCAATCCAAGCCAACATTCCGGTAGTGGAGCTCGACCCCACAACATTCGTCTGTCATCCCTTGGCCGCCGCCGGGTTTCCATTGCTATGTGAGTATTATTGTTTGTGTTATATTTTTCTATGTTCAATTGTAGATGAACATGTTGTATTTGTATGGGTATTGAGATTGTAAGTGTTGTTCAATTTCTTCAAATTCTATAAAACTTAATCGTGCAAATTGTGTTGAAAGTACTCTTTGCAAAAACAAACGTGGTCTTGCTTATTCATTTGAATAGTTGTTCATATTGTGTTAATTTTCTACGCCTATATAACTTGGTTTGCTAAGATTTATTTCCGGAATAATTGAAAACATGCCCGCATCATTTAGATTGGGCTTGATTGCAGTCATTTCACATTTGCACGTATCATTACATTAGTGTGGTAGCACCATTCACGTTTCACATAGGACCATAATGTGTCCGAAATTCTATGAATGGTATCTATCTTGATTGATTATCTCTATAGATGGCTGAATATAGAGTCTTATAGAATAAAAATTTCTCAGATATATTATCAAGAATTAATATAATTCAACAACTATGCATCGCAAAAAAACCGAAAATTAAATGCAGCTAATCTATAGTGAGAGAACACTGTAATATGGTTGTTCCCCAAAATCTAAGTACCTGTATAAACATCCTCTAAAACCGACAAAAAAGAGATTCTTATGACAACAAAATAATTGCTCCTTAAAATACTATGTCTGTAAATCAATCACCAATCGTCAACCGATTGTAGATTGCTTAACACAAATCGGCTACCTTCAATCTACGTTATCTTCGTCATTCAATCACAAATAATCATCTTTGATCACCGCTCAGTGTTCACAAAGTGAACTCATCAAACTTCTATCTTCTTCTTTGATCACAGAACATCAATTAATGCTAACAGAAAGTTCTTCTGTCTTCTTAGGCTGTGTTTGAGAATCCGGCGGGGCACCGTTCCGGTGGAAACGATCCGAACTCGCGGCGTTTGGAAGAAAAAGTGAGGACCAGCTCACGACGGCCGGCTGGAACGGGCCGGAGGAGCGCCGTTTGGGAAGAAAAAGTAACGCACCAGCTCACGACGGCTGGGGGGGCCAAGTCGGAGAAAAAGGCGTTTGGGACACCGACGCACCCTCCCTTCCCCGCCGGCCGTTTTGAACAGGAGCAAACCACCCTTTTCCACGCTAGTCCCGGGAGATTCAGCGTGCAGGTCCCCGCCGGCTGTTTGGGACAACAATGTGTAGGTTCTCACTCCTCCCCGGCGTGCCACCGGGCCAGTTCTCAGCCGGAAAAAGGCGAGCTCGGTTTCACCGGAAAAGACGGCCCTATTTCTCTCTCCTCCGGCTCATCCCCGCCGGAACAGCCTGCAACCGGGTTATCAAACATAGCCTTAGTATAAGAAGATCACCGAAAGCCTATCAATAGTACAAATAATAAGACTTCTCAGATCGGTCGTATGATCTCTGATATCGATCAATGAATTGACAAATGTTCATCTACGATCACCAAATCTTTGTTTACCAAAAAAGTTCTGCCAACGAACATAATTCCTTGATCATGTATATCCTTGGTCGACCATTGCTGATAGAAGATCATCGGCCGATGAATGAACAAAAACTGAAATTTTTTGTGAAACTTCATTCTGTTTTCTAGTAAAGTCTTGACCAATCTTCAATAGAAATTGAAGACTCAAGAAGTGTGAATACATAGAAAATGAATAGAAACACTTCAGTCTATACAAAAAATCTAATGGCCGCAAATAACTTTTATCTGAATCAACATAATAATCTGTTTTATCAGATCATAAAGTATTTTTCTCAACACATGAAGCTAGTACAACAAACATATAATAGGTAATTTGGGTTATGAAGCTAACAGTAATTGTAAAAGCCTTGATAAAATCAAAAGTCATAAACTCACAAAAGTTGGTAAAGAGGAAAACATTGAGCTAACAGTAACAACAAGAGAAGCCACAACCTCACAACATCCACATAAACTCACAACTAGTTATAGCAATTTAGAACAACAGTAACAGAGTAGTTAACTGATCTACATCAGTAAAAGTAATAATGCAATCATATACAATGAACAGAAGTCAAAAAGCTAGGAAATCAGTAATAGAACTAAGATGGTTGAAGAATCTATTCATGTTAAATTTGAGTTAACAGATCTACCTGAGTAAAAGTAATAACGCAGCCGCATACAGTGAGCAGAAGTCAAAAAAGCCAGTAATTAAGTAATAGAACAACTGTAAATCTATTATGAAGCAGATAACAAAACTATAGAGGTACAATAATATTGAGAGGAACAGTAGCCAAAAGGCCAAAAAGGGAAGCCATATAAGTAAGGCATATACTCTCATGTAGCTTGGGCATGAAATTCCAAAGCCCCAAAATCATCAATTCATTCGCAAACGAGCAAAAGCAGTGAATTTTATCTCACTTTCAATGCATCTAGCTTGATTGAAGTCTCTAAATCTTGTCTCTTTCGTTAAGTACTATATATGTATATTTCTCATTTTCTTCTTCCTTAGTAAAAATAATCTTTTGTATAATTCTTTTAAAAAATGCAGCCTTATTTTTCTCATTATAGTCTTAGCAAGAGTTATAACTTTCTTACAATCAATATATCTTAATAATTTTCAATTTGTGTGATTCTCTAATGACATGATAATTTTTTATACCTCTTCACTCCACCTGGTCTCCTTATTAATAACTAATCTATTTCTAGACATTCTTAAAATACTTACAATAATCTTCTTAATGAAACCAGACACCTTGTTCTACTTTAGACTTGATTCAATTAATGAACTCCAATTTGCATCTTTAAATAATTGATTTTAAAAGATTGGGAATTGACCTTTCAAATTTCACTATATAATCCTAGGAATTTTTTTTATTATTTCCTTTATATTCTTAAATTTTCTTCCTTAACTACTAATCTATGTTGTATGGTTAAACTCTCTCATGTAATAACTTTACAAATTTGCAAGTTGCTTGTTAATAAATAATCTATTTCTAAATTTTCTTAAAATATTGGCGACAATATTCTTAATGGAACTAGACATTTTTTCGATTCAATTAATGAATTCCTGTTTACATCTTTTACCTATCAGTTTTTAAAGCTCGGGAATTTCTTGCCTTTCAAAAGTTACCTTTTTTTCCTAGGATAATTTTTTCATTAGTTCCTTTATATTTTTGAGTTTACCTCAATGACTACTAATCTATGTTGTATGGTTAAACTCTCTCATGTAAGAACCTTACAATCTTTGCAAAAACCTTTCCATTTTTTCCTTCTAAGAGAATATATGAATATATATTATATTTTTATTAAGGTGTCTCTAAATTGTAAGTAATTAAATATTATTCTCATTTATTAAATAAATGTTCGTTGTTGCAAGATCATAAACTTAACATATTCAAGTATAGCCTTTTGTTAGGTGCTAGGGTTGAAGAGGAGGAGGAGAGGGAGGGGAGGAGGAAGAAGAAGGGGGAAGAATTCAGCCCTTTGGGCTCCTCCAAAAGTGAACTTACTCCAAGATAATCTAAATATACAGACAAATTTATATAATCCCTAGTTCTGAAACATGCAAAGGAAATCAATAAATACCCAGGATCCAAAATACATGTACAATAATAATATATAAAGATGACGAGAGCGCTATGCCCGTGTGATTTACTGGCGACTTCCCGTCATTGTGTTGGGATCTGTGTCCACGCCGTCGTGGATCCGACATCGACATATATGTCGTTTGCTCGTCTCCTTGTCCCTTACCCTCTTCGTAACAATGCCTCCCTCTCGAAAATTTGTCTTGTACTCAAGATAAAAGAAATTTTCTGGATGCACTGCAGCTGGGATGGTGTAGGGGAGGCTGGGGGGTCGACTGACGTTGTGCCATAGTTGTTGTTGGCTATTGAGGAGGATGGAGGGCCACCACTGGATAAGAAAGGTGTGTCTCCTCCGCAGAGTGGAAAAGGACTCCTGCATGAGGGAAGTACATTGTCATGCGATCCCAGTTGACATACACGTCATTGAGAATACAAAGCCATGCGACACTGAGTATGACGTCAATGCCACCGACCTCGAAAGAGTAGAAATGTGCCCAAAGAGGGCAGAGGCTCAGTCAGGTGCAAGTCCATACTAAGGCTCCAATGGTAATGCGATGCTCATCGCCCAAACAGACAACAAAAGGAGCATGAGACAAGGGAATTGCGAGTTGTGTCATGAGGCGCAGGGAGATGAAATTGTGGCTGGGCCCATTGTCAATCAACATCGTCAAGGAAGTGACATACATGGAACCAGAGAGCATCATAGTGAGGGGGCAGAGGTGTCGCCAATCGCAGAACATAGAAGTTCTAAACAATGGAGCCGTGTGTGGGGTCTCGTGATGGTGATTGAGTCAGCGCCCTACAGGGCTTCAAAATTCTCAAGGGTCGAGGTCTTCCTTGCATTGGTGATGTGGAGCTCCTTCAAACAGCAGTCATGATTCGTGGAGTAGGAATGCTTTCAACTAAAACCTATGCCCTAGTGTGAAGATCATGGTACTCCTGGTTGGTCATTCGGGGGATGTTCGGCTACCAGGACGGTCAGGGACGTGGTTCGTGGAGCGGGGTAGTCGTGGCATGCATCTGGGGCGGCAATCGGAAGGGTGTCAAGGGGTAGACAATCAGTGGGGGTGGAGAACCCCCTGGTGTCCACAGAGGGGACATTGAGTTCACTTTCACCAAGCGGGTGAGATCCATGACATCAGTAGTCGTCCTGGGATGGTAGATGCGAAGGTGGTACCAGATATGGGGAAGGTGTCTCTGCATGAAGAAGCCCAAGTAATGATTTGGCGGGAGGCCAAGAACGTACGTTGCCAGTGCAATGGACTCGTAGTCATCAAGGAGGCCCGATTGGTGGACATTACATAAGCGTCGATTGTCGTCCTGAAAGTGCAAACATCATAATGGAGGATGAAGTCATGTTAAAGTTCCGACCAAGAGAGTGAAGGGTTGTTTTGTCATAGCTAGTGGACCCAATGGAGGGCCGACTCCTCCATGCCGATGAGATCCATAATAACCTTTTGCAGTTCCAGAGTCAGATGAATGTTGAAAATTTGTTTGACCCGAGCAATCCACCCTACGGGGTCAGTGTCGTTGAAAGGGGGAACATGAAACAAACAGTGAGCTAGAGGGAGGACCGCCGATGGCGGAGCGGGATCTCGTGGAAGGTTCAGATCTGCACCGGGAAGCGATAAGGACTCCACTTTTAAGGCTGAGGAGCTCGTGCGACCGGCGAGGAGAGCATCAAACTTAGCCTCCATCCACATCATGAGGGCTTGGAGGGAGGCAACAGGCTCCTCATGAGATCGAGGCGGTTGGAAATGGCCGGAGCATTGAGGCGTCTGGAAATGTCCGAATCCACTGTAGGCAGAGGCGATGATGTCGGAAGGCGCCATGGAACGGAACCGAGGGGGGATGCACGCAAAAGAAGGTCCGACATAGGCCAGGAGATGTGAGATGGAGTAATCTGGACTGGCAAACCCGGCAGAATAAGCTTGGGGGAAGCCGTGAGCGCGAAGGATGAGAGTTGTTGTTGCGGGGCGGCGTTGTCGTGGAGAGGCAGATGTGTTGTGAATCGGGCACGACGTGGAGAGGAGGTGCCGTGGAGAGGCATATGCGTCGGCAATCTCGAGAAGGCGCATACATGTCGTCAAGTGGAAGGAAGTGACACTGGCGTCGAGCGGCCATGAGAGATCGAGTGTGGCATGAACAAGCGGAAGAAGTAGGCGCGGCGGGCCGGTGAGATGTTGAGAATGGAGCAGAACTATTGACGTGTTATTTATTTCTAGTTTATGTGCCCCTTGTATCTCCTATATATATATATATACCTATTTCCCCCCTTTGTGGATGAATACAATTCTTTTCCTCTCACTTAATTTGATATCAGAGGAGGAAAACGAACCCCAACCCCGGCCCTTCGTCCTAACTTCCCGCATTGTGCCGTCTTCGCCGATCTCCGACGCGGTTTCTTCCCGCATCGTTCGACGCGGTCTCTGCGCGATGTGAGGGCATCGTGGATCTCGCTGCTGCCGCCGTCCTCCTGCTGCTGCCGCCGATCCTGCTGCTGTCGTGGCTTTCTTCTCCCGTTGTTTTCTTCTGCTGCAGTCGTCTTCTTCTGCTGCCGCCGTTTTCTTTTGTTGCCGCCGATCCTGCTGTCGTCAATCCTGCTGCAGCCGGCTTCCTTTTCTCTTTTCTTCTCCTTCGATTGTTTCTTCCGCCACCGATTTGGTTGGTGTTTACTGCCCCTTCCCTCACTTCTTTTCTTCTCATGACCTAGATCTGTGATCTACGGTCTTCCTTCCTTTTGGGATGAGTTTTTCCTCTTCTGTTTAAGGGTTTCCCTGCTTTCCTCCCTTGGGATTTTTTGGAAGGGTTCTCTTGGTCCCATCTCATGGATTCCTCCCTCTTCGGTTCGAATGATGGATTTGCTCGGCACATTACTACCGCCCTTCTTAATGAAAAAAACTTTATCGCTTGATCCAACTCCGTGCGAGTCCATCTTGCCAGACATGACAAGCTTGATTGGCTTGAACCTAATGGAGTTTCCAAGCCTTCCGATGAAAAGGCTATCCGTCAATGGCGCACAAAAAATTTCAAGATTCTCGGGTGGCTTCAGTGCTCCATGGAGCCCCGCATTTACGAGCAGTTCATGCGATTCGATTCAGTGCCGTCTCTTTGGGCTGCCTTGACGCGTACCTACGGTCACACGCGTTGATACGCGGATTTATTCTATCTTCCAGGAGATTTTTACTGCTCGTCAGGGGGACTGTTCTGTGCACAAGTACTTTACCTTTCTCTCAGGGAGATTACATGAGCTTTTCGACCTTGAGCCGCTCAGTGATTTTCCACATCTAGAGGATCTACTTGTTGCCAAGCGGCGACAGGAGAAGCGGGAGACCTATCAGTTCCTGATGGGCTTGAGGCCCGAATTTGAGCAGATTAGGGTTCAGATTGTCAGCATGAACCCTCTTCCTGATATCTTGGATGCTTATTCCATGGTGGAGGAGCATGAGCGTCGTGCCCTCCTGACTGTTGTTTCGCCCGTTCCAGCTTCTGTTCATATTCCAGACCAAATGGCCCTGGCTTCATGTCGTCCTTCTTCTGCGTGCGGGGGGCATACTTCTACCTCTAAAGGCCGCGGGGGTGGCCGCGGGGGTGGCCGCGACAACCCATTTGCCTATGTTCAGTGTCAGCACTGCCTTCGGACTGGTCATGAGAAGGCCTGATGCTGGCTGCTCTTTCCTCACCTACGCCAGCAGTCCCCCTCCACGTGTGCTGCCGCCGCTACTTCTTCCGACTTTGGGAGCCAACCTGATTCCAGTGCCTCTTCCGGGGCTCCTTCCGCTGACTGGAGTCAGCTTATGACTCAAGTGCAGCAGCTCCAGTCTCAGCTTCAGCTGCACTCTCCGTTTCAGACTCCGCACCAGCCTCTTCCTGCTCAGCCGTTACCTGTCTCCTCGTTGTTCTCGTCGACTTCAGCGTCTGCGTCAGGTACCCCGATGGCCTTTCATGTCACTCAAGAGGGGTCCTCTTCTCCCCGGGTGATTGACTCTGGAGCCATCAATCACATGACTGGTGAGACACGCTTGTTATCTTCTCTTGAGTCTCCGAGTGTCCATCAGCAGGTTCGTCATGCCGATGGCTCTGTGACCCCCATCCTTCATCAGGGCACAGTTCCGCTGACTCCCTCTTTCTCCTTGGGTTCAGGTCTTCATATTCCCAAACTTGCTTTAAATCTTCTTTCTGTTAGTCAATTGACTCGTTCGTTGCACTGCTCGGTGACATTTTTTCCTTCTGGCTGTGTTTTTCAGGACCTGACCACGAGGATGACTTTTGGCTACGACCGTGAGCGCGACGGGCTATACCAGCTGGATCTTCCACCTCCTTCGCCTTGTCACTCACCCCCATCCATCGCTGCTGCTACTACTTCACCTTCTCTTTGGCATGCTAGACTGGGGCATGCGAGTCCTCAGATCGTGTCGTCTCTTTTTCAGAGTGTCTCGTTTGAGAACTCTTTTCAGTGTGATGTGTGTCAGCTTAGTAAACATACACGCACTACCTATCATGTTTCTGTTTCTCGTAGTTATGCACCGTTTGATATTATTCATTCAGATATTTGGTGACCTGCCCCGGTTGTTTCTTATGATGTTTTTTGGTATTTTGTTATTTTTATAAATGATTTTACTCGTTGCTGTTGGGTCTATCCTATGCGTGCCAAATTTGATGTCTTTGATTTATATACCCAGTTTACTAATATGACCCTTCGCTCCGATAACGGGGGGAGTATACTTCTTCCTCTTTCACTGCTTTCCTTGCTACCCAAGGAACCCTTCATCAATTCTCCTGTCCCTATACACCAGAGCAGAACGGTGTGGCGAAACGCAAGAATCGTCATCTCTTAAATGTGACCCGGTCTCTTCTTCGTGGGTCTCATGTCCCCAAGTCGTTTTGGAGTGCCGCCCTTCTTACGGGGACCTTCTTGGTCAACCGTCTGCCTTGTCAGCCTTTAGTGGGTCGGGTACTCCTTAGTCTTTTATCTCCTCACCGCCCTCTGTTTCCTGCCCCTCTCTGGGTGTTTGGGTGTGTGTGTTTTGTCCAGGACCATCGTCCGACTCGGACAAAGCTTGATGATAAAGCTATCCGGTGTTTATTTTTGGGATATTCCTCCTCTTCCAAGGGCTATAGGTGTTTTGACCCCTCTTCTCGTGGACTTTTCACTCCCTGGATGTTACGTTCTTTGAGGATTCCCCCTTCTATGGTACCTCCTCTGTCCCTGTTGCTCCTTCTGCTCCGCCACAGCCGGCTCTGGTTGCCCTTGCTCCGCTGCACGACTCTCTTTCGTTGCATACATACACTCGTGGCCCACGCGGGTCCTCACATGTCCACTCCATTCTTAGGGATCCACTAGTTACGCCCTATGTTGCACCGACACCGACACGGGACACGCGATACGACACGACACGACACACGACTCGTCAATTCTCAAAAAATACCATATTCTGACACGCTGAGACACGTATATTAAATATTCATTTTTTATAATTATGAAAATCCTAAAACATTTAACAAAAAATAAAAAAATTAACAATTAACAAATATTTAAATAAATTAAGTCATGTTTAAATATTACTCATCAAATATTCAAATGCAAAACTTAACAAATGATCAAAAAATGATAGAACATTAATACATTATCATTATATATCATCAGTAAAAATAATGGATTCACATGCAAACTTTTTCCCCACTTTCAATCTTCTTTTTTCTAGAGAAAATATCTACGCCATTAGTAGATCCACTTTCACTACTTGAAATACTAAAAAGGGGTAAATGCACTTCCATGACAAATTGCCAGCCGCCTCACCATGAGTAGCTAACTTAGGGACACGCGTGCCCGATTGAGCGGGACATGCGAGTCCCGCGTGAGCCAGCATGTCGGATTTCCGACTCGAGTGTTAAATTTCCGACTCGAGTGTCGGATTTTCGACTCGAGTGTCGGAGAGTGTCGGAGAGTCGGACGAGTGTCGGACTCTCCGACACCGACACGCTGGGCATTTTGAAGTGTCAGTGCTTCATAGGTTATGCCCATCTCACAGGACCTTGTGCCACATCCTCCGGCAAGTAATGTTCTTCCCTCCTCCGACTTACCCATTTCACTTCGCAAGGGTAAGCATTCTTGTATTACTGACCATCACGTCGCAAGCTACGTGTCCTACCAGCGTTTTCTCAGGGTTACCGGGCTTTCCTGACTGCTACCGACCAGATCAGAGTTCCGAGTTCGATGACTGAGGCGTTCCAGCACCCTGAGTGGGTGGCGGCCATGGAGGATGAGATGTCCACACTACAGAAGGCGGGCACCTGGCGTTTGGTCCCTCTTCCTGCAGGTCGGAAAACTGTTGGTTGCCGTTGGGTTTACACTGTCAAGTATAATGCCGATGGTTCTCTTGCCCGCTACAAGGCCCGTCTTGTCGCGAAGGGCTTCACTCAGATTCCTGGGGATTACAACTTGACCTTTGCCCCGGTGGCCAAGCTATCTACTGTTCGTCTGCTTGTCTCTCTCGCTGCCTGTCATGGGTGGCCTCTTCATCAGATGGACGTGAAGAATGTCTTCCTCAATGCCGATCTTGTTGAGTAGTTTATATGTATCCGCCCCCCGGTTACAAGCTTCAGGGGGAGTATTTGGGTCGTGTTTGCCTTTTGCAGAAGTCCTTGTATGGGCTGAAGTAGTCTCCTTGTGCGTGGTTTGAGCGGTTTGGTACTGTTGTGCTTCAGAGTGGATTCACCAGATGTCATGCCGACCACACGTGCTTTGTTCGGACTGTTGTGGATGGACGTAGGGTCATTATTCTTGTCTATGTGGATGATATCATTCTTTCCGGTGACGATAACTCGGGGATACTTCAGATCAAGGGGGTTCTTCAGAAGGCATTTGAAGTGAAAGATTTGGGGCATCTGAAGTACTTTCTCGGGATTGAGCTTGTCAAATCTCAGGTTGAGATCTCTTTGTCTCAGCGCAAGTATACACTCGACCTCTTAAGTGATATTGGCCTTCTTGGGTGCTCTCCTATGTCTACACCCATGGATCCGAACTACCGCCTTCATGCTGAGTCTGACGATCCTCTCCCTGAACCGGGCAAATATCAGCGTCTTGTTGGCAGACTTATCTACTTGACCAACACTCGCCCTGACATTAGCTTTGTTGTGAGTGTGGTCAGTCAGTTCATGCATGCTCCCTGGACTTCTCACCTAGATGCAGCATTTCGGATCCTCCACTACTTGAAGGGTTCTCCTGGCCTAGGGCTCTTCTACCGTTCATCTCCGGCCCTTGATCTCACTTGTTACACGGATTCTGACTATGCTGGTTCCCTTACAGATCAACGTTCTACCTCGGGGATGTGCACTTTCTATGGTGACAATCTTATTTCCTGGAAGAGCAAGAAGCAAAATGTTGTCTCCCGTTCGTCTGCTGAGGCTGAGTACCAGGCTATAGCCCACAACGCTACTGAGCTTCTTTGACTGCGTACTCTCTTGACCGAGCTTGCCTCTCCTTCCTCTGGTTCTTCGATTCTTGTGTGTGACAACCAGTCCGCTCTCATGCTTGCCTCCGACTCAGTTCTGCACGAGCGGACTAAGCATATTGAGGTTGATATTCACTTTCTCAGTGAGCACATCCGTTCAGGGATTCTTGAAGCGTCCTATGTTCCCTCCACAGAGCAGATTGCTGATGCCTTCACCAAGGCGGTTGGGCCTTCCAGACTTCTCTCTACATGTGGCAAGCTGGACTTGCTTGACCTTTTCGCGCCAGCTTGAGGGGGAGTATTGCCGTGTTATTTATTTCCAGTTTATCCTTGTATCTCCTATATATACATATACCTATTTCCCCCCTTTTGTGGATGAATACAATTCTTTTCCTCTCACTTAATTAGAACAAGGGTCGAGCGAAGCGTGTATTGAATCAATTGCTGTAAATAGCGATGGGATTCGTGGCTGGGACGATTCGGGCGGCAGGAACCGTGGCTTGAAGTAAGTCAGACCAAATGTTAGGTGCTATGGTTGAAGAAGAGGATGAGGAGGAGGGGAAGAGAATGAGGAAGATGAAGAGAGAAGATTTCAACCCGTAAGGATCCTCCAAACGTGATCTTATTCCAAGATAATCCAAATGAGAATCATGCATAGATTTATATAGTGCCTAGTTCTTCAACACAAAGGACAAATGGTAAATGCCCGTGGCTCAAAATTCATTTACGATTATAAAATATTAAGCTGACGGGAGCGCTATTCCCGTGCGATCTACTGGTGATTGTCCATTGTCATGTTGAGATCCTTGTCCTTGTCTCCTTGGACCCGACGTCGATATATGCGTTGTGTTCTTGTCTTCTCATTCCTCGCTCTCTTTCGTCTTCGTAACACCTTTCCTAGTTGATTTTAATTTCTTATGTTATGTATACCCGTCATGAATCCTCTCATAGATCATTTACTTGAATATATATGCTCATGTATGTCACCACTAATAATTATTCTTCCCAAAAGATATGTTGTTGTAAAGCATTTTTTTCTTCTCAAAATTTATGTTTCATTTTATTTTCTAATTTAACTTGAGGAGCATAGACATTGACCACATTATAAATTTAGAAGATTTTCATTGATAATTATCTTAACAGCAATCATCTTATTACCTAGTCCATTCACATCAATAAATTTCTTTTCTAACTCTGTATCCACCACTATTCCAATCTCATTCATATTACTAATCAGTCCCACATACACTGATCAATAGCCATCCCCAAAACTTTTGAAATCTTTTCTAACAAGGGCTAAATTTTTTGAATTTATCCCAATACTAGGGTTATATTGATATGCCAGGTTATGAACAAAACTATTATGCTAATGTTAAACTTTCTAAAGGATATTGCATATATATTATGATTTATCTCAAATCTTTCTACATAATAAAGATTAATTGTTCTGATTTGCAAGTTTTTCAAAATTTTATGGAACCAATTATAAATCCCAAAGACTTTTGACCCTTTTAATATAAGTTGAAACATTGGGGACTTCTTATACTAAGCATCCCTCCAATAATATCTTCACCACCTTGATAGACTTGCTGAGTTTTGTACAAAAGTTGGAACTTTTTACATGCTCTCTTTGAATGAATTACTGAGTTTTGTAGTGCTTCAAATGTAATTTCTCTTGACAATGGTGGAAATGTTTCTTTTTTGTGCTTGTAGAATTTTGGTTCAAGGACAGACACAGTCTTCTGTGGTGTCTTTGATGGACATGGTCCATTTGGTCATCTGGTTGCAAGGAGGGTGAGAGATTCCCTCCCTCTTATGCTGAGTGCTCATTGGGAAGTAAACCCGGGAGGTGATGATCTACGACAGAACAGCATTGGCACGACAGGAAGCTTGACATCAGAAGAGACAGCATCTATATTCTTAGAAGATGAATTAAGGGCTTCTGTTGACTACGAAGGGGAGAAGCTTCCGGATATCTTCACCACCCTTAAGGATTCATTCTTGAAGGCATTCAAGGTCATGGATAAAGAACTAAAATTGCATCCAAATATTGACTGTTTTTGTAGTGGGACAACTGCAGTCACCCTAGTTAAGCAGGTATTTTTTGTATGTGAAGATTTTATTTGTGGTGCAAGTTCGCAATTTTTTCTGATGTTTTTGTTTTTCTGGGTGGGCTTCTATATAGGGTCAAGATCTTGTCATTGGCAATGTTGGAGATTCACGAGCTGTGATGGGTACTAGAGATCTCAATGACTGCCTGCAGCCAGTTCAGTTGACTGTGGACCTCAAGCCAAATCTTCCTAGTATGCACTTGAACCACGTGATTTCATATATATTTATGCATTGGCAATTTCTACTTTCTTGCAAGTAGTAAAGGTTTTTACTGAAGCGGGTCTATTTGATTTCAAGATTTTAATCTTCCTTTTTGTCAATGTGGTGAATATATTTTCTGTGATTTTGCTCTGGAAAATATTGGTCAATATTTAGCATATGCAGGATTTTCTTGATTTTCTCTTTCCGAACAAGTTAATTTGAAGTCAATGGTGGCTCCCTTTATTTCAAAGAAACTTTTGTGCTATAAACCTTTGTGATGAATTTAAGGAATACCATATATTATGTCTACCTATTCAGATTTCTAGTGCACTGCTGAAATCTAGTTATAATATTAGGATATAACTGTATTTAACCGTGCAATTGTTTCTTTGGAGTATTGCATGCGATATTTTTGAGTCCGTTTGGGTAAGGCTGATCATGGTAATGCTGATAGGTTGTTGTGCTCAAGAATATTAGTAATTTGTATTGAATCTGATACGTGTGCACACGTCAATTCGAACACGAAAAAGCAGAGTAGCAAATGCCTCTGGTGGATATTAGCTAGTGCATGCTAGATTTTAGACCATGGGAGTTTTCGTCTATTTTCCATTTTGTATGTAATAGTTTTTTATTTCTCTTAGATAGATGACCTTGATGCCCTGTTGTAAACCTCTATATCTAAAGATGCGGTCTTATGGAAACTCTTCATATTATATTTTTCCTTGAGAAATATAATTGAGCAATTGTAGCTTGGGAGAGTGGTGCACCTTCCTCGGCTGTCTCTCGTCAAATATTCTACATCGGTCCTGATCTTGTATCAACTGTTCTGACTTGATTGTCTACGCTCATTTCTCCACCATTCATCGGGTTCCTACTCCTTGTTTGTGACTTCGGGATTTTATCGGGGAAAGGCTGCTGGATGTGTGTGAGTGATGGAGGGGAACACGTAAAGTGGGGGAGAGTGGGGAAAAGGGGAGATAGGATTAGGGAAGGATTTTACCAAGGTCGTCACCTAGGGTTGCGGAGTCGGATCGCATATGATCACCGTTTTTGGAGAAAGCTTCCCAAAATTTGCAATGACAATTCCTGCAGCCCCCATTGCCTATTTATAGCAAATAAAACTAGGGCAAATTTAAATCGACGGTTATGATGGACCGTTAACATGAGGGGCCCTAACAGACTAAATAATACACAGACATAATAATATAATATATGGAAAAAATATGTAAACATAGATTCACATCTAAGAAGTTTGTTGTAATTTCTCCATGTTATAATATTTTTCGGATTTTTTTCCAAAGCATTCTTGGATGCAACTTTTAGAAACAGGATGCAACTTTTAGAAACAGATACAGTGCCTAAGAAGGTTTGTTAAAATGTGTCTATTCAGAGTGACATTTTTATGGTTTCACTTCTATACATTTAGAATTGATCGTCCTAAGGATTTTATTTTATTAATGTGAAGGTTCCCCAAAGCCCTGATATATTTTAGTAAGCCTCAAACTTATGGAGTAAGAAGCCATTTTCGCTTCAGCACGAGTTCATGACACTGATAGATCTTTACTAACGTGAAAGACATGAAAAATTGTGCTCAAAATGCTTATATGGCTTCATATGAGTTGGCATCACTTAGTATTTTGACAATGTGATAAAATTGCACAAGGAGAAATTAGAGAATAAAAAATGAGCAAATATGAATTATTCTTCTTAAATTAATACTCAAAATATATGTACAAGATGCTCCTTATATAGAGAGGAGGATGCCCAGAACCCCGAACCAAGCCTACAAAAGGCAGATGGGATGCAAAGAAAGAGAGGCTACATGTAACATCCGTAATTTGATGCGAAAGTTCAATCTAATTGCAGGGTCTGATCGCGAGTGATTTTGACCAAGCCATCGTTCGTCGAGGTACAATGTTAGCATGGTTAAAATCTTATACTTTAGTTAGTGGATTAGTTTAGTGTAGAGTTTGTGTTCGACGCGGTTTTATTTGGTAGAGCGAGAGAGGATCATTTAAATTTCCTTTAAGAGTTGAAAGAAAATGACATTCTTGTAATTGAAGTGAAATCTCAATAATGGGGTGCCGGTTTAACCCCCCCCCCCCCCCCCCCCCCCCCCCTCTCACCTGATGGTTACCAAAACCGCTCCAGCTGCTCAATATTAAACCCGCAACCCTATTTCTTCCCGTGAGCCCTATTTCTGTTCCCGTTCAGCCGCGATTTCCTCTCCGTATCCCGCAGCCGACGCCTCCACCCCCCCACCCCCCCGTGCGGCGCGTGTTTTTTGCAGTCGAGCGCTACTCGCGCCTCTCGCCGGCGCTGCTAGAGGTCCCAGTGTTCTTCCTCTCCCTTTTCGGCACGCCCTTGACGACAATTTCTCCTCTGGTTGAAGACGCCGGCTCCAGGCCGTCCGTCTGTTTTCCTCCATTACCTGAGATTGGCTATTGGAGCGCTCTCTCCTCTTATCATTCCAGCAAGGTAAGGGGTCTTCTTCCTTGATTTTCCTCAACAGTTAATCGAGCCTTCCTCGTAGTAGCCGGCTCCTCTTTCTCTCCAGATTTCAGAATTTCTATTTTAAATTTCAGGAACCCTAATTGAGATTCCCTAGTAGAGTCTTGTGGTTCTAGATCCCTCCCTTTCAGTCTTATTCAGGTATTGTGTGGTTCTTTTCTCATCCAATGTTTGTATGAACTCCAACTAAACCCTAGGGAAATTGTTTCAAGGGTTTGGGATTCTGCATTTTTTTTATTCTGTTGTTAGGTAGACAACTCGTAATTTATAGGAGACATTTGACACTTTATAGAGCGGATTCCCTCTTTAGTGGAGTTGTGATTAACTCATTTCCTTCCTTCGTAATAAAATTGGTGATTTAATAATTGAGAAAGTTTTATGTTGAATGCACTCGTGTTAGGTTTAGAGGAATTGAAGAGGTAAAAACCTCTTTGGCAATCGGAGATCAAATCAGTGATTCAGAATATTTTTCTCTAAGTCATGCCGCCGCGTCAGGTGTACGAACGCCACAATACCACTGTAAGAAACTCTAATTCTTTCTGGCTAGACATATCAAATAGAATGCATTATAAATGTTTGTGTAATTCCGTATAAAATATTATAGCTGCACAAAAATGATTAGTATCGTTTGGAAAATGACAAATTAGTAATCATTCAGTTAACTAGTTGCATGATAACAACCAATTCCAAATTCCTCAAACAGTTGGATCACTGGTTAGTGCATGATACAAAACTTCTACACGTATATACATATAGATACGAATATGAAATATTAGGGGCTCAAATACAACTTCTAGCCAACCATATCAATTTGATGAACGGTCTTTAGTACACAAAAGGAATTGTCACAAGTAGAGTAGTGCTAGTTCAAGATGATTAGAAAGCACGTCAGAGTCCTCCTTTTGTGCTTGATAAAAGCGCACTATCTTTTTCATACGGCGTAATGTACCTTATGGGTCTCAGAGTTTTGTGAGATGTTTTCCCTTTTAGACAATTAGTAGATTCGAGTCTGTATCTGTGTGACACTAGAACACCTGAGTTCGTTAGTTGGAATCGGATCGTTAGATTACAGTCGCGCGTTAGGAACTACTCTTTCTAGAGCTTTAAAAGAATAATAAGCAAGAACCACCTAGAACTCAAGAATATACCGTACGTTAAAAAATACTTAGATGACCAACGTCAACTTGAGCAAACGTACGAGAGTACGTAAACATAGAACAAAAAATTTATCTTGCTAATGATATCTTGCCAGAGCATGCATAACATACTAGCATAAAGTTTTTTTGTAGTATAAAACTGATTTTTAAAAGCATGCATTCATTTATTTTTTTTTTAAATAATTTTAGTGTCATTAGGAGGAATGATTTTTCTTACTCTCCCGTTGAGCTAACCCATTTTGGGGCATATTTTTACAGGGGACCCAGGTGGGAAGTTGCGCTTAGGATGATCGTTTATTGTGGAGTCCATCATGTAGTTGGTTTCCTTTCAGTTATTTCCTTTCAGTACTTTGTTATTTAGTTCATGGATTTCATGATATATTAATGTTTAAGATTTTCCTTGTACCAGACTTGTTGTAATATTTCAGATATGCAGTTATTTATTTTCTTTTCATTTCTAGTGGCTCTGTGAAATCATTAGTATGAGGTATACTTTTAACCTTAGATACATGTTCTACTTCCGCTGTAAGTTTACTATTCAGCCCTTTTTTAATACTTGCTATGTACTAATTTTTAATACTCTTTCTTAGTTTTCTTCATATCGTTGACCCGGCCGGACGGCTAATTTGTTGTTAAACTAGGATGGACTGTTACAAATTGGTATCAATGCGAGGTTTAAGATCACATGACCCAGAAATTCACAGAGCCATAGGATTTCATCTTACTCACTCATTTGACGATAGATTCATAGATTTTATCTGGTTTTCAGTTGCGCATGCGTTGTCCTTCTTAGTAGATCCTTTATTTTATTCTCAGACATCAATAATTCATTTTTTCCTTCATATTATAGGCACCACGTACCAATAAGGTCAGCGAGCCTTCTCGCCAGAATGCTACACCTGAGATAGCCATGAATGATAATAGTGTCCGAGCAGCGCCTCCAGAACCTGCAGCACCAACAGTGCCAGACCCAGCAGATATGGCTGCCATTATTGCCAGAGCGGTGACCTTAGTTATGGTGGAATTTAGAAATGCACTGCCAGGTACAGATCCAGCCACACTTCCTGTGCCAGCTGCAAGGGATCTAGGGATGGAGCGCTTTCTGAGGAATCTCCGCGATCTTCATCCCTCCAACTTCATTGGAGAAGAGACACCAATGGAGACTGATGATTGGTTGATGAAGACCCGTGAACTGTTTGAGGTGGAGTTCCCTGAGAAAAAGAAGGTTCCGTTAGCGAGTTTTCTCCTGAAAGGAGAGGCCCATCAGTGGCGGGCCAGACAATTGGCGGACGACCCCGCTCGTCGTACCGCAGACATGTTCACCTGGAATGACTTCTCGTCGGCGCTAGCTAGCTGATTTGTTCCCCCGTCCGAGCGCCGCAGTCTCCAGGAGAAATGCCTTAAGCCTCTTCAGGTGGACAAGTCAGGGGTAACTTATGAATGGGAGCTGACCCATCTTTCCTGTTATGCGGGCACAATGCAGGGGGACGAGAACGAGAAGTGTTGACATTTTATGGACGGACTGCGTGATTCTCTGAGGCAGCCGTTGATGATAATGGTGAATCAAGATTATAAGAGTTTAGTGGACACTGCTAGGAAGTTGGAAGCTGATCAGCAAAAGGTGCAAAAGCGCAACAGCTTCCGTTCGAAGCGACCTCAGGAGGCACATCAGCAACAACATAGTAAAAATAGTCAAGGTAGAAACTAGAACAAGAAACAAAGGTCAGGAGCCCAGAGAGGTGATCAGACTGGGATCAGGATCAAGGATTACCCTCTCTGCCCGAAGTGTTATCACCACCATCTGGGAGAGTGTTTGGCTACCGCGGGGGTATGTTAAAAGTGTCAGCAACCCGGACACATATCACGTTATTGTCAGGGAGCTTTTGGAAATCAGTCGAAATTTGAGGTCGGTGGCCCGAGTAAAACTGACAAGGGAAAAACACCAATGAGTGCTGACGCGAGACCAATACCGGGACATGGACCAGAGTAGCCTAGAGCTTATGGCATTAGCCAACAGAAAGCCAAGGAGCAGGAGGATGTGGTGACAGGTATGTGTTATAGTACGACCTTCTTATAGGAAATTTAATTAAATCCTCCTTAGTGACACTGTAAATTTTCGTGTAGAACCTTTTCGTGTAGGCGTACTTATGATTCATAATGTACCCTCCAAGATTCTCTTTGACACGGGCGCTTCACACTCGTTCATAGTAAAATCTCTAGTACGTAGGCTAGGCTTAGAAGTCTTTCCAGAGGCAATATCGTTAGAGGTTATGATGCCCAATGAATCCTTCTTGCAGACCAGAGATATGCTTCGGATGTGCATTCTGGACTTTGGAGGGAAGTGAGAGAAGTATGTTACTCTCGTCGAGTTCTCCTACAACAACAGTTATCAGACAAACATTGGGATGACACCGTTCGAGGCTCTTTATGGTAGGCGTTGTCGGACGCCGTTGTGTTGGGTTGAAAGTGAAGAAAGATCTACCATCAGGGAATCATGGATTGACAAGATTACTGATCGAATCAAGTTCATTCAAGAACATATGAAGATAGCTCAGGATCGTCAGACCAAGTATTATGACCAGAAGCACAAGTCAGTGAAATTCAGTGTTGGAGATTACGTATATCCGAAGGTCAGACCAGTTAGAGGAGTCTCTCGAATTAAGCGGATGAAGAAATTGAGTCCCAGATTCATTGGTCCTTTCGAGGTACTGGAGCGCATTAGTGATGTTGCATATAGGTTGTCCTTACCCGAAGAAATGAATGGTCTACATGATGTATTCCACGTCTCCTACCTGAGGAGAGCAATTAGAGATTCCAGTCAGATTATCAGTACCGAGAAGCCACCTATCGAATCAGATCTTAGTATCAGTGTTAAACCAGTCAGAATAGTGGACTCAAAGATTCAGAAGCTCAGGAGCCGAAAGATTCCGTTTGTGAAAGTCCGAATATACTTGGGAAAGAGAGGATGAACTTCAGAGCAATGTTGACTATGTTTTCCTCTTTGAATCAAGTATGTTGTAATTTTCGAGGATGAAAATTTTATCAGGATGGGAGATTTGTAACATCCGTAATTTGACACGAAAGTTCAATTTAATTGCAGGGTCTGATCCCGAGTGATTTTGACCAAGTCAGTGTTTTGTCGAGGTACAATGTTAGCATGGTTAAAATCTTATACTTTAGTTAGTGGATCAGTTTAGTGTTGAGTTTGTGTTTGACGCGGTTTTATTTGGTAGAGCGAGAGCGGATCATTTAAATTTCCTTTAAGAGTTGAAAGAAAATGACATTTTTGTAATTGGAGTGAAATCTCAATAATGGGGTGCCGGTTTAAACTCCTCCCCCCTCTCACCCGAAGGTTACCAAAACCGCTCCAGCCGCTCGATATTAAACCCGCAAACCTATTTCTTCCCGTGAGACCTATTTCTGTTCCCGTCGAACCGCGATTCCTCTCTGTCTCCCGCAGCCGACGCCTCCCCCCCTCGTGCGGCGCGTGTTTTCTGCAGTTGAGCGCTACTCGCGCCTCTTGCCGGCGCTGCTAGAGGTCCCAGTGTTCTTCCTCTCCCTTTCTGGCACGCCCTTGACAACAGTTTCTCCTTTGGTTGAAGACGCCGGCTCCAAGCCGTCCGTCTGTTTTCCTCCGTTACCTGAGATTGTCTATTGGAGCGCTCTCTCCTCTTATCGTTCCATCAAGGTAAGGGGTCTTCTTCCTTGGTTTTCCTCAACAGTTAATCGAGCCTTCCTCGTAGTAGCCAACTTCTCTTTCTCTCCAGATTTCAGAATTTTTTTTAAACCATGATGTTTCTATTTTAAATTTCAGGAACCCTAATTGAGACTCCCTAGTAGAGACTTGTGGTTCTAGATCCCTCCCTTTCAGTCTTATTCAGGTATTGTGTGGTTCTTTTCTCATCCAATGTTTGTATGACCTCCAACTAAAACCCTATGGAAATTGTATAAAGGGTTTGGCGTTCTGCATTTTTTTTATTTTGTCGTTAGGTAGACAACTCGTAATTTAGAGGAGGCATTTGGTACTTTATAGAGCGGATTCCCTCTTTAGTGGAGTAGTGATTAACTCCTTTCCTCCCTGCTTAATAAAATTGGTGATTTAATCATTTAGAAAATTTTATGTTGAATGCACTCGTGTTAGGTTTGGAGGAATTGAAGAGGTAAAAATCTCTTTGGCAATCGGAGATCAAATCAGTGATTCAGAATATTTTTCTCTGAGTCATGTCGTCGCGTCTTGTGTACGAACGCCGCAACACCACTGTAAGAAACTCTAATTCTTTCTGGCTAGACATATCAAATAGATTGCATTATAAATATTCGTGTAATTTCGTATAAAATATTATAGCTGCACAAAAATGATTAGTATCGTTTGAAAAATTGCAAATTAGTAATCATTCAGTTAACTAGTTGCATGATAACAACTAATTCCAAATTCCTCAAATAGTTAGATCACTTGTTAGTGTATGATACGGAACTTCTACACGTATATACTTATAGATACGAATATGAAATATTAGGGGCTTGAATACATCTTCTAGCCAATCATATCAATTTGATGAACGGTCTTTAGTACACAAAAAGAAATGTCACAAGCAGAGTAGTACTAGTTCAATATGATTAGAAAACACGTCTGAGTCCTCCTCTCGTGCTTGATAGAGCCGCACTATCTTTCTCATAGGGTGTAGTGTACCTTATGAGTCTCAGAGTTTTGGGAGATGTTTTCCCTTTTAGACAATTAATCGATTCGAGTCTGTATCTGCATGACACTAGAACACCTGCGTCGTTAGTTGGACTCTGATCGTTAGATTACAGTCGCGCGTCAGGAACTACTCTGTCTAGAGCTTTAAAAAAAGAATAAGCAAAAACCACCTAGAACTCAAGAATAAACCGTACGTTAGAATATATTTAGATGACCAACGTCGGAACTTGAGCAAACGTACGAGAGTACGTAAACATTGAACAAAAAAATTATCTTGCTATTGATACCTTGCCGAGCATGCATATCATACTAGTATAAAGTTTTTTTGTAGTATAAAATTGATTTTTAAAAACATGCATTCATTTATTTTTTAAAAAAATGATTTTAGTGTCACTCGGAGGATTGATTTTCTTTCTCTCCCGTTGGGCTGACCTGTTTTTGGGGCATGTTTTTACAGGGGATCCAGGTGGGAAGTTGCGCTTAGGATGAGCGTTTATTGTGGAGTCCATCATGTAGTTGGTTTCCTTTCAGTTATTTTCTTTCGGTACTTTGTTATTTAGTTCATGGACTTGATGATATATTAATGTTTAAGATTTTTCTTGTACCAGACTTGTTGTAATATTTCAGATATGCTGTTATTTGTTTTCTTTTCATTTTTAGTGGCTCTGTGAAATCATCAGTATGAGGTATACTTTTAACCTTAGATATATGTTCTACCTCCGTTCTAAGTTTACTATTCAGCCATTTTCTTTTATACCTGCTATGTACTAGTTTTTAATATTGTTTCTTAGTTTTCTTCATATCGCTGATCCGACCGGACGGCTGATTTGTTGTTAAACTGGGATGGGGTGTTACAGTAGCGAGAAGAGTAGTAACTGCGAGCTCTGCGAGGTTATAATAACGGGTGGCCGTGACCCGGACATGGTTAAAATGTGGAGGCCTGGAGGGAGCCAGACAGTACCCAATGCAGTAATGTCCCAAGCCACGAGAGCAGAGGCTCAATCAGGTGAATTTCGAGCCAATAGGATTAGAGGGCTCTGATACCATGTACAAAATGAGAAATTAGAGAATAAAAAAGGAGGCAAATATAAAATTTTTTCCTTAAATTAATACTCAAAATAGATGTACAAAATGCTCCTTATATAGAGAGGAACTAAGAATGAATCCAAGATATGGGACTAAAGGAGTCTAAGAGATGAATGGGGCCAATTGGCCATTATACACGGGCTAAGTACAATGCCTATGAATACTTGAATAGCTATTTTTGGGCCTTTTTCCAACAAAAATGATGAGCAATAGCAAGTCATACCAATGATTTTCTCATGATTTTTTTCTTATTTTCGGTGCACATAAAAATATTCTCACCAGGATTTTCATGAAGGCTTCACCAGTTGAAATAGAACGGAAGTGAAACGGAAAATAGGAAGCCTCCTGCAGGACACATTACTGTTTCAGGCCTCTACCACATGGCATGCTGTGATATCTTTTACTATCTTCAATTATAACATTGAGCATGAACAGTAATTGATTGGCACTTTTGGCCATTTTGATACTGGAAATCATAGCCTCATTAATCCTATGAAATTGAAGGAACGAGACTTGCATTTTATCTAATTTAATCCAGTTATGAGGTTGTATTCTTCTTATAAGAGTTAGCTAGATGAAAGAATTTCACTTGAATCTGAATGTTCTATTCTTCTTTTTTTTTTCTTTTTTTTCCTTCTTCTGTTTGAGTGTTCTATGAAATCCAGTAAGGTATGATACTCTTGTTCATTCATTAAATTTTTTTTTTAACTTGGTTGTATGGTGGAGAAATTCTTTCAATCAGTTGGGCCATAGAATGGTTCTTTGAGACTTGATTCTACTTGAAAAATCTACCTGATCCATATGTTTAAATCAAGGATGGTCTTGAGATTAACCATTTGATTAACACGGAAGAATATGTTCATCTATTTTTTAATTCCGATCTCGGCATCTTCAAAATCTGCTAAATGTTGCCATTGATTCTTGCCCAGTGTGGCGGAAATTGAATAAGAAAATCCTCTCATTAATGTAACGATTATCTCGCACAGGGGAAGCAGAGAGAATCAAGCGATACAAAGGACGGGTTTTTGCTCTTCAAGATGAGCCAGAAGTAGCACGTGTTTGGCTACCAAACTATGACTCCCCGGGCTTGGCGATGGCTCGTGCATTTGGAGATTTCTGTCTCAAGGACTATGGCCTGATCTCGGTGCCTGATATTTCCTACCGGCGCATCACCAATAAGGATGAATTCATCGTGTTGGCTACTGATGGGGTAATACTTTTCTATCTGAAGATTAGTTTTTCTTATCATTGCTTCTTTCAGGGGAGCACAAAATAATCTGAAGAGATCGGGACCCAAACAGGGATCTATTCTAATGTGTCATGTTTAAGGTCTGGATCTCAAAATGCGAAGAACCGGTCCAAATGGACCAGTTCAGTCTCTTAATTAGGTAACTTCAGCTAAACCAACTCGGGCAATCAGGTTAAGTCATTTTAGTCAATCAATGAAATATGGAATATTGAGTGGTTCAGATAATGAAGGTGACCTGCTCATGTTTAAACCAGATAACCAAGCCAGATCTGAACTGCATTCGAGCCAAATTGCTAAATTAGTTCTGGTTCAGTTCCGTTGGGTCTGGTTTTTTTAATGATAAAATCGAACATACCACACGAGTATTGCATTTGGGTGAAATTTAGCTGACCAAGTCCCAACCTTAGCTCCATCTTTTGCAAATTTGTCAGTGGGTTTCAAATTGTGAAGATAATATGCTAGTTCTCATGAGCTATCACTTTTGATTCTCTACTATTCTCAGATATGGGATGTACTTTCAAACAAAGAAGTGGTAGACATTGTCGCTTCCGCCCCTGCCCAATCATCCGCCTCACGTTCCTTGGTCGAGCATGCGGTTCGTGCCTGGAGGTTGAAGTACCCAACCTCCAAAGTAGATGATTGCGCCGTCGTGTGTTTATTCCTCAATGCAGACGACCCCAAGTTGAAAGAATCGTCAAATGAAGTGCGCATTTCGGACACTGATAAGCAGGATAGCACAAGATCCTCGTCGGTTGTTTTGGGCGAGAATATCAACGGCCTAGGTGACTCCGGCTCACCTACGCAGATACCTGATGGGGATTCTGCTGATGCGGAGCACGAGGAATGGTCGGCGCTGGAGGGGGTGACACGGGCCAACACCATGTTGACTCTACCGAGGTTTGACGGTGGTGGGAAGCAGTGGCCTCTGGGCGGAAACAAAACAAAGAAGTGAAGCGGACGGAGAAGAAAAGAAAAGAAAAACTGCAGTTTGCGCCTGTGAGTTTCTGTTCCATTCCCTCCTTCATGCTGCTCTTGTATTAGTTGTGAGTAGGATTGGAGTTTTTGTAAAATCCCAACTCAGTCATCCTCAGTGATCTGCTCATTTCCTGCTGTTATTTCATCTATTATTGATTGTAATTTCTCATTTGTCTTGATTGTATTGAGTAGTTCCATGCAGAAATTGTTAATTTGAATTTGTTCAACCAGTTCATATAGAATTATTCTTCTTTACATGAGCAACATGTTCATACATTTCTATGAGATATTTCCTGAAATGATAGAAAGCTTTCTTTATTCTATGCTATTTCTTCATAATAACCTTGGGGTGAATAGAGCTTTAATGGCTATAGGATCTAGGAATTAAAGAAGGAAACTCTTCTTTAGTTTATCCTAGTGCTGTAACGGTTTGGTTTGATTCGGGTTTTAAGCAAAACCGTAAACCGAACCACCCATATGTTGTTCCAAAAATTTGGAACCGAACTGAACCGCTCACATTGAAACCGAACCGAACTGCTCAAACATTGAAACCGAACCGAACCAAACCGAATGGTTCGGTTCGGTTTTGGTGGTTTAAATAATGTGACAAAACCTAAAGATTTATAGAGAAATCAGGGATGTTGCAATGAATGAGGCTCAACTACCCAACATGAAAGTGTTGTCTGAATACAATTTCTATCACATAACAATTTCAGGACTCCAAAATCAAATGAATGAAAAATGAAATATTCATCTGCATTGTTTGTTTGGAGAAAGATCTAGATTAGAGAAATATCCAGACTAGAGATCAACGACAACTTTTAGATGCATTGTTTGTTTGGAGAAAAATCAAATAGAAAAGTTTCTGGAATGACACGACAGAGTCTGTCTGGAATTACCTAGATGAGAAGAAATCACACTAGGGAAGAGAAAGAGGAAGAGAGAGGAGAAATCAACACTAGGGAAGAGGAAGAGATGGAAGAAGAAGAGAGAAGAGAGAAGAGAGAAGAGGGCTCACTTGCGGCGACTGGCGAGAGCTGCGATCGATGCCTGGCGTGATGAGGAGCGGCGACTCGGCGGGATGAGGAGAAATCAACAGTCGCAAGTCGCAAAAAGCACGGGTCCAGGAAATATCCGAGAGAATTAGGTTAAACTTTGAGAACCTAAAATAAAATATAACGTAATGATGCATAGTTTAATCATTAATGAAATGTAATTAACGGTTTGCCCCAAAAGTTAAAACCATGAAGCGTATAGTTTAATGCATCGTTTAATGAAAATATGAAATGTAATTAACTGTTGGATGATTAACCGTATGACTTAATAAAATTTAATTAATATATTAAATATTTTTATACACAACGGTTCGATTCGGTTCGGTTTGTCACGCAAAACCATAAACCGAATTGAACCGTATGATTTTTCTAAAATCAAAACCGTAACCGAACCGCGGCCTACTGAAACCGAACCAAACCGTATGGTTTGGTTTGCTTCAGTCCGGTTTTGCGGTTCGGTTGATTTTGACTTACAGGCCTGGTTCATCATCTTTGTTGTGTAGCTTTGTTGTCACCTATGTTAGGTGCTTGGTTCAAGTTCCCTGACCCGAGACGAACCTGTTTAGTTGAACGATTATGGCATTACTTCGTACATAATTTAAAGAAAGAATATATATAGAGAGAGAGAGGGTGGGCGGGCGGGCGAGTGCGAGGGAGGGAGGGAGCGAGCGAGAGAGACACACCCACACACACGAACATATTACTCTCTATGAAGAAATCACCTTGTAACATTTAGATTTAGATTTTACCTTTTCTTAATCTGTTTTACACCATTAAGAGAGAAAAGACAACAAAAAGAAAAGTGAAAGAAAAGAAAAAGCATGGGTGAACCATATGGACGTATACTAGCATATATATAAGAGTAGTCTGTCTTGGATTCCCCTGTGCCCCCCCCAATGACAATATCCTCATCTCTTGCCACCTTCCATTCACAGGAGTAGTCTGGCCTGGATTCCCCCGTGCCCCAACAATGACAGTTTCCTCATCTCTCGTCATCTTTTCTTTGCATCGCGCGTAGACTATTAGGCTCAAAGAGCGTCTTACCTATTTCTTACGTCTTCTTCCATGCATGGGGATACCGAGAAACGACTATGGGTAAGGCACTGGAGAGCCGCTGCTAGAATGCTAGCGTGTGTTGATATCGAGGAATGGCTAGAGACGAGGCAGGGGGAACCCAGTGTTGGAGTGCTAGTGTGGACGTCCGCGTGTGGTGTGCTATTAGTAAAAATGGTCAAAAATCTAACGCTAAACCAGTCAAAATTTCATTCTATTTTGTCTGTTGAGTTGTTGCAAGGGTTAGTGTAACTTCAACTGATCAATTTAAGATGTATGTACATTAATTAATGTAAAAAAACTCAAAATCATTTGGAGGGACTATACTTTTCTATGAGTACGTTCACGGGGATGAATTTCCATAATCCCATGTTGCGTCTGGCTTACACATTTTATTATGGGTATGTAAATCTTGTTTTTCGTTCTTGGTTGAAAGAAACATGAGGAAAATTTTATGAATCACATGTGGACGTGCTAGCTCGCACTCACCAGACTAGTTTCGCATTCCGTTTTGGATTATTGTCAATCGGCAATTCGCGATTGGCAATCGATGATCGTCGAATAATTTAGTACTAAATCCCTAAAGCAAACATAGAAGACTAAGGCTTTATTTGTTTAGGCGGTGGCGGGAGGAGCCGGCGGATGGAAACGGGGGATTGGGACCGGAGGGGAGGAGGCAAGGCTGGAAACGGAGCAGGCGGATGGCTTTTCCTCCTTGCTGCGGGAGCAAACGGAACAAATGCTGTCGGCAAACTGTTTGTTTTTCCGCTGTCCGGCGGCGTTTGCTCCAAACGCTCGCGTGGAAAGTTTAAACAAATGATGAGCAAAAAAGTGTTACAAGGATAAACAAACACTAAAAATATATTATCTTATAACTTAGGCTTTGTTAGGATTGGAGATGCTTGCAAAACACAACGTTAAGGCTCGGTTTGGCATAGTGGTGACGATCGTAAATGCATGGGTTAAACCGTCATTCGTTGAGGATCACCTAACAAACATCATCCATATGAACATAAAAGTGAATGAAGTTTCTTAAATGGGCGTTAACGAATGACAATTTAACCCCCCATGTTCATAACCACCACCACCCGACGAAACAAAGCCTAATTTAGACATTTGCATATTTCGATTAAATAGTAAAATGACGACTAAAGATATGGCCTCACACAATAATTAAGATAAAGAAATGCAAAATTAATTGACAATTCTAAATTTATTTGAAAGATTGATTTTGAGATGTTCTAATTTTACTAGAATAGAATTACTTAAGTTTGACATAAAATGACTGAGAAAATTAAGGGAGCATGCAATCACAATATAAAGAGGTGCTATATGCAATTTTGAAGAAGTGTAGGAGATTAAGGCTCTGTTTGGGAGACTTATTTTTACGTGATCGTTGACCGGTAAAAATAAATCTCCCAAACGGAGCCTAATTTTTAAGGGTGTTGATATAGACAAACTGGATTTGGCTATATACAAACCTTTACTATATACAAACCAGTACAAACAAAAAATTATTATACGTAGACAAAATTGCTATATACAAACCAGTACAAAATTTTTTAAAAAAATTTCTTTTGTAAACATCATATCATATTATAGCTAAATTAATGCATTCATTAGATAGTTAGACATTACAAAAAGTTCACAATTCAAGATATAAAGAAGCATTGAAACCCAAAAAAAGGTTAGCAAACATGTCCTTTCTTCCGATCAATAACGTCAAGAGAGAAGATCCTGCAATAAAAATAATAAATTAGATACGGTTGAAGAGTATTCAAATACATTAAAACATAATTTGATAATAAAAATTCTAACCTTTAGAGTTAGAAGACTTCATTGTATACTATCTCACTCGCGTGCATTTGTTGAGTTGTAGTAGGTAATCGTGAGATGTATATTTCTTCTCATTTGCTTGCAATCGGATCATGATATTTTCTCCAATAGGAGATAATATGAGGTAAATGACACTCTTCATGCATCAATAAATGTATGTAATGATTACCATCTATATAACCCATTGCAACTAGTCTCTGTGTAGGTGGCGGTGGGGAGCTCAATGGAAAAAATGTGACTCTGAATTGCTGAAATTTGGACAAAAGCAATATTATAGCAAGATGCTACAACAAGACCCATGTCCGGCATTGACATCCATTTATTTGGAGGTGGTGGTATCTCATTACATTGAAGAGAGGACAACAACTCTTCCCATCTTTACTTGCCAAAAATACCAACATACATGCTACAATGAACATTTAGTCCATTGGTAAGATCCAATCTAACTTGTGCCCAATTTTCTCCCATCTCCAAAGCACGTCCAACGACACGAAACCCACAATGACCATCCCCAATGACATTGTGAACCTCTTTGATATGCTCCGCTAAGTACGTCGGCATTTGCTTGCAAACCTCTACAAAAAAACGTTGACTTGAAGTTAGTGTAGGTATATAAACTGCATACTTGAATCGCATTTTGCCCAAAAGACCTCTTAATATTTGTATGTTGTAAAATAATCATTTGGTCAAACTTCTTCCATATGGTTGTTAAATTGCCAATTGAGACTTCCATTTTTTTTTTTCAATTGGGAGTGCCCACTTTCTACGCGATTTGTAGTACAATTTCCCAAGTGTAAATATTTATCTATCCATGCAGAAACAAAATATTCTTTGTATGGTTCAATCCAAGTGTTGACGACATACATGAATACCTTTGGATTTTTTTCTGCATAAGCTATTAGCAATATGTTGAACTCCATATTATATTCCACCTCCGTTTTTGCATTCATTAACCTTTGCCATTGACCCAAAAAATGATCGCACTCAATACCTTTTGTAAACAGTTTCCTGCAATGTGCCAAAATATTTCTGTGGATATGTACTTGGCATATCAAATTTTTGGAATGAGGAAAAATAACTTTAATGACATTCATCAGAGCTAACTCTCTATCTGTCACCAACACAAATGGTAGAGAACTCGAATCAAGAATAGATCTAAAGCACTCAAGAGCCCAACAATAGCTTTCCACTGCCTCACTTGACAAGAATACAAATGCACCGAAAAATGACTGATTGGTAGAACTTAATAGATAATAAAGGCATCCGGTACCTATTAGTTTTGTAAGTACAATCCAATTGAAATACGGATGGAAACATGCGACACAACTTAATAGAAATAGGATGTGCAAAAAACAAGCTTTCCAATACTGAACTATCCTCTTTCACTCGACTATAACATACGTATTCAGCGTCTGTACACATTTATAGAGGAATTGAATTGGAGTTCGGCCTCCCAATTCTTGCTTATGAAGAGTCGCTCTTTGATTGTATATAGTTCTAATTGTCGTTGTATTTCCTTTACTCTTCTGCTTTAGTATTTTGCGGGGTTTAACACCGGAGGAAAACATACTCTCAACAAGTTGTTCCTCATTTTTATCCAGCCGACCAGCATATGCGTGTGCCTCTAAATGCATGACACAATGATTGTGCTTTCCACACAGCACTTTCACTCGCCATTCTTCCACATACATTTCCTTCTGACCTCTCACTTGAAATGGACACCCACATTTCTTTGAAGTTGTCTTGCGGATGTTTTTGTTAATTTGTTTGGGATTCTCACGTTTAAAACTGAATCTATCACAACCCAAAAGAACATGTGGACGTGGTCTATCAGTGACTTTATCAGAACCTAAAATTGTGACAACATAGCTCATGCTTCTACCAACTTTACGTGCCCAATCAATCAACTCTTTCCTTGACGTAAAAATTGAAGTCGTTTGAAAGAACGATGTCACATCTACACAAACATTGTCACAAAATAAACAAACTAACTAACGAGTTCATAAGCAAAACAATATACAAAACTAAACAATTTTGATAGATGGCAATACCAAATTCCGATCCTAAAGAAGGAATTTCTGTGTTGTCGCACTCCTTAGCTCCAGGTAATTGTGATTGTTCCATCTGAGAAATTAGGTTAAACACCGGGTTAGTAGCTGATGATGCATAATTTGACCTAAATTATTAATATAAAAATCTAAATAATCTAATATAAATATATTTATAATGTTAATTTTATTCGCTAAATCGTATCTTTTTATAATTCTATCCTAACCATGCCTATTTTACTATATTTTCCGCGCGCAGCGAACTTCGGGGCCACTTTTGGGCATGTTGCGGCCAGAATAAAATCTTGGGCTGAACACGAAAGTTGTAGCCCTCGGAAATACCTTTCCAACGCATAGTTACACGCCTTCATCGGATTTATGTAGCTTCGGGAATCCTCCGTCGAAGTTGCTGTCCAGCAGATTTCCTACATGAATGGTTCTCGTCTTTGAGCAAGAACCGAGGATCCCGGGACAAATTGCATTATCAATTCTAAAAGAACATGCCTTCAGTTATGGTGTGCCAAAATAAATGTCGAGTGCACTCATGTCATGGTGTTGTTGAACTATATTCAAGAATGGAATGAAGCCACAATGGTCCGATGTGATTTTTTCATGACAAGTGTGAAATAGGCTAGCCACCTTTGACTTTATATTCAACATGTGTCCTTAAAGGAAGCTTCATGAAAAGAGAGAAAGCTAGCCAACTTTTATCATGCTTTTCATGACAAGTGAGAAAGAGGCTAGCCACCTTTGAATTTTAAACCAACATGTGCTTTTTGACAAAGGGATGCTTCATGGAAACTTCATCCTCATGCCAAATTCCAACTCTACCCCTTTGGTTTTGGCCCTATAAATAGGCATGAAGAAAGGGGGGAAAGGATCATCATTCCTCCTTCATTTGAGCCTTCTAGAGAGCAATTGAGAGCTTATTTTTAGAGTATTTTAGATTAATGTTTTCATGCTTTAATTTTCTTGCAATCTCTTTTATCGCACTTGTAATCTTGTTATAAACTCTCCTTATAATGTCTTTATGCCCTTTTTGTAATTTCCTTTCAATAAGAATAATATAGTTTGTTATTCCTTTTCTCTCTCTTTCTTTCTTATTTTGCATATTCTTAACATGATTTTTATTTCCTACACAAATATGAGTAACTAAATCCTCATAGTACTCGATCTTGATGATCTGAGGATGAGTTGATCAGTTATGATGCTCTAACTCTCTTTCACTTTTTAGAATCTAGGCCTTCGATTTACTCTTGATTTATTTCGAATGAAACTATATTATCGATATATAGTCTCCATTCATGTTTTCATTCTTGGATAGCCGAGAGGCCGATAGTTTGAAGTGAGCGCTCAAGAGTAAAGAGAGTTGTATGCACCTCTCGAGAGAGAATGACGTAAATCTCCCGGATTGGAGTCAAATCCAATAGCGAGGTTCACTACTTAAAGCGAGTGTTAGGTATTCGGATACGGGACGAGAGTTCGGTCGGATATTCCTAACCTCAGTTGGGCACTTCTTCGAGAGAAGCGTGTTCAAGCTTTGGGAACCCCCACGGTCAAGGTATCTTTATTTTATTAAGTTAAAGTTTGTGATTGCTTTCTTGATTAATTTTGCCAAAGAAATTCAAGATCGAGTACTTCCGCTTAAATCATCGTTTATCCTTTTTTTTATTTGCAAGTAATTTTCTCTCATCTCTAATTTAGTAAGCAAGCCCAAAAAGAACTTTTATTTGATAAGATAATAGTAACTCCTTGAAGTAGAAGTAATCAAACTTCCCCGGGTAATACGACCTTGATATTGAACTTAATATCTTATACTATATGTGATAAGGTACACTTGCCTTCCTCGAATATAGAATCGGAGAACATCTCACAACCACACTTTCACCTTCTCTCTCCATAACTTTTTCTTCTCCACGCATAATACCTTTCTCCACGTAATTTTTATATCAAGTTTTTGGCGCCGTTGCCGGGGACACTAGTTTTGATATTTTGAAAAGAGGATAGCTATTAATTTTATCTTCTTCTTTTTTAGCTCTCTTTATAGTTTTTCTCATTATCTCTCTCCCACTTCTCTTTCTTTTTAGTGTATGACCAGAGGAAGCTCTTCGAATATTCCTTTTGATTCTGAGATAGAGCGCACCGTTTTGCGTCGCCTCCGTTCTCGTAATCAGGAATCGCATTTAGGCATCGAAGAGTCGATCGGAGACACTGCCACAGAAATTATGGATTTTAATCCGCCCAACCCAGATGAGGCCCAGCAAAGGACCATGTCCTATTATGCGCGGCCAAATCTTGAGGGTACACAATCAAGTATTGTCCGCCCTACAGTGGCGAACAATAACTTTGAGATCAAGTCCAGCATTATACAAATGGTGCAGCAGTCGGTAACCTTCGATGGTCTCCCGGACGAGGATCCAAATTGCCACATTTCAAATTTTCTCGAGATTTGCGATACTTTCAAAATCAATGGTGTCACGGATGACGCCATTCGATTACGTCTTTTTCCATTTTCTTTACGGTCAAAGGCCAAGCAGTGGCTGGGCTCTCTCCCTAGAGGATCCATCACTACATGGGCCGAGATGGCAGAAAAATTTCTTACAAAGTACTTTCCTCCTGCAAAAACCGCAAAACTACGCACTGATATCGCATCATATATGCAAATAGACTCGGAGACTCTCTACGACACGTGGGAGCGCTTTAAGGAACTATTGCGTAGATGCCCACACCACGCACTTCCCACTTGGCAACAAGTGCAAATCTTCTATAATGGCTTGAATTTCCAAACAAGACAAATGATCGACGCAGCCGCTGGGGGGACGTTGAATAACAAAACCCCGGAGGCCGCACAAGAGCTTGTTGAGGAAATGACCATGAATGCATACCAATGGAATGCACCCCGAGCACGACCAGTTAAGCCAGCGGGAGTTTTTGAAATTGATGCAGCTACGAATCTAGCCCTCCAAGTTGAGCGCCTAACTAAGCAAGTGGCGGAGATGACTGCTTCCTACGCCACTCCTCCTTGGGCTAATAATAATAATGTTATTTTTGAAGAACAGGTTGACTTCATGGGAAACGCGCCTCGGCCTTCTTATAACCCGAATAACGCACTGTATAACAACACCTATAATGCGGGTTATAGGAACCATCCAAACTTCTCATGGAGCAACCAAGGGAATGCTCAGTGCCCTCCAAATCTAAATCCTGCTTATAATCCAGCTCCCCCACTTAATTTAAATCCACCCGGTTTTCCACCGCAATAGCCGAAGCCCTCTTCGCTTGAAGATGTCTTCGCCAAGTACGTTGCCACAAATGAATCTAATCTCAGGAACATTACCGGGTCTATTAAAAGCTTAGAAAATCAGGTGGGCCAGCTAGCGAAGATGTTCTCCGAGCGACAACAAGGAACTCTGCCAGGAAACACCGAACAAAACCCAAGGAAAAGCGTGAATGCAATCACACTTCGCAGCGGAAAGGAGGTAGCTTTAAAAAATGACGAACCCATGGTACCTTCTTCTACTCCTCCCCCTCCTATTTTAGCTTCGAATTTACCTACTACGTTTATGTCGCGCGCCTCTAATTCAAATATTCCTTATCCTACTAAGTTAAAAAATGAGCATGCCGAGGAGAGTTATAAAAAGTTCTTAGAAATTTTAAAACAAATTCATATTAATGTCCCTTTCTGCGAGGCTATCTCTAACATGCCAAAATATGCGAAATATCTCAAGGAGCTGCTCTCTAATAAGAAAAAGCTTGAGGATATTTCACATATTTCCCTTAACGCAGAATGCTCCGCGATTGTACTTAACAAATTACCGCAAAAAGTAAATGACCCGGGAAGGTTTTCCATCCCATGTCTTTTTGGTAATTCGTTAGTAAAACACGCCTTAGCTGATCTAGGAGCAAGCATAAACCTCATGCCATTCTCTCTATTTAAAAAATTAGGTCTAGGATCTCCAAAACCCACCAAAATGAGTATCTAGTTAGCTGATCGATCAGTTAAGTATCCGATAGGGATAGTAGAGGATGTGCTCGTAAAAGTAGACAAATTCATCTTTCCGATGGATTTTGTTATCCTAGACATCGAAGAGGATGCCGAAGTACCCCTTATACTCGGCCGCCCCTTCCTTGCCACCTCCCGCGCTATTATTGACGTTAGTGATGGAAAGCTCCTCCTTCGGGTTGGAGACGATGAAATCACTTTTAGTATAAATCCCTCGATGCGTAATACCTTAGCTAATGACGATTCCTGCTTTTACCTAGAAGAATGTTTCGAAGGTGAATCTTCTTCACTACCCGAGTCTATATCTTCATCGTATAATGAACCCATTATCGCCGAGCGCTTCTGCTTAGAAGAAGTCTCTCGCCCCACACCACCTGAACCACTACACATCGAAACCCTAAAAATCAAAACCTCCTACGAGGAACCACCCACCTTAGAGTTGAAGCAACTTCCCCCTCATCTCAAATATCTTTTCTTAGAAAGAAACTCCAAACTTCCTGTTATCATCTCTGCCGATTTGAGTGACTCAGAAATTTCTGAGTTGGCTCTAGTGTTAAGAAATCATCGCCACGCAATTGCATGGTAGTTATCTGATATAAAGGGGATTAGCCCCTCCTTCTGTACCCATAAGATCTTCTTGGAAGAGAATTCCCACAATTCTGTCCAGCCCCAACGCCGACTTAATCCTAATATGAAGGAAGTCGTGAAGGCTGAGGTAATCAAACTCCTAGATGCGGGGATCATCTATCCCATCTCCGATAGTACTTGGGTTAGCCCAGTACAAGTTGTGCCGAAGAAAGGCGGTGTAACGGTGGTCGCGAATGAAAACAATGAATTAATTCCAACCCGTACTGTTACGGGTTGGCGGATGTGCATCGACTATCGAAAACTTAATGATGTCACCCGAAAAGACCATTTTCCGTTACCGTTTATCGACCAAATCTTAGAACGCCTGTCCGGTCACTCTTTCTATTGTCTTCTCGATGGTCTCTCAGGATATTTCCAAATTCCTATTTCACCCGAGGACCAAGAGAAGACCACCTTCACTTGTCCTTTTGGTACCTTTGCATATAGAAGGATGCCATTTGGGTTATGCAATGCGCCAGCTACATTTCAGAGATGTATGTTGGCAATTTTTAACGAGTTAGTAGACGAGGTAATGGAAGTCTTCATGGACGACTTCTCAGTCTTCGGCAATTCGTTTAAAAACTGTTTAAAAAATCTTGAGCGTGTGCTTATTCGTTGTGAGGAGACCAATCTAGCCCTCAATTGGGAGAAATGTCATTTTATGGTTCGAGAGGGATTAGTCCTCGGCCATAAAATTTCGGGAAAAGAGATAGAGGTCGACAGGGCTAAGATCGAAGTAATTGAAAAACTTCCCCCACCAACGAACATTAAAGCGATTCGTAGTTTCTTAGGCCACGCAGGGTTCTATCGGCGCTTCATTCAAAATTTTTTCAAAATCACCAAGCCGTTAACCCATCTTCTTGAAAAAGAATCTTCTTTCCTCTTTGACGATGAATGTCTTGTAGCATTTAATTTAATTAAAGAAAAATTAATAAAATCTCCGATCCTAGTCGCGCCAGATTGGTCACTCCCATTTGAGATCATGTGTGACGCAAGTGATATTTCCGTCGGCGCTGTTTTAGGCCAACGGGTGGATAAATTCTTCCACCCAATTTATTATGCGAGCAAGACACTCACGTCCGCACAAGCCAACTACACCACCACTGAGAAGGAGCTTCTAGCGATCATGTTTGCTTTCGATAAGTTTAGGTCTTACATCACTCTCTCAAAAGTTGTTGTCTTCACGGATCACTCCGCACTTAGATATTTATTAAGTAAAGCGGACGCCAAGCCCCGCCTTTTGCGATGGATCCTCCTCTTACAGGAGTTTGACTTGGAGATCCGGGACAAAAGGGGTGCCGAAAATTTGGCGGCCGACCATTTGTCGCGTTTAGAAAATCCTGCTAGTGAAGCATTAATAGAGTCTGATATTAATGATAAATTCCCCGATGAGCTCCTCCTCGCTCTAGAAAATCTTAAGAATTGTTCGGCACCCTGGTTCGCCGATCTGGCTAACTATTTAGTTGCCCGGGTCTTGCCAAAAGAATTCTCAAATCAGCAAAAGAAGAAATTCTTTTCTAACATAAAGAATTATTTTTGGGAAGACCCCTTTTTATTTCGTGTTTGTGCGGATCAGGTTGTGCGACGTTGTGTTTCGAGTAAGGAAGGCCTACAGATTTTACGGCATTGCCACGAGGGACCAACAGGTGGTCATTATCAGGCGAACCGCACCGCAAGGAAGGTGCTGGAGGCGGGCTTTTACTGGCCCACGATTTACAAAGATGCTCACACCCTGGTGAGTACTTGCGATAATTGCCAGCGGGCCGGCAATATCTCACGAAGGGACGAGATGCCTCAAAATATTTTTCTAGAATGTGAAATCTTCGATCTTTGGGGCATCGACTTCGTTGGCCCCCTCCCTCCGTCTTATCAAAACAAATACATTCTCGTTGCTGTCGACTATGTATCAAGGTGGGCAGAAGCGCAGGCGCTCCCCACCAACGATGCACGAGTCGTAGTTAATTTTCTAAAAAAATTATTCTCTCGATTTGGCACGCCGCGCGCTATAGTTAGTGATAGGGGAACCCATTTCTGCAATAGCCAGTTTGCCAAAATTTTGGCAAAATATGGTGTAACGCACAAACTCTCCATCGCCTATCACCCCCAAACGAGCGGTCAAGTCGAGGTTGTCAATCGAGAATTGAAGCGTATTTTAGAAAAAACTGTTTCTATAAATAGGAAGGATTGGGTGTTAAAACTAGATGATGCTCTATGGGCCTATCGAACGGCATATAAGACAGCCATCGGCTGCATGCCATTTCGATTGGTTTATGGCAAGGCTTGTCACCTTCCGGTTGAGTTAGAGCACCGTGCATTCTGGGCGCTTAAATTTTTGAATTTAGATTCTACCCTAGCGGCCGATCAACGTAAATTTCAGCTGAATGAGCTCGATGAGTGGCGCGCGAACGCATATGAGAGTAATAGGCTTTATAAAGAGCGAACAAAGTTTTATCACGACAAAAATATTAAATTTCCAAGAAAATTTTCGTCGGGCGATCTCGTCCTTCTTTATAACTCTCGCCTTCGCCTCTTTCCGGGAAAATTAAAATCGCGATGGTCCGGCCCCTTTATTGTTAAAGAGGCTTGGCCATATGGAACGGTTCTTATTTCCCACTCGGAAAAAGGAGAATTTAAAGTAAATGGCCACCGCCTAAAATTATATTTGCCGGGAGACGATCTGGGGAAGAATGATTCGCATGACTTTTTGCCCTAACAATGATGCTCTCATTACCAATTGTTTTATTTATCTTTATTTTTTCGACAATGATTTTTAAACTTGGATAAACTATTTGAATTTGGTCTGTAATAATTTCAACATATTTTGGACTTCTTTTGGACAATTTCTTTTAAACAATATTTTTTTGTTGCGTCGAGCTCAGACGACGTTTTAAACAAAGGGCGCTCTTGGGAGGCAACCCAAGTTATTTTTCTGTTTTCTTTCTTTTTGTTTTTTTTGTTTTTGTTGTTTTTTTTTAACTTTTTCCCCGGGCGATTCCGACAAGCTGAAGTTTTGCGATCGCCTGCTCCAACGTTGCTGATTCCACCAAAAGTTAAAGATGATATTTCATGAAGTTCCACAACGCAAGTATGGGGGAGCAGTATCGCCCAGCCACTCGCAACTCACAAATCCGGGGAAGTACCTGTTTTAATTTATTTCATTTCAGTTTTCTTGCAAAACTTCTCTCTCTCCTTCCCCTCCTTTCTTTATTGCGGACAATGTTTAATTTTAAGTATGGGGGAGTCTTTCTTTATTTTAGTCTTTTTTATATTTTAGAAAATCACAAAAATATTTTATCTTTTTTTTAAGCACAAAGTAAAAAAATCATAGAAATAATATTTAGTTCTAATTAGAATAATTATGGTAGAATCAATAGTACTCATTACTTTATGTTTTGCTATTCTCAAAATATTCTATATAAACATAGCTAATTTTAATTTTTCCTAATCTTTCTTCTTAATTATGTTGTACGAGTAAAGTGTTGACCTATGTTGTGTTCTAATTCTGGGTAGCATGTTCATTTGAAAAGTTTTTTTTCTAAAACTTGCACTTCTCTATGATTTTCATCTTTTATTCTTTTTACTCTCTTATAAATTATTCATCCTCTATTTTCCTTTTGGTTTTTAGACAATTTTTAAAAGATAACTTTGGATTTGTGTAGTAGATGTGAATTATCCTAGACGCTTATTATTCTTGTACTCATGAAGATTTCATTAGTCTTTATTTACTATCTAGAACTTATCCTTTTCGAAATTTTTCAAACCTTGCTTTAGATGAATTTGAGAGCATGAAAATGATTTAGGCCATTTTTTTCGTTTGAGCCATCATGCCAACCTTTTAAATCAATCATCAGTTTGCCTCTGTTGAGCCTTTTTCCATGTTTTACTTGTTATATCCACTTTCTATCTCACCAAAGCCAAATATTCCAACCTATTTGATCACACTAATCTTTAGAGTTTTATTTAAATTTCACAATTGGGATAGGTTTAATTTTGTGAGATATTGGAAGAAATTCAAATGAAAGACTATGCTAAAAAAAGAAATAAAAAAAAGAGAATGGATTGTTTGGCCAATTTCAAAAAAAAAAAAAAGAATTCCTTACGGCCTTTTGTTTAAAAAAAGTTGTAAAAGGAAAAAAAAATCTTTATACCTTGTTGCATGTGCTTCATGCCTTTTTATTGTTGTTGTTTTTATAAAACTCATGTTTTGGTTTAGTGTGAATATTAGCCACCGATTTTATCTTTGAATTCCATTCCAAATCATATACCTAGGCCAAGATTCAGTCCTACAAAGTCCTTTTGATTCATGCTCTTAGGTTTGTTTTTAGTTATGTAGAGAAAAAGAATAGATTAGCTAAGTTTTTGGGTACGAATTTAGATTCTTGGTTCTAGATTGATATGATTATAATTTGTCTCTTAGGGTATAGTAACAACTCAATGCGCCACTCTTTCGTTACTTTGCTTTAATTCGTTTAAAGACTTTTAGGTCAAAATTTTGGATGATTAATTTTGGATAGTAAAGTTTTTAAAAATGTACTCGTGTGTAGCATGATTAATTCTATGTTAGCATGATTAAATCTTTCATAATTAAGTAAAAGCTTTAGATCTATTTTTCATTCTTCCCTACTTAGAATTTCGCAGTGTACTCGTGTGTAGCATGATTAATTCTTTTTGATTAGTTAATTTTATGTTAGCTAGTTTTATTACTTTGCTTGAGGACAAGCAAGATAATAAGTATGGGGGAATTTGATGATGCATAATTTGACCTAAATTATTAATATAAAAATATAAATAATCTAATATAAATATATTTATAATATTAATTTTATTCGCTAAATCGTATCTTTTTATAATTCTATCCTAACCATGCCTATTTTACTATATTTTCTGCGCGCAGCGAACTTCGGGGCCACTTTTGGGCATGTTGCGGCCAGAATAAAATCTTGGGCTGAACACGAAAGTTGTAGCCCTCGGAAATACCTTTCCAACGCGTAGTTACACGCCTTCATCGGATTTATGTAGCTTCGGGAATCCTCCGTCGAAGTTGCTGTCCAGCAGATTTCCTACATGAATGGTTCTCGTCTTTGAGCAAGAACCGAGGATCCCGGGACAAATTGCATTATCAATTCTAAAAGAACATGCCTTCAGTTATGGTGTGCCAAAATAAATGTCGAGTGCACTCATGTCATGGTGTTGTTGAACTATATTCAAGAATGGAATGAAGCCACAATGGTCCGATGTGATTTTTTCATGACAAGTGTGAAATAGGCTAGCCACCTTTGACTTTATATTCAACATGTGTCCTTAAAGGAAGCTTCATGAAAAGAGAGAAAGCTAGCCAACTTTTATCATGCTTTTCATGACAAGTGAGAAAGAGGCTAGCTACCTTTGAATTTTAAACCAACATGTGTTTTTTGACAAAGGGATGCTTCATGGAAACTTCATCCTCATGCCAAATTCCAACTCTACCCCTTTGGTTTTGGCCCTATAAATAGGCATGAAGAAAGGGGGGAAAGGATCATCATTCCTCCTTCATTTGAGCCTTCTAGAGAGCAATTGAGAGCTTATTTTTAGAGTATTTTAGATTAATGTTTTCATGTTTTAATTTTCTTGCAATCTCTTTTATCGCACTTGTAATCTTGTTGTAAACTCTCCTTATAATGTCTTTATGCCCTTTTTGTAATTTCCTTTCAATAAGAATAATATAGTTTGTTATTCCTTTTCTCTCTCTCTCTTTCTTATTTTGCATATTCTTAACATGATTTTTATTTCCTACACAAATATAAGTAACTAAATCCTCATAGTACTCGATCTTGATGATCTGAGGATGAGTTGATCAGTTATGATGCTCTAACTCTCTTTCACTTTTTAGAATCTAGGCCTTCGATTTACTCTTGATTTATTTCGAATGAAACTATATTATCGATATATAGTCTTCATTCATGTTTTCATTCTTGGATAGCCGAGAGGCCGATAGTTTGAAGTGAGCGCTCAAGAGTAAAGAGAGTTGCATGCACCTCTCGAGAGAGAATGACGTAAATCTCCCGGATTGGAGTCAAATCCAATAGCGAGGTTCACTACTTAAAGCGAGTGTTAGGTATTCGGATACGGGACGAGAGTTCGGTCGGATCTTCCTAACCTCAGTTGGGCACTTCTTCGAGAGAAGCGTGTTCAAGCTTTGGGAACCCCCACGGTCAAGGTATCTTTATTTTATTAAGTTAAAGTTTGTGATTGCTTTCTTGATTAATTTTGCCAAAGAAATTCAAGATCGAGTACTTCCGCTTAAATCATCGTTTATCCAAGTAATTTTCTCTCATCTCTAATTTAGTAAGCAAGCCCAAAAAGAACTTTTATTTGATAAGATAATAGTAACTCCTTGAAGTAGAAGTAATCAAACCGCCCCGGGTAATACGACCTTGATATTGAACTTAATATCCTATACTATATGTGATAAGGTACACTTGCCTTCCTCGAATATAGAATCGAAGAACATCTCACAACCACACTTTCACCTTCTCTCTCAATAACTTTTTCTTCTCCACGCATAATACCTTTCTCCACGTAATTTTTATATCAGTAGCAATACCAAGAACATAAAGAATATAACAAGGATTAAGCCCAATAAATCTCACAGATGCAATCGAACACACACACACACATGCATCCCAATTTGTATGGATTCCAGCAAGTAATCAACACAAAGTAAAATTTCACTAGCAACATCTAATTTGCCTCCAACATTGTTGTGCTTTCCTGTTTGTACACATGTTAGGTTCAAAATGTGATTTTTTTCTGCCCAAGCAAAACGTTGTGCCAAACGAACCCTAAGCTAGCGGAATCGACCAAGTCAAATCAACAAACTGGCTCTGTCAGTCCACCTCGTGAAAAATCAACACACAATGACAAGCCTCAGGAGTAAACCTGAACAAAACTGTTTGCAGAAGAATATAATCAGAGTAGAGCGAGTCCTTGGTGAGTACTAGAAGATACTAAATTGCAGAACATGGCCGGAGGAGACATCAAGAAATCCATGCATTCCCATTAAATCTCACACATGCAATCGAACAAACAAAAGAGGGAAATCGGGGGAGACGGAGGCGGAGGGGAATCGGGCTAGGGTATAGAATTTAAATGGTTTGTGTATATTTTTAGAAATCTGAGAAAAAAAAGTTTAGACATGGAGAATGAAGAAGAAGGTACCTGGGGAGGCGTCGGGATGAGGCATTTTGTCGGGTGGTCAAAGAAGGCGGCGTCGGGATGTGGCATGTCGTCGGGGCGGCCAAAGAAGGTGGCGTCGGGTTCGTCGGCACTCCTCCTTCGTTGTTGAGGGAGATCCAGGCCTCTGGATCCGAAAGGCCGGCGTCGGGAGTGGCCTCATGCGGTTCTGCCGGAGGAGTTTCGCCCGCCATTGCTGTCGCAGGAAGGACGGGGAAGAACAGTCGGGGAGGTCGGTTGGAAGAAATTAAAAAAAAAAAGAGGTTTAACCTAGGTATTTAACCGGTTTGTATATAGTCATTTAAAAGACCCTAAAAAGTGAAAAATGAATTTGTATATAGCCAAATTTGATTTGTCTATAACAACACCTATTTCTAATCCTTTTGTATAACTCACTCAAGCATCCTCATAGAATCTTGGTCTAATCATCCAAATGCCGCATAGAATCTTGGTCTAGTCATCCAAATGCAAGAGATTTTTAAGCATTAAGCGCAACAAATTAAACTCCCATGAAGTAAAAATGATTTAAATATCAGGTTTTTTTAAATCTTATTCGACTACACAATAACTCTTATGATGGATTAAGGTTGTTAGGGATGAGATCCATTTTATAAGTATAGGTGTGCACATAACCGCACGCATATCCATGACCTCCACCTCAAAAATAGTGAGATCATGGGTTTAATAGCACGCGCGATCGCCACGCCCGATCCCCCCGTGCGTCGATCCCATCACGCGTAATGGATGAACCTCCACGGGCGCCGCCTTGACGGCGTCGGGCCACCGGCCTCCTCCCCGGGCGCCGGCTGCCCCCTTCCCTCGCCGCTCCCTCTCGGCCACCGGCCGCGGCCGAGTAAGAGGCCGCAAGGGCCGCTCCCCCTCGGCCGCAGGCCGCGGCCGCGAGAGCGGCCTCTCTCCCCCGGCCGCCGGCCGCGGCCGCGAGGGCCGCTCTCTCCCGGTCGCCGGTCGCGGCCGAAGGAGCGGCCGCAGCCGGGGGAGCGGCCGCGCGGGCCGCTCTCCTTCGGCCGCCGACCACGACCGAGCAAGCGGCAACGCCGGCCGCGACCGAGGGAGCGGCCGCCCGGGCCGCTCCCTTCCTCGGCCGCCGGCCGCGGCCCAGCGAATGGTCGCGCGGGCCGCTCTACTTCGGATGTCGGCGAGCGGCCAAGGAGGCGGCCGTGCCACCCGTTCCTCCTCGGTCGCCGTCAGCGGTCCTCTTCTCGCCGGCGAATTCGACGGCGAGTTCGTCGGCCACCCATGGAGTTCTGCCCCCGCCGTTCGATCGTTTGGGGCCGTTCCCCGCCGTCCGATTTGCATGTAACCACCCACTAACCACTGGATTCGTGGAGGGATTTAATTAATGATTTAATAATTTATTTAGGGTGTAAATAGCGAGAGTAGTTATCATAAATACGCACCCTTAAATTATGAGAAAATATTAGTTTTGGGTGGTTACGGTGTGCGGATAGCCGCATAACCACCATAACCACCCCTGGAGCCTATAAAAGGAGCCTCAGGCTCCTCATTTTCACCTTTTTTCCTCCGAGTCTTCTTCTTCCTCAAGTCGAAGTTCTGCCAAATTCCTCCTCGAGCAGCACCCGAGCCACACCCGGGCCACGTACGAGCCAAGTTGAAGCCACCCAACGAAGCCCAATCTCAAAATTTCCAAGTGGCCTCCGCAACCGCAAGTTCAGGTACTCCGCTCCCACGTCCAAAATCAGCAAGATGCTCAGCGAAGCCATCAACGCAAAGTGCAACTTGTAACAAACTCCCAGCGCGACGGTCTGTCGAGTGCCAAGTGTTCTCTCACCTCAAAACTGTAACGAGAGGTGGTCTGTCACCCTCGATTTTACAAACAAACTGTAACAGCCAGGAAATAGTGGACTTTGACCGACACAGATCCGATCACGTGATTTTTTACCCGGTTGAAGGATTTTTTTCATGTTAAAACTTTGTGTGTACGATCGACCTACTTTATTGACCGTGTGCGCGCTCGACCGTTCCAAAAGCTAAGGCGGTCTAGATTATTCCGGTCTGATCGGGACGTCGAGTTACGCCGCAACAGTTTGGCGACATCTGTGGGAAGGAGTTCCCAACATCCTCCAAAGATTCCAAAGACCACGCTCACCGCATAGCAATATTTGAGATAAAGGCAATGACAAAGAGAAACGTCTGAACCATCGAACGACCAGTCCCCGAGGGGCACATCGAGTCGGCCCCCTCCCGCATAAGAGAAATTGATCAAGCAGCAATCGTAGACAAGCTCGAGGGTATATTCGCCAAACACGCCACGCAAATTAACGAACTTCAAGCCATGATGTTCGCGATTTGCCAAAAAGTGAAGCCGTCCTCCGCATCACCATTCATGCAGACTAACTCGCCGCCACTAGGAGACCCCTCCGCTATAACCAAGTCATCCTCGTACAAGGAGTACGACATAGAAAAGGAATTTTCAAGCACCAGTAGTTCTCCCATGCCAACAACACTAATCCGAGACACGCGCGATCGCTACCTCGGTGACCCGCAATACGACAAGGACATCAGAGACGCAACGAATCACGAGGCTCAAAAAAGGAAACAAGAAAGCAGCCCACACCAAGAGCCTAAAAAGAACTGCAACCAACGTACAAAAAAGTCACGCCAACACCGAGTACTCGCGCCGCTCAATACCCCTCAAGACAAGATTTTCCAAACAATTTGCAATCACCCATCGTTGCACAAGCCCAAACCAATCGCCCGAGGCCGAAGAAATTCATCAAAATACTGTCAATATCACCAGGAGCCCGACCACAAAACCGATAAATGCAACCAACTAAAGGAAAAAATTCAGCGACTCGCTGGCTTGGGTGCGGTCGATCAATTCCTGTCAAAAGAAAAGCACCCCCTGCCCCGCATACGATAATCGTGACTATCGGCATTGGCAAGCCACCCACAATGTTAAACCGATTCCTAGTAGACGGAGGGATTATAGTGAATGTATTGTTCCTATCAACGCTACTCCAGCTCAAACTAATCACTGACATCCTCAAGCGGGAATCCGCTAACGCGTGTATCCCGGGGGCACTTTGGTACCAGTCATAGGCACTATTATCCTCCCAGACACTCTTGGTAAAGAGCCCGAGCAAGCAACCTACGACGTACAGTTCCTTGTCCTCTAGGCTGACTCTGATCACACCGCAATACTCCAACAATCACTCGTGGACGTTTATCAAATCTGCTCCTACCGCTTTCTTTCCTGAGAATCGTGACTCTTTATTTCCAGTTCTTATTAATCTACTAAAACATTATGTAAGAATCGCCAGCACAGACGTGCTTAGACAATCTGTTATTTAAAGAATTGTGTTTTCCTGTTCAACAACGCTCCTTCAGTTTCAATCAAATTAAGCCGCGAGAAATCCCCGTGCAAATTAAGTCACGGGCGATCCCCGTGCAAACTAATCCATGGGCGATCCCCGTGCAAACTAAGCCGCGGGAGATCCCCGTGCAAATTAAGCCGCGGGCAATCCCCGTGCAAATTAAGCCGCGAGCGATTCTCGTGTGAAATAGGTAAGACTGCGCATGCGGTTTAGATACAAAAATTATTCACCGAACCTGCCTCTCTACGCCATGACATCTTCAGTGCCTGCCCCCCTCACGACTAAGCCGCGGGCGATCCCCGTACTAATTAAGCCGTGGGCGATCCCCGCGAAAATTAAGCCGCGGGAGATCCCCGTGCAAATTAAGCCGCGGGCGATCCCCGTGCAAATTTAGCCGCGAGCAATCCTCGTGCAAACTAGGTCACAAACCAGTCATATACCAGTCAACCCGCAATCACAGCCCGCACAAAGCGACATCGCAAGTCAAACAACATCCGAGCAAAAAGGAAGAAAGAAAACACTATCATAACAATATACAAATACCTGCGCAAATGCGCTAACCAGAACTGCCAAACGATAAAAGCAACATACAATATATCAGGCCAGAAAAAGAAGAATGCAAACACAAGCATAAAGAAACCACGCCGCTACACATTGGCCGTGACCGTGCCAGGATCAAGACTCAGACCCTCATCATATGAGATATCATTAAAACTAAAGTCATACATGTCGCATCTCAAGCTCCGGTCAACAAGGCAAAAAGCCTTCAAAACTCCACACCTAAGCTCTAGCTCACGAACATCCTCCATTTGAGGCTACACCTCCTTGGTCAAGATCGCCTCACGAATCTCCTCGCTAATCAAGCAGCGATCTCGCATGTAATCTAGAGACTTCATGTAAGTCCGGCAGCCTTCAATTCTGACACACGGCTATCAGAAGATAACACCTCCACTTGAGTCTTTGCCGCACAAAGCTCTGTCTCTAAACGAGAAGTCTCCTCTTGAGCATGCTTCAACATTTGTGTAGTTCTTTCCACCAGAGATTTTTCCACCTCCAAAGACGCCTGAGTCTCTTCCAATTCCATCTTCAGCTCTGATCCAATCCGGCGAAATCGGGAAATGTCCCGGTCATGATCATCCCTCAGAGTGGAAAGCGAGCCCACCGCTGCCTGAAACTCCTCCTGAAGGGTCATATACCCGTCCTTCGAGATCACGTAATGATCATTTCAAGTAACATCAATTTGAACACGAGCCTCAATCTACACAAGAAAAGACAGAGAAAAGTTAGTACAACACAACAACAAAGAAGAACCAAGAATAATCAAGTTTGATTACCACTTCATTCATCACGTTCAAAGAAGATTGCCTCGGTGTCGCCGCCTTCGTAGGGGAAGCCCCGGGGGGGAGAAAATCCAAGCACATGTACCTCGGGTGTTGAACCGTTACGACCACTAGAAGGAGTGTCGCCACCCAGAGAAACCGAACAAGGCGTCGCACTATCACTACCCCGAGAAACTACAGTGGCCTTCCACTTCTGACCACAAGCCGAAGATGTCTCAGTAATCCGCCCAGAGTCTGAAGAAATGTCACACCGCAACAAGAGTTTCTCTTCCACAAACGAAGAAATACTGAACAACCGATTCGCCAACTCGCGTGGCTCTGAAAATCCTAACACTGGAGAAAACTCTCGCTCTCTCCCCTTTTGATGACGACAACGATCAGACAATGCGTTCCATAGCTCCGACAAGCCCTAAGAATTCCTGACATAACCAAATAAAGTATTTCCGTGGCGACGGTCCGTCCGAGTCTCAAAATCAAGTCAGCTTTTGTTACTATGAATTTCCACACGCTCGCCACCATCAGAGCTAATATCGCACCAATCTCGGAAGTAGTCCAAAGAGAATTTCTCGTCATGTTCGCGAAAGAAGACAACCAATCCCACGAGGCGTACTACCCCCAAGGGAGTAAACAGAGAAATCGGCACGCCATAAAATTTCAGAATCTCGATCACCTCCTCGCATGGGGGGAATCGGAAACCCGGTCTCAAAGTAGTCTCGCAGATCGTCAACCAACCACGAGGAGGATTTTGAACCCTCTCCTCAACACGCGGTATCTTCACTTTAAGGTGGGCAGACAGTCTGAACCTTCTCCTCCAAATCGTAACCTAATCACCGGTAAGGGAGGAGCGAAGACGCATCGGCCTTGCAGTACGCTTTGAGCCCTAACATAAAAAGTAAGGACAAATTTAGAAAACAACTACAAATCAAAAAAATTCTTCCCCTGTCATGCACGTAAAGGCGCGCGCGGTAAAGCCAAGGCCATACAACGCGCCCAAAGATATACACACACCGGGGCACACAGTCACCCAAGCGCCCACGCGCAGTCAGACACGCGCGCCGGCGCACACCTGTGCGCGGCCAGGCGGGCACACCCGTGCGCGGCCAGGCGCACACGCGCGCAATCAGGCACGCGGGCGTGCACCCGCGCGCGGCCATGCGGGCGCGCCTGGACACGACCATGCACACGTGCCCGAACACGACCATGCGCGCGCGCCCGCGCCAACCAGGCGCGCGCGCGCGCCAGCGCACGCGCACGCTCGCGCACGGCCAAGCCGGCGCACGCCCATGCGCGAGCCGACACGCGGGCGCGCGCGTCGGCGCGCACACCCGCACTAGCCCCCGCGAGCGCAGGTGCGCCAACTACCTTCTTCGGGCACGATCGTCGCCTCTCCTCCACCCTAGCATATTCTAACATTTTTACCCGAGTTTGCAGGGCACCACTACTCGCCATCTCAAGTCCTTCGCCGTTCGTCATCGTCGCCACCGTAAAAAATAAGCAAAGAAAGATCCTTGTTTTTCTTCGTTTGAGCTGGTCTTTTGCAACAAGAATCTGGTGGGCAATTGTTAGGGATGAGATCCATTTTATAAGTATAGGTGTGCACATAACCACACACCCATGATCTCCACCTCAAAAATAGTAGGATCATGGGTTTGACTGCACGCGTGATCGCCACGTCTGATCCCCTCGCGCACCGATCCCATCACGCATAATGGATGAACCTCTACGGGCGCCGCCTTACCGGCGGCGGGCGGCCGGCCTCCTCCCCGGGCGCCCCTTTCCCTCGTCGTCCCCCTCGGCCACCGGCCGCGACCAAGTATGCGGCCGGAAGGGCGGCTTCCCCTCGGCCGTCAGTCGCGGTCGAGAGAGCGGCCGCCCGGGTCGCTCTCCTCCGGTCGCGGCCGAAGGATCGGCCGCGAGGGCCGCTCTCCCCCGGCCGTCGGTCGCGACCGAAAGAGCGGCCGTTCTCCCCCGGTCGCCGGCCGCGGCCAAAGGAGCGGCCGCGCCGGCCGCGGCCGAGGGAGCGGCCGCCCGGGCCGCTCCCTCGGGCGCCGGCCGCGACTAAGCGAACGACCTGGCCAAGGAGGCGGCCGTGCCGGATGTTCCTCCTCGGCCGCCGTCAGCGGTCCTCCTCTCGCCGGCAAATTCGGCGGCGAGTTTGCCGACCGCCCATGGAGTTCCGCCCCAGTCGTTCGATCGTTTGGGGTCGTTCCCCGCCCTCTTATTCGCTTGTAACCACCCGCTAACCACCGGGTTAGTGTGGTGATTTAATTAATGATTTAATAATTTATTTATGGTGCAAATAGCGGGTGTAGTTATCATAAATACGCACCTTTAAATTATGAGAAAATATTAATGTTGGGTAGTTGCGGTGTGGGGATAGCCGCATAACTACCATAACTACCCCTTGGAGCCTATAAAAAGAGCCACAGACCTCCTCATTTTTCACTTTTTTCCTCCGAGTCTTCTTCTTCCTCTGGTCAAAGCTCTGCCGAATTCTCCTACAAGCAGCACCCGAGCCGCACCCGGGCCACGTACGAGCCAAGTTGAAGCCACCCGAAGAAGCCCAGTCTCTCAATTTCCAAGTGGCCTCCACAGCCGCAAGTTCAGGCTCCGCTCCCACGACCAAAATCAGCAAGACGCTCAGCGAAGGCCATCAAGGCAAAGTGCAACATGTAATAAACTCCCGGCGCGACGGTCTGTCGTCCGCCGAGTGCCAAGTATTCTCTCACCTCAAAACTATAACGAGAGGTGACCTGTCACCCTTGATTTCCCAAACAAGCTTTAATAGTCAGAAAATAGTGGACTTTGACCGACACAGATCCGTTCACGTGATTTTTTACCCGATTGAGGGGTTTTTCCACTTTAAAACTTCATGTTTACGATCGACCTACTTTATTGACTATGTGCGCGCTCGACCGTTCCGAGAGCTAAGGCGGTTCAGGTTATTCCGGTCCGACCGAGACGTCGAGTTAGACCGCAACAAAGGTCTTGCTTTGGAGGGATTTTTAGAAAAGAGGAGTGATGGCAAAAGGAATGTAAGAAAATAAGCTTTTGGAAATTGTATATTGGAAAAAAAGATTTGTTTGGGTAAACTCTGTTTTCAGAGATTTTCAGAAAGAAGAACTTTATAAACTGTTTGACAAATCTCCGTCGCGATGGTTTTTTTATTAAAAATGTGCGTCCGGGAAGAAAAATGCGCGCCCGGGGGAAAATGAGCGCCCGGGCGGAAAGTGTGCGACCTGGAGAAAAATGCGTGCTCGACCGAAAATGCGCGCCTGAGCCGAAAATGCGCACCCGACGGAAAAAATGGGCGCCCAAGCGGAAAAATGCGTGTCCGGGCGGAAAAAGCGGACTAGGCGAAAAATGCGCGCCGGGGCGAAAAATGCGCGCCCGGGCAAAAATGCGCGAGCAAGCGAAAAATGGGGCTCGGGAGAAAAAATGCGTGTCCGGGAGGAAAATGCGCGCCCGGACGAAAAATGTGCTTACAGGCGAAAATTGTGCACCCGGACGAAAAAAACGCGCCCACGCAAAAAATCCACGCCTGAGTACAAAACTCACGCCCGGGCAAAAAAACCGCCCAATAGTGTATCAGGATGAGGAAGTGTTTTTCAAAAAAATTGAAAAGTAGGAGACAAGTATCATTTCAAAAGGAGGAGAAAATGGAGTTTTCTGCAGTTGTTTTTCCCACCGGTAGACAATTCAAACGGCTTCTTTGATTCGGTGGTGTTTTCCAGAAAATAGAAAGGAGCTAAAAAGCCCTCCAAAACAGACCCTAAATAATAACGTCAATTAAATTTGATAACTAATTGCGTCAAAAATGATTATATCATTAAGCATTGTCGACTGGAGCCTGGAGGTGGATGGTGGAGTTGACCCGGTACCGTTAGAGGAGGCGGCACATCAATATAATCTTAGGCCCAATATTAGGAGGGTCTATCGCGACATGATCCATTAATATTTTATTTTGCTCATATTAGTATTTTCTCAAACAATCTTATTTGCATTTTCTATTTATTTTTGAGTTGAATCGTGAGACCAAAATGTTTGGCGGTTAAAGCCGGGTTTTAATATCTTGAATTTTTATTTTAGGCTTGAGGACATGGATGGCTAAGATTAGTTTGCTTTTGATGAGAGGTTGAGAGTAATTCTTGTATTAATATTTATACCTCACCTTTGGAGGAAAACCTAATGACATTGAGGCCTAAAATTAATTCCTCGAGTTGTGAGAGTAGCCACCCCCTTCAGCAAGAGCTGGTCTTCTTCTTCGGTGTGGAGTAAGGGAGCTCCTCCCCTTCCATGTGACGCCGGTTCACATGATGGTGCAGCGCCATCTTCCCCTACATGCAAAGCGAAGGGACCTTGCGTGAGACTTACACGTCTATCTCAGTTGGGTATCGCTTCTTCCCCTCTTCTTTGAGTGTGATTCGTCTACTTTTTATTTCTTCAGTGTGCTTTTGATTCGGTGTTGTGTTTGGAAGCGGCAGACTGATCGGTATAAGGAGAGAATTGTTAATCTCCAATCATTTGTCCTAGAGGGACTGTTGTCCGGTAGCGACACTTATTGGGATTAACTACCCATCTTTGGAATCTCCACATAGCGGATTTATTTCGTGTTGGTGATATCCGTCAGTTGAGCAAGATCGATTAGAGTCCGGCTTGAGGAGGAATCTGTTAGCAAACATATGTCATGTGTTCGATGAAATGAGTCAATAGACCTGTGAAATCGTGTTCACGTTAGGAGCGTTGTCTGCCCTACATCAATTTGATATCAGATGGAGGTTAATAAGTTGCGTATTTGAGCTCACGTATGAGCGATACCACCTACACAACGTTCTTTATTCAACCAAAACTCTTGAGCATGGCGCTCTAATTTCATCTGAGCGACAATAACATTTTGGTTATCATCCAATCTTTGCTAATCAAAATAACATTCCATTTTCAGGAGCCAACCCTTAGGCTCCGTTCGTTTCAACGACATTGACATTTTAGTATTGGCTTTCAATTCAATATCAATACATATGGGAAATGATATTGGATTTAAATCCAATTCTTTTGTTCGTCCGCATGAAGACTTTATATCATAGAAATTGACATTGATATTTTTTTATTGTTCGTTTGTAGAAAGACTTTCTGTCATAGGAATTGACATTGATCAATGCTATTAATGATCACAATTAAAAATCACAAATGCGATTTTTTAGCCCGACCGTGATTTTTTCTTGAGGCGTGATTTTTTCGCCCAAACTCAAGTTTTTCGACCACAACGCGAATTTTTTGACCGGACGTGAAATTTTCGCCCAAAAGTGTTATTTTCGCCCAGACGTGTTTTTTTCGCCATGACGTGATTTTTTTCAATCTGATTTGATTTTTTCAGTCTGAATGCGAAATTTTTATATGAACGCGAATTTTTCGCCCGAACGCGATTTTTTCGTCCGCACGCGAATTTTATCGTCCGGACGCGATATTTTCGCCCGGATGCGATTTTTTCGCCGGGATGCGATTTTTTCACCCGGACGCGAATTTTTCGCCCGGACGCGAATTTTTCGCCCGGACGCGAATTTCTCGCTCGCCCGGGCGCGATTTCCTCGCCCGGGCGCGAATTCCTCGCCCGGACGCGAATTCCTCGCCCGGGCGCGAATTCCTCGCCCAAGCACATCTCCCGTACGCGATTTTTCGCCCGGACGCGATTTTTACTTCTCAAATCGAATTTTTCGCCCCGACGCGATATTTTCGCATCCGGGCGAAATATTCGCGTCCGGGCGAGAAAATCGCGTCCGGGCGAGAAAATCGCGTCCGGGCGAGAAAATCGCGTCCGGGCGAGAAAATCGCGTCCGGGCGAGAAAATCGCGTCCGGACGAGAAAATCGCGTCCGGGCGAGAAAATCGCGTCCGTGCGAAAAAATCGCGTCCGGGCGAAAAAATCGCGTCCGGGCAAAAAATTCGCGTCCGGTCGAAAAATTCGCGCCCGGTCGAAAAATTCGCGTCTGGTCGAAAAATTCGCGTCCGGTCGAAAAATTTGGGCGAAAAATTCGCGCCCGGGCGAAAAATGCGCGTCGGGGCGAAAAATGCGCGTCGGGGCGAAAAATTCGTGTAGGGGCGAGAAATTCGCGTCCGGGCGAGAAAATAGCGTCCGGGCGAGAAAATCGCGTCCGGGCGAGAAAATCGCGTCCGGGCGAGAAAATCGCGTCCGGGCGAAAAATTCGCGTCCGGGCGAAAAATGCGCGTCCGGGCGAAAAAATCGCGTCCGGGCGAAAAAATCGCGTCCGGTCGAAAAATTCGCGTCCGGGCGAAAAATTCGCGTCCGGGCGAAAAATTCGCGTCCGGGCGAAAAATGCGCGTCCGGGTGAAAAATTCGCGTCCGGGCGAAAAATTTGCGTCGGGGAGAAAAATTTGCGTCCGGGCGAAAAAATTGCGTCCGGGTGAAAAATATTGCGGCCGGGCGAAAATATCGCGTCAAGTCCAAAATATCGCGTCTGGGCGAAAAATTCGCGTCTGGGAAAAAATATCGCGTTCGGGCGAAAAAACCGCGTGCGGGCGAAAAATTCGCGTTTGGGCGAAAAAATCGCGCCCGGGCGAAAAAATCGCTCCCGGGCGAAAAATCGTGTCCGGGCGAAAAAAAACGCGTCCGGGCGGAAAAAAACGCATTTGGGCGAAAAAACCTTGTTTGGCCGAATAATTCATGTTCGGCCGAAAAAAATTGTGTCTGAGCGAAAAAAATTACGTCTAGATGAATAATTCGGCCCAGGCGACCAAAAATTGAATCGTTGCGAAAAATTTCCGTACGGGCGAAAAAAACACATTCGGGCAAAAAAATTGCGTCATAGAGAAAAAAACCACGTTCGTGCAGAAATATCGCATTCGGGAGAAAAACCTGCCTGGGTAAAAAAAAAGCTTTAAGATAAAAAATTACGTCTGGGCGAAAAAATCGTACACAGACGAAAAAAACTCGTCCGCGCAAAAAAATTGCGTCCCGATGAAAATTTGCGTTCGGCCGAAAAAAATCACGTTCAGACTAAAAAAATGGTCTCATTTTGGAAAACCGGACTGAATATCCGTCACTAGAGATAGATATTGAATCTATGAGTTTTTAGATTACGGTGAATATCGACGACTTTCCATCAGAAAGCCAATTCCAATTTAAAATTGTTGATACGAACAAGAGAAATGACATTCATATTCTCAAAGTCAATACTTCAATATCAATGTCTGTGAAACGAACGGACCCTTAAAGATTTTGGGATCACCGAGTCAGTCAAAAGTTGGGGCATCTATTTTAATTTTGCGAGTGAGGTCATTGTGTCAATCCCCATTTTGGTCATGCTCACCATGGTCATTGTTTGGACGTGGTTGACAGTGTGGATGATTGCGAGGTGGAGTGTTATGGTTTTGGTGTTGAGGTTGGAAACCATTTTGAGAGCTCAGTTGGTGATAGTCTATGTTAGTAAAGAGATTTATCAAGAGGGCTGGGTTCGAGACTCCGCCGCAACATCCCGTCACACTGAGAATAGGTGTAATGGGTGGGGTGCTTGGGTTGCAGCCTGATGATGGGACCAGACGTGTTTCTTTGGTGCAGAACCAGAGCGGGGCGGCTCTGGACCACTACATCAACGATCAAAGCCTGGTTTAATTTCTTGCATTTTTATTTTAGGCTTGAGGGCATGGATGGCTCGGATTAATTTGCTTTTGATGAGAGGTTGAGAGTGATTCTTTATACCTCACATTTGGAGAAAAACCTAATGACATTGAGACCTAAAATTAATTCCTCCAGTTCTGAGAGCAGCTACCCCTTCAGCATGAGTTCGTCTTCTTCTTTGACGTGGAGTAGGGGAGATCCTCCCCTTCCAGTGTGACGCTGGTACTCACGGTGGTGCGATGCTATCTTCCCCTACGTACGACGCGGTGAGACCTTGTGTGAGACTCGCAAGTCTATCTCGGTTGGGTATCGCTTCCTCCCCTCTTCTTTGAGTGTGATTTGTCTACATTTTATTTCTTGCGCGTGCTTTCGATTCAGTGTGTGTTTAGAAGCGGCGGACTCATCGGTATAAGGAGAGCATTGTTCGCAAATCTCCAATCATTTGGCCTAGAGGTACTGCTATCCGATAGCGACACTTGTTGGGATTAACTGCCCCCTCGTTGGAATCTCCACATAAAAGGTTTATTTCGTGTTGGTAATATTTGCCTGGTTGAGACGAGCTTGATTAGAGTATGTGGAGATTCCAACGAGGGGGCAGTCTATCCGATAGCGACACTTGTTCGATAAAATGGGTCAATAGACTCGTGAAATTGTGTTTCCGTTAGGAGCGATGTATGTCCTACACCAGTGGAGCTCCATTTCCCCCAAAGTAGTGGGAAAGGGAGGCTCCACACACAATTCCTGAATGGGCAGTGACGGTCTGCCTCTTGCGAAAGAGAAAATTATAATTGATGGGGATGAAGCCCCATTTATAGGCTTGGGTGTGCACTTAACCATCTTCCCCATGATCCCTCCTACTGTGGAGATCATGGGTTTGACCGGTCAACCCACTCCCCATGATCTCCACCACAATAGGAGAGATCATGGGGGCCTCCCACTCGCCAACTACCGCCGCCGCCGCCCGCCACTCGCCCGTCGCCGACTACCGCCGCCGTCGGCCTCCGCCTCCCGCCGCCGTCTGCCGTCGGCTGCCTGTAACACCTCCCCTGTAATGACCATATAATATGGGTCTGGCCGGGGCCCCACAACATACAGACGCCACATCCTTGGCATTAAAAGTTGATATTAACTACCCAATCTCAAAACTCAGAATAGAACACATCGGAAACAAACCCAACGACTAGAAGTTATCCACTACTAAAAAAGGAGTATCAAATGGCCTTAAGGCCTCACACCAAAAGAGTCCAAAACAGAAAGACCACATGGTCAAACATCAACGTGCACAGCACTCCTAGGCTAACTCGGCATGCAAGCCGGAAAATACCAAAACATGAATCATACATTCAAAAGGAAACAAGCTAGAAAGCACAACAACACTTCCATGAGGCTTAGGGCTTTTCGCCCGGCGCACTAGCTCGCGCTTGCGATCCTTGCCCTGTAAAATGTTATAGTAACGTGGGTCAGCAAAGGCTGACCTCTACTGTGTAACCAACACATATCCTCCCACCGCCCCTAACGGATGTCGGGGTGCCCCTCCAACCTGCAAGTCAGCACTTCGTATACAATATACAGAAACATATAAAGCTTTAAAACAAGATTGGATGTCTCATACAACAATCACGTTTTCTATGTTGAGTACAGTGTAAAAGGGGGCCTACTATGCAGCATGTATGCAAACTCGGGCTTCGCCCAAGGCACCCTATCGCGTATGCAACTAGCACATCATCAAACAACTGGGTACTTCCAATTCCCCATTGGCGTAAAGCCGCAAACAAAAGGGGAATACAATGCCCCTAACGACCCAACAGCCGTTATACGGAAATCTGGCCAAGGCCCCACCCGCACATGGGTCTTAAACCCCGGGCTTGCTTGCAAATTCTGACTTCTCACGTAAGGATTCCGTCTCACACACAAACCAATTCTAAGAACCCTTGCTGGACCCCACCCGCGCATGGCTTCATCGCCTGGGCTTTCCCTATGCTTGGCATTCTCGTCAGTCTCACAGAAGGGGACTAGTCTCGCCGGGACACTCTCCCCACATGACATGCTCGTCATGGGATATCCAGCCGACCACGGATACATAGCCACGCCTTAGCGTAATACAACCATAAACTTTCCCACCTAATCCACCATTTGTACTGCAACGTTCCCGCACACCAAGGAAACCATCTACCGCCAATGCGGAGCTAACCTTGTCTGGTTCCGGCTACATGTACTCACTCAAGAAAAGGGGTAAAACGCATACATCACAACTGCATATTGCCGCAACGGATTTCTACCGAATCCTTAAGGCTTGATATGCAACATCACCGAGTCGGACTAACGGTCGCGACTACGGCTTCACCCACAATGCTTAATCCACTAACGAAGCAGATCTCTAAATGCAAAAATATGTCGGGGACGGACACAATCGACCCGGAGGTTCCTCTTGAACCAAGGCAACCCAGACCCCTCTCATTTGAGAGATCTGGAGCCCAAAAACTGAAAAGAAGAGATGCTAAGCGTACATCCTAAAAACCAAGTGGAGAAGTGTCGTTACCTTTCGACCTCTCTTTCTAGCCATAGAGGAACTTGGTCGGATGAACACCACCGCAACGATCTTGCCTTCGCGGATCTGGACTCCGCTCGAGAAACGGGACTCCAAAGCTTCTCCGGCGTCCGGAACTCTCCTCCACCTTCTTCCTTGCTATCCCCTCTCTTTAACCCTTAGAGAGAGAAAGATTTAAATGGAATGAGGGTTTTGAAACCCTATTCCCGGCATAATACTTGCAGGGGAAAGCCTGAGCCGTCGGATCCTACTTGAAGGAAACGAACGACCACGATTCGCCCTGAAAAAGAATTTCCTAGGCCGAACACGGCTTGTGACACACCCGTGTCCAAGGCCGTATTCCCTCACTCGCCGTCAAACCAGAAATTACAGAACAAGACATAGCCTGTGACACGGCCTAGGACACCCCCGTGTCTCAAGTGACACGCCCGTGTCATGGGCCGTGTGCCTCAATCGACACAAGACCGAAATGTCCCGAACAGGACACGGCCATGTGACATGCCCGTGTCACATGCCGTGTGCTAGACGCTCCTTGGGACACGTCTGTGTCCCAGGCCGTGTAACAGCCTCAGCACAACTCGCCAAACTTCCCGAGCAGGACACGCCTTGTGACACGCCCGTATCACAGGTCGTGTTCCCAGTGTCGGCGCTCGTCGACTGAAAATCGTCGACCTCTCGAAAAAACGTCGACCTCCAGCACGACACGCCCTGTGACACGCCTGTATCACAGGCCGTGTCAGCCTACTCAGAACCCAACCTGGCCTGAAAACTCAATCTGTTCCCCTTTTGAGTTTCAGGGCATTACAATTCCTCCCCCCTTAAAAGAATTTTGTCCTAAAATTTAAATATAAAGTACACAAAACTTAAATGGTACCTGATAAGAAAAGCTCGGGGTACTCCTCAAGCATGGCCTGCTCTCGCTCCCACGAAAGCTCCTCACGACCACAGTTGTCCCAACAAACTTTTACGAGTTTGACCTCCTTGTTCCGCAACTGCCGAATTTCTGAATCTTCTATATTAATTGGACGAACTCGTGTCCTCAAGTCCTCTTCTATCGACACTGCTGCCGATTCGATCACCACACTAGCCTCCACCAAAGCTTTCCTCAGGACGGAGACATGGAAGACATCGTGTAATCCACTCAGCTCCGTGGATAACGCTAACCGGTATGCCGCTTCTCCCACCCGTTCTATAACCTCGAACGGTCCCAAAAACCTCGGACTAAACTTCTTGAGTCAGCGAATTCGCGAAACACCTTTGAACGGCTTGATTTTTAGATATACCCAGTCACCTACTGCGAACTGCACCTTCCTGTGGCGAGCATTAAAATATGGGTGGGAGAAGCGGCGTATCTCCCTCTGATACCAAATTGTAACACCTCCCCTGTAATGAACATATAATATGGGTCCGGCCGGGCCCCCACAACATATAGACGCCACAGCCTTGACATTAAAATATTTTGATTGCCGATCTTGAGCTACCTTCATGCGCTCTTGAATGGTTCACACCAACTCACAAGCATCAGCTACAACTTCTTTTCCCAAAAGCTTGGTGTTTCCCGCCTCTGTCCAAGACATCGGTGTTCGACACCGCCTCTCAACAAAGCTTCGTATGGCGCCATCTTTATACTTGTTTGGTAACTGTTATTATACGCGAACTCTACCATGAAGAGGTGATCCTCCCATTTCTTGCCGAAGTCAAGAGTACACATCCTCAGCATATCCTCCATATATAGTACGGTTCGTTCTTTCGGTTTGCCCATCAGTTTGAGGATGGAAAGTCGTACTGAACTTGAGCTTCGTTCCCAAACTCTTCTGGACCAACCTCCAGTCCTTAGACGTGAAACGTCCATCGCGATCACTAACTATGCTCTTGGGAATATCATGTAGTCGCACAATGTTGCGAACATACAATTACACCAGCTTTTCCACATTGTCCTCCTTCCGATTTGGGATGAAGTGTGCCACTTTGGTCAAGCGATCCAAGATCACCCAAATTGCGTCGTTACCCTGCTGCGATCTAGGTAACCCATGCACAAAATCCATGGAGATGTCATCAAACTTTCACTCGGGGATAGGAAGAGGCTTCAAGAACCCGCTCGACTTCTGACACTCGGCCTTTACCAAGGCACAAGTTTGGTACCGACTCACGTACAAAGCTACGTCCCGCTACAGACCAGGCCACCAATAGGATTTCTTCATATCCAAGTACATCATGGTACTGCCCGGGTGAATGGAGTACTTTCTGAAGTGGGCCTCAAACATCAACTCCTCACAGAGCTTGTCGAACTGCGGTACACAAATCCTCTCGCCCTTCCTCAGAATCCCATTAATCATCTCCCAGGCGCTACACTCGCCCTTTAGAGCTTCCTCCACGAATGGTTGGAACTCCGCATCCAAACGGGTCGCTTCCCGAATACGATCGGACAAATCGTTCTGCATTTCAATCCAGTTCAACTGAGCCACACTAGACTTGCCTCTGGCTACACACTCCATGACAAGGGACTCCCAGTCTCGCCTCAATCGCTCATCATGAGCTTCGATCCAATTCCCTTGCCCAGAGTATTTTCTACTCAAGGCATCTGCCACCACATTGGCTTTGCCCGACGTATATTGAATCGTCACCTCGTAATCTCCAAGAAACTCAACCCACCTACGTTGTCGCATATTCAAATCCTTCCGATCTAGGAGATACTTTAGACTTTTGTGGTCCGTGAAGATCTCCACTTTCGCACCATAAACGTAGTTCCGCCACAATTTCAGCGCAAAAATTACCGCCGCCAATTCCAAATCATGGACGGGATAATTCCTCTCGTGAGGCTTCAGCTGCCTAGACCCAAAGGCAATCACACTGCCATGTTGTACCAATACGCACCCCAAACCGCATCTGGATGCGTCACTGAAAATTTGAAATCCTTCAGTCCCTTTCGGCAAGCTTAGGATTGGAGCTGTCATCAGCCTTTCCTTCAGGGTATCAAACGTCTGATTGCACTCCTGCGTCCATACAAACTTCTGATCCTTACGAGTTAGTGAAGTGAGGGGTAGAGTTATCCGCAAAAAGTTCTCCACGAACCTTCGATAGTACCCAGCTAGTCCAAGAAAACTTCGGACTTCCTCCACGGTCCTCAATACTTGCCAATCTCTAATGGCTTCCACTTTCGTTGGATCTACTGACACCCCATCCCCACTAATCACATGGCCCCAAAACGCCACTTTCTCCAACCAGAATTCGCACTTGGAGAACTTTGCATAAAGCTGGTTCTCTCTCAACACTTGCAAAACTACCCTCAAGTGAGTCTCATGCTCCGCCTCTGACTTACAGTAAACCAGAATGTCATCAATAAAGACGACTACAAAAGAGTCCAAGTATTTGCGAAATACTCAGTTCATCAAGTCCATGAATATGGATGGTGCGTTCGTCAGCCCGAACGGCATCACCGAGAACTCAAAGTGACCATACCTCGTATCAAACGTTATCTTGGATATGTCATCGTCTCGAATTCGTAACTGGTAGTATCCTGACTTCAAGTCTAACTTTGAATACACCACCGACCCCACCAACTGGTCGAACAGGTCATCTATCCGAGGAATCAGATACTTATTCTTGATAGTCAGTTTATTCAACTCTCGATAGTCTATGCACAACCGCATACTACCGTCTTTCTTCTTCACGAACAACACCGACGCGCTCCACGGTGAAGAACTGAGTCTGATATACCCCTGCTCCAACAGTTCCTGTAACTGTACTTTGAGTTCGTCCAACTCCTTCGGTGCCATCCTAAAAGGAGGACGTGATACCGGTCTAGCCTCTAACACTAACTCAATAGAGAAATCAATCTCCCGCTGAAGTGGTGCTCCAGGAAGCTCCTCAGGAAACATGCCCTCGAATTCTACCACTACGGGAACTTCTCCAAGGGATAACCTAGAAAGGCTAACCTCCAACAACGCTACAAGGGATACCCCTCCATGATTAACTGCCCGCACCAACTGCATTGTTGAAACTTGGGAACAGGCCACTCCGTGAAGACCCTCAAACTTAACTTCTGTTTGCCCTTCGCTCCTCAGGGTTACTACCTTAGATAGGCAGTCAATATTGGCACGCTGCTCTGCTAGCCAGTCCATTCCCAATATTACATCAAACTCAACCAACGGTAGGACCGCCACTATCAACATGAAGTCGACCCTGTCTAAGTTCCAACAAATGCGTCCCTTAGCCCTGGTAGTCATGGAAGACCCATTGGGCATGCACACCTTCAACTCTGTATCCGTTGAGAAAGACTCAAAGCCAATCCTTCGGATAAATCTTTCCGCAAGGAAGGAGTGTGACGCTCCCGTATCAAACAATACACTAGCGGGGTATTCAGAAACAATCACAAAGCCTAAACACAGGCAACAAACATAAACAGCTTGAAAGTATGAAACATAAGGTTAAAGTTAAACTCACATACCTGTCAACACATCGGTTTGATGGATCGCTTCCTGCTGTCCAAGGTTGTAGGCCCTTGGTTGCACTGGTTGGAACCGGGAAGCGCTGGACTCCGTCATCTTCCCTTTCTCTACGACACTGGGGCCAGAGCGCACAGTCTGCTCCTGTCTTGGCTCTTGCTCAGTGCCTCCTTGAGTACAAAATCGAGCTATGTGCCCCACCTTGCCACAATTAAAGCACGTCAGAGGTCCCTTAGGGCGAGACCCTCAAGACGTCCAGCTGCTTTTCTCACCGGACTTGTACGAGTGAGGCTTTTTCTTCCATCTGCTCCCTTCAGACTTTCCTTGGGATTGAGAAGGCTTCCCTTCCCTTTGCTTGGGTGCGAAACCCTTGCGGCGCTGGGTTCGCTCCATATCGCTCTCCAAAATTCTGGCCGCTTCAACCAACTCATTGAAACATGCGAGTTTCATAGATATGAGTGGCTGTCTCGGGTTCTCCCTCAATCAGTGGTAGAAGAGGTTTTCGCTCTCCTCATCGCCCGCCATGGTCGTTCCCGCATAACGACCCAATCGAGTGAATTCCTGAACATATTCATCCACGGTCTTGTCTCGCTCGTGCATAAATTGCCTTTAGAGGGCTAACCTTGTCGACGCCGGAATGTACTTCTTCAGAAAAGCATTCCCAAACTCATCAATGGACAGGGAGCGTCCAGGAAACTGCCGGCCACTATAGCTCACCCACCACAACTTGGCGTCTCCATCCAACATGAAGGCTGCAAACTCAGCCTTCTTCTCTTTTGGCGTCTCTATCGCCCTCAAAAGTTCCTGAATCCGTGCCCACCAATCCTCTGCATCAGTCGGCGTACCGACTCCCCTGAATGTTGGAGGATGGAAGCTCAGAAAATACTTCATTTGTTGGTCCCCTTGCCCGACAATCACCCTTTCAGCCAACGGCTCTGCTCGTCTGGCTTCTCCGCCCGGAGTGGCACTCGCCGTATCCGGGGTAGCAGGAGTTGCTACCTGAGCAACGGGAGCTGCCACTTGTGATGTCGCTGCAGCTTGGGCTGCCACCATTGCTTCTGCAAGCATACGACAAAAATCGGTCGGGGTTACCCCCATGCCTAAAGGACCCTGCGCAGTAGCGCTGCTCGCCGAAAGCTCTTCTCTTGGCCTCGACGTTCCCGCCTCGTTACTTGCACTCTTTACACAAGCAAGGTAAACACAAATCAGTCTCTAATCGTAAGACTCAAACACAAGGACACTCAGGGTCCCGCGATACTCCTATGTGGATAACTTCTTACACGCGATTCGATTATGACTTTCGACCATGAATCCTCTCCTTGGAACGCTAACTTCCCTCTGATACCAAATTGTAAAACCTCCCCTGTAATGACCATATAATATGGGTCCGGCCGGAGCCCCACAACATACAAACGCCACAGCCTTGGCATTAAAAGTTGATATTAACTACCCAATCTCAAAACTCAGAATAGAACACAGCGGAAACAAACCCAACGACTAGAAGTTATCCACTACTAAAATAGGAGTATCAAATGGCCTTAAGGCCTTACACCAAAAGAGTCCAAAACAGAAATACCACATGGTCAAACATCAACGTGCACAACACTCCTAGGCTACCTTGGCATGCAGGCCGGAAAATATCAAAACATGAATCATACATTCAAAAGGAAACAAGCTAGAAAGCACAACAACATTTCATGAGGATTAGGGCTTTTCTCCCGGCACACTAGCTCCCGCTTGCGATCCTTGCCCTATAAAATTTTGTAGTAATGTGGGCCAGCAAAGGCTGACCTCTACTGTGTAACCAACACATCTCCTCCCAGCCACCCCTAACGGACCCCGGGGTACCCCACCAACCTGCAAGTCAGCAATTCGTATACCATATACAGAAACATATAAAGCTTTAAAACAAGATTGGATGTCTCATACAACAATCACGTTTTCTATGTTGAGTACAGTGTAAAAGGGGGCCTACTATGCAACATGTATGCAAACCTGGTGTTCGCCCAAGGCACCCTATCGCATATGCAACTAGCACATCATCAAACAACTGGGTACTTCCAATTCCCCATTGGCGTAAAGCCGCAAACAAAAGGGGACTACAATGCCCCTAACGGCCCAACAAATGTTATACGAAAATCTTGTCAAGGCCCCACTCGCACATGGGTCTTAAACCCCGGGCTTTCCTGCAAATTCTGACTTCTCACGTCAGGATTCTATCTCACACACAAACCGATTCTAAGAACCCTTGCTGGACCCCACCCACTCATGGCTTCATCACCCGGGCTTGCTCTACGCTTAGCATTCACGTAAGTCTCACAGAAGGGGACTAGTCTCGCCGGGACACTCTCCCTACATGACATGCTCGTCGCGGGATAGCCAGCCGAACACGGAGACATAACCACGCCTTAGCGTAGCACAACCATAAACTTTCCCACCCTAATCCACCATTTGTACTGTAACATTCCCGCGCACCAAGAAAACCATCTACTGCCAATGCGGAGCTAACCTTGTCCGGTTCCGGCTACAAGTACTCACTCAAGAAAAGGGGGAAAACGCATGCATCACAACAACATCTTGCCGCAACGGATTTCTACTGAATCCTTAAGGCTCGCTATGCAACATCAACGAGTCGGATTAACGGTCGCGACTACGGCTTCACCCACGATGCCTAATCCACTAACGAAGCGGATCTCTAATGCAAAAATATGTCGAGGACGGACACAATCGACCCGGAGGTTCCTCTTGAACCAAGGCAACTCATACCCCTCTCATTTGAGAGAACTGGAGCCCAAAACCTGAAAAGAAGAGATGTTAAGCATGCATCCTAAAAAACAAGAGGAGAAGTTTCGTTACCTTTCGACCTCTCTTTCTATCCATGGAGGAACTTGGTCGAATGAACACCACCGCAACAATCTTGCCTTCGCGGATCTGGACTCCGCTCGAAAAATGGTGCTCCGAAGATTCTCCGGCGGCCGGAACTCTCCTCCACCTTCTTCCTTGCTCTCCCCCCTCTCTAACCCTTAGAAAGAGAAAGATCTAAATGGAATGAGGGTTTGAAACCCTATTTCTGGCCTAATACTTGCAGGGGAAAGCATGAGCCGTCGGATCCTACTTGAAGGAAACGAACGACCACGATTCTCCCTGAAAAATAATTTCCTGGGCCGAACACGGCTTGTGACACGCCCGTGTCTAAGGCCGTGTTCCCTCACTCATCGTCAAACCAGAAATTACAGAACAGGACACGGCCTGTGACACGGCCTAGGACACGCTCGTGTCTCAAGTGACACGCCTGTGTCTCAAGTGACACGCCTGTATTATGGGTCGTGTGCCTCAATCGACACAGGACCGAAACGTCCCGAACAGGACACGGCCATGTGACACGCCCGTGTCACATGTCGTGTGCTAGACACGCCCTGGGACACGCCCGTGTCCCAGGCCGTATAACAGCCTCAGCACAACTTGCCAAACTGCCAGAGTAGGACACGCCCTGTGACACGCCTGTGTCACAGGCCCTTTTCCCAGTGTCGATGCTCGTCGACTGAAAATCGTCGACCTCTCGGCAAAACATCGACCTCCAGCACGACACTCCCTGTGACACGCTCGTGTCACAGGCCGTGTCAGCCTACTCAGAACCCAACCTGGCCTGAAAATGCCATTCGTTCCTCTTTTGAGTTTCGGGGCATTACACCTCCGCCGCCCACGGACGGCCTCCGTCGTCGTCGCCGCCGCCGTCATCGTCGTCGCCGCCGCCGCCACTTGCAGGTTGGCCACCGTCCGATCACTATAGAGCATCTGTCGTCGTTCGATCTATAGGTAACCACCAAGTTAGTGGGGGGCCGTCATAACCACCTCCTTGAGGCTATAAAAAGAGCATCATGCCTCCTCATTTCTCACCTTTTTGCTCCGGAGTCTTCTACTTCCTCAGGCCAGAGCTCTGCCTAACTTATCCCTCGGGTCATCTTTAAGCCTCCTACGAGCCTAGACCCCAAGTGCGCGGAGAAGGGAAGAAGACAACCACCGCCAACGCTCAATCACGGCAGCCATCAAGTTAGCATCTATCACTCCATTGGCGCAGCCTATTGCCCGTTGCGAGTTAAAAATTCTCTCTCACCTCCAAGTTGTAACAAGGAGCGGTCTGTCGCCCTCGATTCTCTGAACACATTGTAACCGCAACCTGATAGGTGATTTTGACCGGCACTGATCCGATCACGTGGTTTTTTATCCATTTGAGGGGTTTTTCCACGTTAAAACCTCTTGTGTCAACTTTATGCTTTCATTGACTGTGTGCGTGCTCGACCGTTCCGAGGTCTAAGACAGTCCAAGAATTCTGGCCCGACCGGGACGTCGAGTTAGTCTACAACAGTTTCGCGTCGTCTATGGGAAGTGAGTTCCCAACATCCTCAAAACACAGTACCCTCAAAACAACGGTACTCATAACTAAAGACCATGGCAGGAGAAGCTGCCCGCACGATAGAAGGGACAACACTCGGGGGGCAGGTTTGTCCAGTTCCCCCTCATTGGTGTATCGTCATACCAGAAGGAGAACTCCCCAGTGTGGATGTCCACGTCCGTAGAGCCCATTTAGACAAAAGATCTGAAGTTCAGCATCACTACAATTACCCAGAAGCAACATGAATCAGGCCAACAGAAGTTGAAAGGCTCACACGCGAAGAAGTTCTCAACTTAATCGCAAAAGAACGCGAGCGGTCCAAGCAATGTGCCGCTCCCGCCAGCCTCCCTCTCCATCATTACTCGCCATTTTCACCCGAGGTTCGGGCACACCCAATCCCTCACGATTTCAAGCTCCCAAAGATCGAGGCATACGATGATACAAGTGACCCGTCAGAGCATGTCAGACACTTCGCAATCATAATGCTACATTATAACGCCCCAGATCAACTATTGTGCCAAGCTTTCCCATCAACTTTGAAAGGGAAAGCTCGCACATGGTTCATGTCCCCGAAGGAAGGAGAAATCAAGGATTTCGCAGAACTAACACAATAATTCACGGATCAGTTCATCGTCAGTCGCCAGCTATTCAACGATCCTTCCCACCTGTCTGGTATCCGTCAAAGGGAAGAGGAAACCCTTTAAGATTTCTTTCGTCGTTTCACAACTGAAGCACGACGAATCCCTAGAATAAAAGCGGAAGTCCTACGCGGATTTCTTCTTGGAGGGCTCCGCCCTGGTGGCTTCCACTCCGCACTAGTACAAGAAACTATACCCAGCTATTCTGATCTTGTTCAACGGATCGATTCCTAGATCGTCGCTGACGATGCAATCGAAGCACACCGCCAACAATTCAAAAGCAATTCAAAGAGACATCGAGAGCAGGGGTTGACACCAGTGTCGGCTCCCAAAAAGAGCAACTCACACAGCGTCAACTCTCGACGGACTGGGGGGCATCACCAACGTAAAGCCTTCACTCCCCTCAACACTTCGCGAGCGGAAGTGTTGCTAGTCATACGCAACCATCTGTCTTTCCAAAGGCCAAGGGCTCTTACTCTAATTCAGGGGATCAATCTAAGTATTGTAACTTCCATCAAGGTCACGGGCACAAGACAGAAGATTGTTCAAGACTAAAGACAGAAATTGAACGATTCGTTCGCCTTGGGTGCCCCCCAAAACAAAGGCTCTAAATCAACATGTCAAGAATGATCCGGCACAGAGACGATCCCTAGGATGAGCACCTAAAAGAAGAGTTTGTTTTCTGCCAAATGGGCATCCAAAGCTCCATCATCGCTGCTTGTATCTTATTTTTAATATTCAACAAGCATTATTTCTAATCTTATTGATGACTGCATTATAGAGTGTTCAATGTTCCCAATATGGGACTCTGGTCCCTCCTCTCACAGAGTGTTCGGTTATCCCAATGAGGGACTCCAGCCTCTCCTCTTGCAGAGTGTTCGGTGATCCCAACAAGGAACTCCGGTCTCTCCTCTTACAGAGTGTTCAGTATTCCCAATAAGAGACTCTGGCCTCTCCTCTTACAGAGTGTTCAGTATTCCCAACAAGGGACTCTGGCCTCTCCTCTTACAGAGTGTTCGGTGTTCCCAACAAGGGACTTTGGTCACTCCCCTCACAGAGTGTTCAGATCTCCGCAAAAGAGATCCTGACATCTCTAGTTCAAAGCCGCAGACTAGAGTCGCGCAAACTAAACCGCGAGCAACCCTCACGCAAACTAAGTCGCAAGCAACCCTCACGCGAACTCCCTGTGGGGGCCTACCCCCCCCCCCCCCCCCCCCACAGCTGAGCCACAAGCAACCCTTGTGCAAACTAAGCCACGAGCAACCCTCACACAAACTCTCCGTGGGGGCCTACCCCCCTCACGACTAAGCCACGAGCAACCCTCGTGCAAGCAAAGCCGTGAGCAACCCTCGCGCAAACTCCCCGTAGGGGCCTACGCCCCTCACAGCTAAGCCGCGAGCAACCCTCGTGCAAACTAAGCCGCGAGCAACCCTCGTGCAAACTAAGCCGCGAGCAACCCTCGCGCAAACTAAGCCGCGAGCGATCCTCGCGCAAACTAAGCCGCGAGCAACCCTCGTGCAAACTAAGTCACAAACAGCCCCCGTGCTAACTAAGCTGCAGGATGAAACTGTGCAAATGGAGTTGCGAGTCTACTTCGTATAAAATACTTTGCCCACGCTCTCCCGCAAGCCAAACTTGCAAAAATAAATACTCAAAAGAGACAAAGGTAAAACAAAATAGCTAAAATGACATAAAAAACAACGATGTCATACAGGTCGGCTCATAAGAGCACCCACTACAATGGCAAAGCAGAAAACAACATACGACACAGATAACTGGAAGAAAAATACAGGAGGCCGCTACTCTTCAGCAGCATCAACATCAGATCGATCATCCTCAGAAACATAATCAAAGTTAAAGCTAGAGATGTCGCATCCTAGGAGCCGACAAACAAAATAGAAGGCCTTCGCCGCTCCACACCTAAGACCTAACTCACGGGCATCTTCCACTTGAGGCTTCACCTCCTTGGACCAGATCTCATTGCACACCTCCTCTGTAATTATTCTGTGGTCCCGCATATAGTCTAACGACTTCAAGTACTCCGCAAGTCCAGCGGCCTTCAGCTCCGACACACGGCTCTCAGAAGATAACATCTCCACTTGGGCCCTCGCCGCCCGAAGCCGTGTCTCTAAACCGGTGCCTTCCTCTTGGGAATGCTTCAACATATGGGTGGTCCTCTCCACCAATGCCTTCTCAACCTCCAATGCGCGCGTACATCCTCCAACTCGGACTTTAGCCCGGACCCCATCTGACGGAATCGTGAAACGACACGGGCATGCTCCTCCTTCGAGGAGGCGAGCAAGCTCGTTGTCGATCTAAGCTTCTCCTCAAGGGCCAAATACCCGTCCTTCAAACTCATATAGTGGTCGTTCCAAGTAATGGCAGTCCGGCCCGGAGTCCCAACTTGCACATAGGGAAATTAAACATTAGCATCACAAGATGAAAAGTAAAAATTTCACACAAACGAGAATAATTACCACGCCGCCACCGCCTGCCGCCTCTGCAGAAAGAATCCGGAGGGCCGGGCGCTCGAGTACCCGAGCCTCAGGGGTGGTGTCATCTCGGGCAACCAAAGGTGCCGCCCCATCCATCATCTCAGCACCGCTAGAAGAAGCCGCACTAGTTTTTCTCTTACGACAGCAACCCGAGGGTGCCTCGATACTCTGCGAAGAATCCGAAGAAATGTCGCACTGCAACAATCGCTTCTCCTCTACAAACGAAAAAATGCTGAACAAACGGTTGGCCAATTCACGGGGCTCCGAAAACCCCAGCACTGGGGAAAATTCCCGCTCTTTCCCCTTCTGACGGCAACAACTATCGGGAAGCGAGTTCCACACCTCCGGTAGGCTCCAAGGGTTCCTGATGTAGCCAAAAAGAGTGTTCCTGTGACGACGGTCTATCCGAGCCTTAAAATCGAGCCAACTCTTATTGATGTGAATCTCCACACGCTCCCCACCATCGGAGCGGACGTCGCAAAACTCTAGGAAGCACTCCAAAGTAAGTCTCCTGACATGCTCACCGAAGAAAACAACTATGCCCATAAGGCGCACTACTCCCAACGAGGTGAACTAGGAGATCGGCACCCCGCAAAACTTCAAGATCTCGGTCACCTCCTCACAAGGCGGGAATCGGAAGTCAGACATTAAAGTGCTCTCGCAGACTGTTAGCCAGCCTCGGGGGGATTTTGCACTCTCTCCTCAGCATGCGGAATTCTCACTTCCAAATCAGCAGGCAGCCCGAACTTCTTCTTCCAAGTAACAATTTGATCCTCGGTAAGGGAAGAACGCAGACGCAATGATCTCGCAGTACGCTTCGAGCCCTGTCATCAGAAAAGAAAAATCAGTTGCAGTACGAAAATCATAGCTCGCGGCAGAAAGTCCCTCGAAACAAACCGAGGGGCGCCCTCGTGCACGCGCACGCATAAAAAATAGCTCCTACAGGCTCCGCACAGGCGCACACGCACATATGTGTGCGCATTGTTACGCATGCGCACTATTGCACGCAAACAGCTACGCGCGCGCAATCTGCTGCGCACGGCAGCGCGCGCACAGCAGTACGCGCAACAGCTGCGCGCGCACTACAGCGCGCGTAGATGTGCGCGCACTATAGCTCGCTACAGTTGCGCGCAACTGTAGCACACTATAGTTGCGCACACTGTAGCACGCTACAGTGACGCACGCAACTGTAGAGCACTACAGTTGCGCGCACTGTAGCGCGTGTGCTGTAGCGCGCGTGCTGTAGCGCGCTATAGTGCGCGCACAGCAACACTGCAGCGCGTGCACTGCAGCGCGCGATCGGATGCGCGCCCCGCGCAACTCGGTCCGCGCGTGCCCGCGCATTTTCACGTCGTCGCGCCGTCTAACCATTGGCACGTCGTCCACCCTCTCCCACTCAGATTTTTTTAACATATTACCTTGGCTCTTTGGGCGCCACTCGCAGACATTTCTGACCTGTCGTTGGACGCCGTCATAGTCGAAGGGAATGAGAAAATCCTTGTTCTCTCGCTTGTGCCAACGTTCGACAACAGAGGATCTGAGGGACAATTGATGGGGATGAAGCCTCATTTATAGACTTGGGTGTGCACTTAACCATCTTCCCCATGATCCCTCCTAGTGTGGAGATCATGGGTTTGACCGGTCAACCCACTCCCCATGATCTCCACCACAATAGGAGAGATCATGGGGGCCTCCCACTCGCCAACTACCGCCGCCGACCGCCGCCTACTGCCGCCGTCCGCCATCGCCACCGCCCCCTGCCGCCGCCGCAGCTTGCAGGTTGGCCACCGTCCGATCACTACAGAGTATCCGTCGTCGTTCGACCTATAGGTAACCACCCACTAAACCACCAAGTTAGTGGGGGACCCGCCATAACCATCTCCTTGAGGCTATAAAAGGAGTCTCAGGTCTTCGCATTTCTCACCTTTTTGCTCCGAAGTCTTCTTCTTCCTCAGGCCAGAGCTCTGTCGAACTCCTCCCTCGGGTCATCTTCAAGCCGCCTACGAGCCAAGACCCCAAGTGTGCGGAGAAGGGAAGAAGACAACCACCGCCAACGCTCAAACATGCCAGCCAGCAAGTTAGCATCTTGCACTCCCTCGGCGCAGCCTGTTGTCCGTTGCGAGTCAGAAATTCTTTCTCACCTCCAAGTTGTAACGAGAAGCGGTCTGTCGCCCTCGATTCTCTGAACACATTGTAACCGCAACCTGATAGTGGATTTTTACCGGCACAGATCCGGTCACGTGATTTTTTACCCAGTTGAGGAGTTTTTCGACGTTAAAACATCTTGTGTCAACTTTTTGCTTTCATTGACTGTATGCGCGCTCGATCATTTTGAGAGCTAAAACGGTCCAAGAATTCCGGCCCGACCGATACGTCGAGTTAGTTCGCAATAACAATGAGACTCTTTTTCTCCCACTTCAGAGAGAAAAGTTTTTTTAGCACGTATACATACCTATTAATTTGATTTGTTATACAATTGAATCGGGACGATTTCGACAATTTACTTAAAAATATGACTGTATTTTTTAATTTCAAATAAGATTGTATTTTTCTCTCTTTCTAATTGCCTCTCCCTTTTTACCGCAATATAATCGGCCATTGAAGAGGACACGTGTCATCATTTTATTGGTATTGAAAAGATTTGAATTAGATATGAACGCCACACGAGAAGTGTGATTAGAATTCATTGAAGTTAAGATATCATTGAATTATCCATTTGTGTGATTCACAATTTTTTTTAATATTCTTCTTTTAATTCACAAAGTGAAGATATTTTTTTTATGCGGGTCTGAACGCTAGCTGGTGTCCGGGACCAATTGAAATGCATGATTTGATGAGTGTGAGTCTCACGATGCACTTGTGCACCATGAGGCCCACACAATTCTGCATTTCGATTGGCCCCAAATTTTGTTCGGACTCATAGAGAAAAGTTTCTCGACAAAGTGAGCGCGGCCCCACATAATTCACCGGCTACTGCCAAGTGTAACGTCGGCTTGCCCCAACTTGAGTCAAATCAATTAGTTACAAATTTGTTTGGCCACGCTTGCTTAGTTTACCGCCACGATTTTATCCATACATATCTGCATGTTAGCTTATTTTTTGGAGCAGGATCCTCTCCGGTTCAAATGAACTGGATAGTATCCCGTTCATGGTCCTGATTTCCTCTCCTAGATCCGACGGCGAACTGAGTTGGCAAGCTGAATTTTATGATCTTTTAACTTAGGTCGTAGGATGATAAACTGGGTACTATCTAGTTCATTTGTACTTCGAACTGGAGAGGATCTCGTTCACGGGCGGAACTATGACTGGGCACGCTAGGGCACGTGCCCGAGCGTCTTTTTCCGCGATTTTCATCGGGGGAGAAGAAATCCCGTCGCCCACTGCTCCCGTGCCCTAGCGCCTAAAATCCCGTCACCCGCTGCTCCCGTGCCGTAGCCCGCCAGGCGATGCTCCTGCTGCTCCGTGCTCTAGCCCGCCAGGTATCTTCTTCTTCTTCTTCTTCTTCTTGTAGTGGTTATAATTGTAATAGGAACTGCAAAGCCTTCTCATAAGAAGCGGTTGTAATGGACAAAAAATGAATGAATTTTCGCTTTATTTCAATGTATAATAAACATCTGGGAGACCATTTTGGAGATCAAAACTGATCTCCAAAACTGATCTCCATGGAGATCAAAACTGATCTCCATGGAGATCATTTCTGATCTCCTAGGTGATCTCCTGGAGATCAAAATTGTTCTCCAATCAGGAGATCATCCTGGAGATCAAAATTGATCTCCATGGAGATCATTTCTGATCTCCTGGGTGATCTCCTGGAGATCAAAATTGTTCTCCAATCAGGAGATCATCCTGGAGATCAAAACCGATCTCCATGGAGATTATTTCTGACCTCCTGAGTGATCTCCTGAAGATCAAAATTGTTCTCCAATCAGGAGATCATCCTGAAGATCAAAACTGTTCTCCATGGAGATCATTTCTGATCTCCTGGGTGATCTCCTGGAGATCAAAATTGTTCTCCAGCCAGGAGATCATCCTGGAGATCAAACGGAACACATGCAAGATTATACTTTTTCTGGGTCATACTAAGCTGCTGTTAATGGAAAAAGAGAAAATAACTTGGAAGAAGAAATGTTTTGGAGGGAATCACCACTTACGCGCCAGGAAAAGTGAAAGAAGAAGAATTACCGGATTTTACGTGAATTTTACGGACCGTCGTGATTTGTCCAGATCTCAGTCCAGTCTAGATTGTGAAATCTGGACTGTTTCACTCCAGTCCAGATTTCACTCATTGTGAAATCTGGACTGAAACGGAAAGTATCTTGTTGAATTGTAAATTTTTCAAATCTAAACCTTTCTTTTGTAATATTGTGTTCAATTTTTTATTGTAATATTGTGTTCAATATTTTCTTTACATAAATATCTTTGCAAAAAAAAAAATTTTGGGGACACTGCCCCCGAACCTCCGCTCAGGGGGCGCTGCCCCCCGAACCCCCGAATTGCAAGTACTTAGATTGTGTTCGTACGATTTCAAAATCTCAGTTCCGCCACTGATCTCGTTCCTTAATTTTGAGGCTATGATTCTAATGGCAAGTCTGTAATTATCTTTTTGTTGTATGGTTAAAGCTTAGCCGCAGCTTCTGCAATGGGTATGCAAATTGGAATTACCGTTTGATTATTATAGTTAGAAATTATATTTTAATTTTAAAATAAAATTATGTTGTTGAATTATTATCTTTAAAATTATGTTGTGAAATTATTATCTTTGTGTTGCCTATGCTGAGAAATATGATACAGTGGAAAGGGGAACATCAATGGAAGTCCAAAGTAATAACAAATAAAGTTATCAAACTTCAACGATCCGAACAAAATTTCGCTCTATCGTAAACTCGTAAGATTGTGTTATTATTTTATGCGCGAGTTATATATGTTGAATCTTAAATTCGGTTATATATGAGATGTTTTTAATATTTTCTATACTTATAGTATAGTCTAAGGTTATGTTTGGAGTGGCTTATCGAAGCTTATTTATTCCGATGAGGTTGGACAAAAACATCATTATCATAGAATATATATTTGATATCACAAATGTTATAAAAAAGAAGCTTGTTTGAGACATAAATTTTTGGTATGACAATAACATTTTTGCTCAACTTCACCGGAGCATATAAGTCGCAGTAAGCCGCGCCAAATGCATCCTAAATATTAGTTTTGTATGATATATCATATAGAATTATTTCATTGTCATTTGTTTCTAATCTCTTATGCTTATAGTTTAGTCTAAAATTCATAAACATAATCAAAACATAATCTTTTTACTGATAATACAATATACCAAAAGTCTTCCTCAAGCATCATTGATGAAGATAACAAAGTAAGAAGCACCTCCAATCATCTCCACCTTTATTGGGCTGTAAAGATACAAATATTTCAACTCCATTATTTGTAAGTGTAGGTACGAATTGGCAGTGACGGATCCAAAAAATTAATAATGGAGGTGCACAAATTTTTTTTTTGAATGCGTCATTGAGTTCTAGTTTTTTTTAACATGGGGGGTCAGAAATCAACTTTTTTAAAAAAATTGAACGTTTTCATCTTATCAGAGCAGTTTCTCCCTCATCTGACCACCGTTTTTGACGTATAAATAGTCAAAATTTATTATCTCGACGAGAGGAATCCAAATACACAAACGATTTTAAAAAAAATGGGGGGGGGGGGGCAGTGTCCCTCGGGCCCCCCTCTGAATCCGGCCCTACCAATGGATGCCCGTGAACAGATATATATCGAGACCTTTCTCAAGGAATCATAAAGGACAATAACAAAGTATATAGAAAGCACCAAAAATCATCCTCGCATATAACCAACCATAAACACGTATGAACGCATCATCTCTAATAATATAGGTCTATATGTGGATGGGTGATGCTTACATCATAATCATGGGCGGAACTAGCCCTGGGCACGATAGGGCACGTGCCCGACCGCTTTTTCCGCGATCTTCAACGGGGGAGAAGAAATCCCCCTAGCCGTCGCTGCCCGCTGCTCCCGTGCCCTAGCTGCCCGGCTGCTCCCGCTGCTTCCGGCTGGTATTATCTTCTTCTTCACTGATTACCACTTAAAACCATTCATTTCTGGACTGATTATCAGTCCAGAAATCTGGAGATTTCTGGACTGAAATCAGTCCAAAAATGAGCATTTCGCATTATTTTTTTTTTGTAGTTGATTGGGAATACTTCTCTGGTGTATCTGAACAATATTACCAGCGTCAAGGATAGGTGATTCTCCTTCCTTCTATGTCAAAAAAAAATTTCGGGACCGCTGCCCCCGAACCCCCGCTCAGGGGCACTGCCGCCCGAACCTCTCGAATTGACAGTACTTAATTGTGCCCGTGCGACTTCAAAAACCTAGTTCCGCCACTGTGACATAATGCAACAAGAAAAATATATCTAACCAAGCTTTTTAATATCTAAAACCTCTGTATTTTCAAAAGAATGATCATGCCCTTCTTCTGCCTGATATGAATAAGCTTACATGTGTCATAACTCAATCAACCCTTTATCTATGGCAGTGTTTGCCACATCAACTCTCTAATGAGTTCCATATAGTGCAGACATGTCTGCCAATAATCCTTGGTAATAACTATTGATTCTCTAGTAAACTTCTCAAAATTCACCTCCAAATAGACAGGTTAATCATAATGGACCTAATGTCCAAGAATATAATAAGGTGATTGTTATTAACACCGCGGTTCTGACTAGTCGCACCACACTTTCTCCTAATTTTTCGTGTCTTTTGGAAATACATCTTGTACATGCATTTTTATAAAAAGTGTTCAACACAAAAGTTGTAGATCTTGACGAGGTATACAAATTTCGTGTTGAACACGTTTCCTAAAAATGCATGTACAAGGCGTATTTCTAAATGACACGAAACTTTGCCGTATTTCCAAAGTATGTCTTGTACATGCAATTTTTAGAAAAAGTGTTCAGCACAAAAGTTGTAGGTATCGTCGAGATCTATAACTTTCGTGTTGAACACTTTTTTCTTAAAATGCATGTGCAAGACGTATTTCCAAAAGGCGCGAAATATTAGGAGAAAGTGCGGTGGGACTAGTCAAAACTGCAGTGCTAATAACAATCACCAAATACCCTCCACGCCCAATACTGTTGATCCTTACATGCATCTCTTCTTTGTCAATGATTTTTCATGCATCACTACTAACCCATCTTCAGTATGGTGCAATTATTATCTATGTTATAGGTTGCAACCAGTCGCATGTTGTGGAAGCTTCAAAGTCAGTGAACCATTTCTTATCATCAATGGGGGATATACACACAGCACCTTATTTCCAAAATTGATTGCATCATCCTTATTCATTTACATAGCAATTGATATATTGTCCATCCACTTCTTCTTATTACCAGATTTTAATCATTTTTTTCAATATGCAGCATCAACATGAGATGAAGAGGAAGATAGTTCTTGAGCTTTTCTTCACCTTCTCATTTATAATATCACTCTTAGGCTTTGTTTGGCACCGTGTTTTTACCGCTGCATGCCGCAGATTTTCGAGAATCCGGGCCAAACGAAAAATAAGCACCAGATTCTCCCGTCACCCAGACGCATGAATCGCGCAAAACCCGCGATCTGGAGTCGTGATTATTACTCACGACTCCAGATCGCGAAAAGCCGCGATTTGTTCTGCCCTAACCCTCACTCCTCTTCCAGCGGCGGAATCGTTCTTCTTCCCGCATCCTATTCCGGCGAGAGAAGCTTTCTTCCGACGGATTTGCAGCCGGCGACGAAGCAGAAGAAATTTCACATCTGTCTTTCGGAGAGAGAAGCTTTCTTCCGGCGGCTTTGCTGCCGGCATAATCTGTCTTCTGGTGGCTGTTTTCCAGGTCAGATCCTCTTCTTTCCTCGCAAAATTTCACAGAGCTTTCTTCTTCGTTTAAGCGACTTTTCAGCCTTAACCCTCGTTCTTCTTTTCTCGCAAAATTTCACAGGTCTTTACAAATTTATGCCTGTTTCCTGCATCGCATAGTTGAGGTAATCCTAGATTTGTGTTCATTCGCAATTTCTGCTTGATTTCTACTCGAGTAGTGCTTCATTAGTCATTGCACAGCTGTTTTACCAAACAGCTTAACACCTCCTTTTGAAACAACACTGCAATAACTGTTCTTCCAAACAGATTCACAGATTATGCCACAATTCTGCAAAACAGTTGATTATTACACCATTGCTTCTCCGATCGGGCCAAACAGAGCCTTAATAATGCTTACGGTGACATTATTTTCTAGGGTATAGTTAATGAGAGAAACTCATTCCATCTCGCAAAAATGGTATCCTCAAATGTCGGTTTAATAACGAAAATGTCATTTAGAAGGCCATGAAATTAAAAAACGTGCTACACCGCAAGTGTCCTTTTTTTTAACCCGAACTTGTTAAGCTCCTTCGAAGATATAACATTGTTGAAACCGGAAACCGGCCTCTGTGGAGTTCGACCCTTGGAGAAGGGGTGGTCTCGCACCTACTTCGCTCCTGCAAGAGAAACAACGAGGGAAAGAAAAACAGAGGACAGGACCAAGGGCCCGGCTCGGAGGTCCCACCACACACCCGGAAGATCTTAGAGCGCTTCCCCTCCTTAACCAGTTGCCGGGCTAAGGTACCTCAGAAAGCGCTATAAGATTTGTGAACTAGTAAGCCTGCCTTCTGAGGTACCCCTTGGGTCTTATTTATAGATTACCTGGGATGGTCTGCAAATAACCTGCCCCTGGTAGCCTGAATTTACTAAAGAGCCCCTTGGGTTGGCCTGCCAACAGCCAAACCCCGCTGTTCTGGCTGGTTATACGCACCTCTTGTCGAGTCACCCCCTGTCATCTGGAGGGAGGTGGACTACAGCCGATCCGCCTGAGAGAGGCGGCTGGGGCCCGGCCCGCCTAAGAGATGCGGGCGGGGGCTGGCCCGCCTGAGAGAGGCGGCTGGGGCCCGGCCCGCCTAGGAGAGGCGAGCGGGGGCTGGCCCGCCTGAGAGAGGCGGCTGGGGCCCGGCCCGCCTAGGAGAGGCGAGCGGGGGCTGGCCCGCCTGAGAGAGGCGGCTGGGGCCCGGCCCGCCTAAGAGATGCGGGCGGGGGCTGGCCCGCCTGAGGGAGGCGGCTGGGGCCCGGCCCGCCTAGGAGATGCGGGCGGGGGCTGGCCCGCCTGAGGGAGGCGGCTGGGGCCCGGCCCGCCTAGGAGATGCGGCTGAGACCCGGCCCGCCTGCTTGCTTGGCCCCTTCGGCGGACACGGGGTTGTACACAATCCCCGATCTTTGCGTGCTTCGCAGAAGCTCGGAAAGAAATGTCCAACCCTCGTGTCCGGCGACGTCCTTGCTGAGCTGGAGGGAATCTTTTGGTGGGACCCGCCTTTTAGCTATAAATAAGCCACCGGGCCTTCGATAACTGGCCCTCTCCTCTTGCTTCCTGCGTGGTTTGAGGCCAGGAGATGCCTGCGTCTGAGGAGATACGTGCCCGGTTGGCTGCCGCGAGGGAGGAGGGTCGGGAGGAGGCCCTCGCGGCCGCCCCGTGGTTGGCGCCCATATCCTCCGGCCCGCAGTTTAAGCCGGCAAAGGGAAAGGTTGTCCGCCGTTCCACGCCGAGTGATGATCTGGGTTCCGGCGGCTCCGAGGTTGAATCCGGGTGCGTGGTTTCGCCCTGTGACCTATGCTTTCTACTGACTTTTTCCTTCGCAGGAGACGCCCCCTGAAGATGCATTGGAAGGGGGCTCCGGGAACCTTGCGGATCTCTCCGTGGAGATGGTCGACCTGGGCGTCAGTCCATTCTCTCCAGCGCGCAGCCTTCCTGCGACTCCTCCCCCGCTGAGAGTCCAGGGTCTGGGGAAACCGCTCGTCGCCCCGGGAGGGAAATCATTCCAAGGTCGGCCGGGTTCCTCTCGGTCTGCTCCCGACGCGGGAGTCGTACCGACGCCAGGTAACCTCCCTGAAGTTAACCCATTCGCCGCTCGTCTGCTTCTGACCTCGCTTCCGCAGGGTATCGCGCCGCTTCTTCCGATGTTGAGATGAGCGAGGGGTACTCGCCTCCCGTGGAGCCGGAAGACATCGCGGACTTCTTGGGCGACCCACATGATAGCGAGAAGATGAAGGCGCAGGTGGCGCGAATGTTTCAGAAACATACGATGCTGCTCAAAGAGGCCTTCGTGGGGATGGAGAGAGACAGAGTCAGGGCGGAGGAGCGACTCGCTGCTTTGGAGGGGGCAAGGGGCTCGGCTGAGGAGGATGAGCCGACATCTCCGGGCGCGCATATTACGCGAGCTGAGGAGCGGCTGTCAAACATTTCGAAACAGGCCGATCAGACCAAGCGGGAGCTGGCGGCGGTTCGAGAGTATCATGACTCTCGCGTGCCGCCTCGAACCGGCTCGCAGAGGCGGGGTAGGTGGAAATGGATTGAGTACTAAGCCACCTGCCTCGCCCGCCCATGCCCGCAGTTGCTCGCAGGGTCTGAATCGTCTCGATGTGATCCATCCCAGTGTGTCGGTGTCGGATATTATCCAAGAACGATTGCTTGTAATAATTCAGGGGGCTTTTCGCCCGTTCCAGGGCACATGCCTTTCTCTTTCCCCCCCCCCCCCTCTTTTTTTTTTATTTATCATTCATTCTCATTTCCTTTTTTTTTTGCTGGGTTCTCAGCTTTAAACCTGGAGAGCCTGCCTAGTTGAGGCGGGTAAGGGCCGGCCCGCCTAGAAGAGGCGAGCGAGGGCCGGCCCGCCTAGAAGAGGCGAGCGGGGGCCGGCCCGCCTAGAGGAGGCGAGCGGGGGCCGGCCCGCCTAGAAGAGGCGAGCGGGGGCCGGCCCGCCTAGAGGAGGCGAGCGAGAGCCGGCCCGCCTAGAGGAGGCGGGCGGTTCGCTCGTCCCCCCTCGACTGGGCATTCCTCTCAAAATCTACTCTGCGCGGGAGAGGGGATGGCTCGCGGCCGGGAGAATCTCGCGGCCGACCGGCGATTCGACGCGGACCCGGGCGGGGCTCGGGAATCGAAGCGTCGGGGCTGGCTCTGCTGTCAGTTCACTTTCCCGCCTTTCCCGATTTTTCCCGCCCTTTTCCCGGCCCTATAAATAGGCCCTTCATTTATTATTTTTACCTACCGCATTCGAGAGCCCTTCCCATTTCACCCCGCGAGAACCCTCTCTTTCCTCTTTCCTCTCGCTCGGCTTGCTTATCAATCCCGCGAGATGACGGGCGGCAGTGGCGAAGCGGACGGGAGGGGCAGGTGTGCCTGGATCTTTTCCGACCACAGCTTCCCTCCCGCCTCGGTCTCGGAGAAGGAGTTTCTGGACACCGTTGGCAATTTCATCCCGCCTGGCTTCGTGGCGAGGCGGCCCGGAAAGGACGAACGGATCAACGAGCTCTCAGGCGATGAGCTGGCTCTCCCGACGGCCCACTTCGAGGCGGGGCTCCGGCTACCCCTCTGGCCGGAAGTCCGCCAGGTCTTCAAGTATTATGGGGTCGTCCCGGGGCAGCTGACCCCGAACTCCATCGCTGTCGTAGTCGGGTTCGCCTGCTACCTTCGCGAGGAGAGGATCGAGTTCAGCCTTGCGGTCTTCCGCAAGCTGTTCTCCTTCCGCGCGAATAAGGACGGGACCGCGTGCTTCGCGAGCATGCACGCCAAGGTGCGGGAGACGGTCAACAAGAGCCACAACTGGCTCAAGAAGTTCGTCTTCGTCAAGGGCGACTTCGGCAACATTCCGTTCTCGCCGGTGCAACTCGGCGAGGCGAGCTATCGGCCCCCTAGCCTGGGGGGCCATGAGGCGAAGCTATATGAGTTCTTCGCCGGGAAGAACTTCGAGGTCGCCTTCCTCCGCCGGAATCTGGACGACCTCGTCCCCGTCCCGCCTGGGGAAGGTAAGCGGCTCGCTCGCCTCTGCTTGAATCGTGCCTTGGCTTTTCTAACTCCTGTTCCTGCAGGCGAGCGCGACGTCCCTCTCCGCCCGCCTTACGAGAGCGCGCGGTCCGCTTTGGGCGAGCTTGGCCGTGCGGAAGCGGCAGCCTTAGCTCATCGCGAGCTCTCGGCTCCCGTCGGCCAGAAGCGATCCGGAGGCGAGCTGTCTCAGGGCCCTCCTCCAAAGAAGCCGAATAAAACGGGCGGTCAGGCTCCTTCGGTCGGCGACAAGGGCAAGGCCCCCGCGGATCAACCATCTTCTGCCCCTGCCCCTGCGGTTCCCTCGACCGCTGATCCCGCCGGCGGGGCGGCTGGGTCGTCGCGGCCGCTCGCGGCGACTCGGCCCGCCGAGAAGCCGGTTCCCCGAGGGCATCCCAACTTCGGCTACGGCGAAGGGCCCACGGACCGAACCGGTGCCCCGTTACTTCAGTGGGACAAGGAGGGCAACCGCATCTCGGTATCCTCGCTGCTGCCTAGCTGGTCGGAGCAGGACACCGCCTCCAGGGACGCCTTCAATCTCTCCTTCGGCGTGTACGGGCGGGAGGACGCCTCTACCTACGGCGAGGAGGCCACGCGGGTGCTTATTTATGAGAGCGCGCGGACGCAATTTCAAAGCCTCGCCCTGGCCCACATGGTCGGCCGGCGATGCCTCCGGTTGGACAGAGATGCCCCCTCGCTCAACAAGTTGATCGATGCGAAGGAGGAGGCCCGCAAGCTCGCCCAGGAGGAGGCGGATGACCTGCGGAGGCGGCTCGAAGCGGCTGACGCCGCCCTCGCGCAGTACCAAGGTGGCGCGGTAAGCCATCTCACTCGCACCCGCCTTTATCCCGCGACTCGTCCTAATAAATTTCCTTGCAGGATGCGGTGACCGCTAGCCGACTTGGTACCGAGATCGCCACCCTCCAGCTGGAGAACCAGACCCTGCGGGCGCGGGTGGGTGCGCTCGAGGCTGCTGTTGCCGTCCCGCCGGCCTCCTCGAGCGGCTGTCGACTCGTTCACCACAGCGAGTATGACCTGGCGGTTCTGATGCAAGAGAACGGGGCGGACGCGGTGACGTACCTCTTCAAGACGTTGCAGCGGGCCAAGCTCCTCAAGGACGAGTGCTCTGGCTTGCGGGTGACCGAAGTGGTGCCAGAGCTGTTCCTTCCAGTACCCAAGCCAGGAGGGTTCCACCGCATCTGAAGGGCCCGCCGTCTTGTGGCTTTTTTCTCCCCCCCTTCTTCGGACATGTATTTTGTTGTTGTTTTTTTTTTCTTTGTTTTTGTGCGACTACTCAGCGGGCCGCAGTTATAATTGTATAAGAATATTTTTACTTCGTTTACTTCCTCGATTGTCAATTATTTCCCGCCTCGCAATCGCTACCGTGCGTTGTTTGTTGATTCTCTGATTTTCGTTGCTGCGAGCGAGCGAGGGAGGCCGCCCGCCCATTTGAGATTCGGGACGTAGATCTAGGTTTGAGACACTAAAGCCGGCGCGACGCGAGCGGCGAGTCGCACCTTCCGTGATGCGAGTGGACTGGGTCCGTCCTCCGCGCGTAAAGACTTCGTGTGGGTCGGCCTCTCGGGGGGGGGGGGGGGCTTGGCGCTTCCGAGCCTTTGCCCCTAATTCACCCTGTGACCCGCCGGGCCGAAGGTTGGGGCCGGCGTTGCGGCCTCATAGGGTCATCCTGACCGGCCCGCTCACCTGATCTCTGGCGACGTGAGAGTCCAAACTCTCCACTCGCGCGCCGTACCTAGGGCTCGCTCCTTTATGCGCCGGGGCCGGCCTTCTTGGCTCGCCGACTCGCCTTCTTGGTTCGCTGACTCGCCTTCCCGGCTCGCCGACTCGCTTTCCTGGCTTGCCTCCCTTCCCTGGTTGCTCGGCGAGAGATCGCCGACTCCGAGCGACATCCAGCCCTGCCAGCTAGGTGAGAGCCCGGCAGCGGGATCTGCTCGGGGTCTGAGGCAGACTCCTCCGAGTGACATCCAGCCCTGCCAGCTTGGTGAGAGCCTGGCAGCGGGATCTGCTCGGGGCCTGAGGCAGACTCCTCCGAGTGACATCCAGCCCTGCCAGCTTGGTGAGAGCCTGGCAGCGGGATCTGCTCGGGGTCTGAGGCAGACTCCTCCGAGTGACATCCAGCCCTGCCAGCTTGGTGAGAGCCTGGCAGCGGGATCTGCTCGGGGTGAGGCAGACTCCTCCGAGTGACATCCAGCCCTGCCAGCTTGGTGAGAGCCTGGCAGCGGGATCTGCTCGGGGTCTGAGGCAGACTCCTCCGAGTGACATCCAGCCCTGCCAGCTTGGTGAGAGCCTGGCAGCGGGATCTGCTCGGGGTCTGAGGCAGACTCCTCCGAGTGACATCCAGCCCTGCCAGCTTGGTGAGAGCCTGGCAGCGGGATCTGCTCGGGGTCTGAGGCAGACTCCTCCGAGTGACATCCAGCCCTGCCAGCTTGGTGAGAGCCTGGCAGCGGGATCTGCTCGGGGTCTGAGGCAGACTCCTCCGAGTGACATCCAGCCCTGCCAGCTTGGTGAGAGCCTGGCAGCGGGATCTGCTCGGGGTCTGAGGCAGACTCCTCCGAGTGACATCCAGCCCTGCCAGCTTGGTGAGAGCCTGGCAGCGGGATCTGCTTGGGGTCTGAGGCAGACTCCTCCGAGTGACATCCAGCCCTGCCAGCTTGGTGAGAGCCTGGCAGCGGGATCTGCTCGGCGTCTGAGGCAGACTCCTCCGAGTGACATCCAGCCCTGCCAGCTTGGTGAGAGCCTGGCAGCGGGATCTGCTCGGGGTCTGAGGCAGACTCCTCCGAGTGACATCCAGCCCTGCCAGCTTGGTGAGAGCCTGGCAGCGGGATCTGCTCGGGGTCTGAGGCAGACTCCTCCGAGTGACATCCAGCCCTGCCAGCTTGGTGAGAGCCTGGCAGCGGGATCTGCTCGGGGTCTGAGGCAGACTCCTCCGAGTGACATCCAGCCCTGCCAGCTTGGTGAGAGCCTGGCAGCGGGATCTGCTCGGGGTCTGAGGCAATGACGTTCAGTTCTCATCGGGGGGGAAAACAAGTCTACCGCAAGAAATTCCATTAGAGATTGAACACGGTTTACATAATTTTAAGGAAAAAAACGCTTCAAGTCGTCCCCGCTCCAAGTGAGACTTAGGGTCTCGCCCTCCACATTCCGGAGGCGGTATCCCCCCGACTTCAATGCCTCCTGCACGATGAATGGTCCCTCCCAATTGGGGTGGAGCTTCCCTACTGCGGCTGATCTTCCTGCCGCGTCCACCTTCCTCAGGACCAAGTCTCCTTCGGCAAACTGTTTGACTCTGACATGCTTGTCGAAGTACTTGGCCATTCTTCTCTTTATCTCCTCCTGCCTCACGGCTGAAAGGTCCCGCAGTTCCTCGACCATGTCGAGAGAGAGCCGCAACTCTTCTTCATTATTGGCTCTCCATTCCTCTTTGTGCTCTCCGGCCCCGACTACCCGAGGTGTCCGGACTTCAAACTCCACCGGAAGTACTGCCTCGCACCCGTGGGAGAGTTTGAAAGGCGTCTCCCCTGTCGCCGTGTTGGGTGTGGTTCGGAGGGCCCAGAGGACCGAGGGGAGTTGCTCCACCCAGCTTCCTCTCAAGTTCTCCACCTTTTTCTTGAGGAGGTTAACGATAATCTTGTTTGCCGCTTCTACCTGCCCATTGCTTCGGGGGTGATGAACTGAGGCAAACCTGAGGCCGATCCCGAGCTGCTCGCAGAAGCTGGTGAACTCGGCACTGGCGAATTGAGGGCCATTGTCTGTGACGATGGCCTGGGGCAACCCATGACGACAGATGATCTCCCCCCACACAAAGTTTCTGACGACCTGGGAGGTCACCTTGGCCAGCGCCTTAACTTCCAGCCACTTGGAGAAGTAATCAATCATCACGAGCAGGAACCTCCTCTGGCCGCTGGCTTGGGGGAAGGGCCCGACCAGGTCCATTCCCCAGATGGCGAATGGCCAGGGAGCTGTGATACTCCTGAGGCGTTGGGCCGGTTGCAGTTGGAGGGGAGCAAATAGCTGGCACTTATGGCATTCCTTTGTGAATTTTGCCGCGTCGAGACCCAGAGTCGGCCAAAAGTATCCCTGCCTGACGATCCGGCCTTCTAAGGTTCGACTTCCAGAGTGACTCCCACACTCCCCGGAGTGGACCTCTTCTAGAATCTTCGGGACCTCCCTCTCGCCCACATAACGCGCCAGCATCCCTGAGAGAGTTTTTCGATATAACTGGCCATCTCGCATGAGGTAGTATGCCGATTTGTATTTGAGTTTCTTTCCGTCCATTCCCGTTGGGTACTCCCCGGTGGTCAAGAAGGTGACGAATGGGTCCATCCAGGAGGGGTACTGTTCCACCTCCATCAGCTCCCCCTCCTCGATGGATGGGCGAAAGAGGTCTGTGATGGTTCCCCCCGCCCGGGGTCCATGCTTTGCTAGCTGGTCCACCTGCTCGTTATCCTCCCGAGGCACGTGCCGGATGAAGAAAGTCTGGAAGGTGCCGATGACTCCCTTTACCTTCGCCAAGTAACGCTGCAGGGTGGGATCCCTTGCCTCGAATTCCCCGTTGATCTGGGAGGCCACCACCAGGGAGTCTGTGAGGACCTCCACATCGTGCACCCCTAGCTCCCTGGCCAGGCGTAGACCCGCAATCACGGCCTCATACTCGGCCTGATTGTTGGTGATGGGGAAGTGCACCACCACCGTTTGCTCGATCCTCACCCCCTGGGGGCTTTCCAAGATGACCCCAGCCCCCAGGGAGTGCCTCCCTGACGCACCATCCACCATGACCTTCCAGGGAACCGGGCGAGTGAGTTCTTCCTCTGCCACCTCGACCACATAGTCAGCCAGGAAATCGGCCATGGCTTGGGCCTTGATCGAGAGGCGAGGTATGAAGGAGATGTCGAACTCGCTCAGCTCCACCGACCACTTGGCCAACCTGCCAGAATGCTCCACCCCCTCGAAGATGTTGCGGAGAGGGTGGTCAGTCACCACTCGGATCGAGTGTGCCTGGAAATAAGGCCGGAGCCTCCGGGCCGAGATGATGAGGGCGAAGGCCAGCTTTTCTAGGATGGGGTACCGGAGCTCGGCCTTCCTCAAGACCCGGCTTACATAGTAAACTGGGAGTTGTCTCTTCCCTTCTTCCCGAACTAAAACAGAGCTCAGGGCCTCGGTCCCAGCCCCTAAGTACAGGAATAAGTCCTCCCCCTCCTTTGGCCCTTGTAGCAGGGGGGCCTGAGTCAACTGCTTCTTTAGGGCCTGGAATGCCTCCTCGCACTCCGAGGTCCACTCGAATTTTTGGCCTCCTCTCAAGCTTTTAAAGAACGGAGAGCATTTCTCCCCGGCCCGTGAGAGGAACCTGCTCAGTCCCGCCAGCCTCCCAGTCAATCGCTGCACTTCCTTCGCATTCCGCGGAGACTCCAACTCCAGGATTGCCCTCACCTTGTCGGGGTTGGGTTCTACGCCGGCAGGGGTGAGGAGATGCCCCAAGAATTTTCCTCTGCCTGACCCGAATGTGCATTTGAGGGGGTTCAGCCTCATCTGGCACCTGCGGAGAGTGGCAAAGGTCTCCTCCAGGTCCCGGAGGTGGGAGTCGAGGTCCGGACTCTTGACCATGAGATCGTCTACATAGACTTCCAGGTTCCTTCCCTTTTGCCCTTGAAAGACCCTGTCCATCATTCTCTGGTAGGTCGCCCCTGCATTTTTCAGCCCGAAGGGCATCATTTTATAACTATAGCATCCATCCCCTGTGATGAACGAGACGTCTTTGACGTCCGGAGGGTGCATCCTGATTTGGTGATAACCTGAAAAGGCATCTAGAAAACTCATCAAGGGGAAACCGACGGCTGAATCAACCAGCGCGTCGATCCGAGGCAAGGGATAACAATCTTTAGGGCATGATTTATTAAGAAGGGAAAAATCGATACACATCCTCCACCGGCCGTCTCCTTTTTTAACCATTACAACATTGGAGACCCAGCCGGGGTATTGGATTTCGGATACAAAGCCGGCCTTGAGGAGCTTTGCTACTTCCTCCCTGATTGGCTCGGCGAGCTTGTCCGCAACGGGCCTCTTCTTTTGTCGGATGGGGGGAGCCTCCGGGTCCAGGTTGAGGCGGTGGCAGGCGATGTTGGAGTCGATCCCGGGCATCTCCGCGGCACTCCATGCGAAGATGTCTACGTTCTTCTGGACGCACTCCAGCATCCGGCCTTGAGCCTCCGGGGTCAATCCTCCGCTGATGCGGATCCTCTCCACCCTGCCTCCGGTGGTTAGAACCTCCATCTCCGCCACCTCCTCTGCCGCCTCAAGGCGGGACTGTGCCTCCCACTCCTCAGTCTCCCCCTCGTCGAAGGCGAGGACCTCCTCCTCAGCTTCTGCAACGGCCATCGCCTCAGCCGGCTCCTGAATCTCCTCAGCGACCTTCTCCTGGGCGCGACTCTCCTCCACCTCCATCTCATCTCCGCCCGCTTCCGGCTCCTCCTCCCTCAGCCTCCGCCCCATCTCCTCGGCTCCCTCCAGCCAAGAGATGGAGTTCACCGCCGTGACATAGCACTCCCTCGCTTCCTTGGGGTCCCCGCGGACCCGAACCTGGACCCCCTCGACGTTAAATTTTAGGCATTGGTGGAAGGATGAGGGGACGCAGCGGAAGGCGCTGATGAGAGGCCTCCCGAAGATGGCGCTGTAGCTGCTGGGGGCGTCCACGATGACGAACTTGCAATTGCGGGACTGCCCCCCCAGAACGACATGGAGTCCCACTCCTCCCTCAACCTCCTTCCTCTCCCCTGAGAAGCCGAACAGGGGTCCGTCCGAGGCCAACACTCTTCGGGCCTCCACCTTCATCGCATCGAACGCCTTCTTGAAGATGACGTTGACCGAGCTCCCGTTATCGACGAGGATCCGGGGGACGGTGAAGTCCTCGATGGCGGTCTGGATGACCAGCGCATCGCAGAAGGGGTCCTCGTGACCCGGCATGTCCTCCATGGAAAAGGTGATTTTCTCGTCCGGGGGAGGGGACTGGGACGTGGAGCCAACGCTCCTGCGGTACATAGTATGGAGGCTTGACTTGCGGGAAGCCTCGATCCCAGCCCCCCCGTGGATCGCTCCGATCCTACCTCGGGAGCCCACATCCACCCGATCTTCGCACCGGCCTTCCTCCGCCCGAGGCCGGATTTCCTCAATCCGCACTTCCGGACGCTGTTGTTGTTGCTGCTCCCGGTTGCCCCTCATCTCGAGGAACTCGGGGCACGTGGCTGTGGCGTGCCCCTCCTCCTGATGGAAGTCGCAGTAAGGCAACTCCACCCTCACATCCCTTCTTCTTCTCCGTGCTGCTCTTCTCCTTTCTCCCAATGCTATGGCCATAGCCTGCTCCTGGTCGGGGAGGGCCGGCCTCTGGCCCTGCATCCCGCCCGGAGGGTAGAACTGACCCTGTCCTCCTTGACGGTAGTCCCCTCCGCGGAACCCTCTCCTTGCCCCGGGCTCCTGCCACTCGGGTCTCCAGCCCAGCCGAAAGTTCGGCTCCTGTCTCCCCTGCCTGGGTTGCTGCTGATGCTGCGGCGGCGGCGGCTGTTCCCTCTGCCGGGGCTCAACCCTTCTCTCCTCCTGCCCTCGGCCACCCCTTGGCCTCTCTTCCTCCACGGCCCATCTGGCCAACCTTCGGGCAAACTCCGGGTGTGCTGCCTCCATATCGGCCTCCCTAGCCGCCCTCTCTAGGAGCGCCTCAAAAGATACTGGGGGGGACCTCTTGAGTTCCATTGCGAAGAACCCGGATTGGAGACCCAGGGTGAAGGCCACCATCATGGTGTGCCCTGGCATCTCCTGCACTTGAGACAACTCCTCTTGGAATCTGTCCAGGTAACTCCCCAGGGTCTCTCCCACCCTCTGCTTGACACGGAACAAGGACTCCACCTCCTTCTTCCTCTTCTTGGAAGTGGTGAACCTTAACATGAACCCCCGACGCAGGTCCTCGAAACAGAAGATGGACCCGGTCGGGAGCTGGTGGAACCATTCTCTCGCCTTCTCTCGGAGGGTGATGGCGAAGAGTCGGCACTTGAAGCCGTCGGACATCTGTCGAATAGAGACCATGTCCTCAAACCACTGGATGTGGTGGACAGGGTCTCCCTTCCCGGAGTAGTAGGTCATCTCCGGCTCACGAAACCCCTCTGGAACTGGGGCGGAGGAGACGAACTCGCTGAAGGGGCTTCCTCCCTCAGCTGGGCGAGGGGGGAGATCTCTCCCCGCCGTCTCGCCAAAATGGTATTCTGCGGCCGAGCCGGGGAACAGAACTCGCCCCTGGAACTCGCGCTCGCCTCTCTCGGCGGGTTCCTTCCCCGGTCGCCTGAGCGGCGCGTCGTCGCCGAGTGCGGGAGCGGCGACTACTGGGACTACTGGTGTCGCGCTCTCCGCTCGCATGCCGAGGGCGGTCCTGACGAGCCCGAGGATCTCCTCCCTAAGTTCTGCTGACACGCTCGCCGCTGGGGGTGGGGGAGGGGGTGGCGAGCTGCCCCTGCCTGATCCCTATCCTTCCTCTCCCGTCATCGAACTTGCTGAAGGTTTTCCTTGTTGACCACGCTCCACGCTCACCGCACCAAAATGTTGAAACCGGAAACCGGCCTCTGTGGAGTTCGACCCTTGGGGAAGGGGTGGTCTCGCACCTACTTCGCTCCTGCAAGAGAAACAACGAGGGAAAGAAAAACAGAGGACAGGACCAAGGGCCCGGCTCGGAGGTCCCACCACACACCCGGAAGATCTTAGAGCGCTTCCCCTCCTTAACCAGTTGCCGGGCTAAGGTACCTCAGAAAGCGCTATAAGATTTGTGAACTAGTAAGCCTGCCTTCTGAGGTACCCCTTGGGTCTTATTTATAGATTACCTGGGATGGTCTGCAAATAACCTGCCCCTGGTAGCCTGAATTTACTAAAGAGCCCCTTGGGTTGGCCTGCCAACAGCCAAACCCCGCTGTTCTGGCTGGTTATACGCACCTCTTGTCGAGTCACCCCCTGTCATCTGGAGGGAGGTGGACTACAGCCGATCCGCCTGAGAGAGGCGGCTGGGGCCCGGCCCGCCTAAGAGATGCGGGCGGGGGTTGGCCCGCCTGAGAGAGGCGGCTGGGGCCCGGCCCGCCTAGGAGAGGCGAGCGGGGGCTGGCCCGCCTGAGAGAGGCGGCTGGGGCCCGGCCCGCCTAGGAGAGGCGAGCGGGGGCTGGCCCGCCTGAGAGAGGCGGCTGGGGCCCGGCCCGCCTAAGAGATGCGGGCGGGGGCTGGCCCGCCTGAGGGAGGCGGCTGGGGCCCGGCCCGCCTAGGAGATGCGGGCGGGGGCTGGCCCGCCTGAGGGAGGCGGCTGGGGCCCGGCCCGCCTAGGAGATGCGGCTGAGACCCGGCCCGCCTGCTTGCTTGGCCCCTTCGGCGGACACGGGGTTGTACAAACATAGTATTGAAAATACATTTGCCATACAATATATCTAATGTCTTCCAAAACACATTTGCAAATGTTATGTTTGCAAAATGTTTGTGGGCATTCTTCTCAACAAATCATTTGGTGTACCCATATGCTTTGATGCGTTCACATGATACATATCTCATGGAATTTACTCAAAGAATGGAGTATATCATCTTAATGAGATCATCCACCATCATGTGTCCCTCATGACACTCCACACAACTAAACTTCATAATTAGCTCCAATCTTGAACCCATTGTGTATCATGTTCAGCTATGTACTAACAACTAATATTGGGGGCTTAAGGCTGTGTTTGACACAGCTTACCACAACTTATTTGTTCCGGTGAGGTTGGATAAAAACATCATTGTCATCAAATGTATATTTGGTATCACAAATGTTATAAAAAGAAGACAAGTTCGAAACATAAGATTTTGACGTGACAATGACATTTTTGTCCAACCTCACCGGAGCAAATAAGCTGCGAGAAATCACGCCAAACATAGCCTAAGTCTCAAAGGATAATAATTATAGAGGTTAGAGAGCGGGGCAATGGGCAATTGTCACCAACCACAATTGATTAATAGTTTCAAATAAAATAGTTCACTGTCTCAAATTAAGAGTCCGATCTTAATGCCACTTTGTTGGGTTTTAAAGCAACCATTATCCAGGATACTTGCTAGGATTTAATTTGAAGCGCTTGTGAAATGTATTTGTGACACAATGCACAAAACACAAATATAAATGCACACAAGAATATTTACGATTAAGGTTCTGTTTGGGGGAACTTATTTTCATCGGTCAAACGGTTACGACCGCATGAACCGAACCTTAATTTAAGGTCCGGTTCATGCGGTCGTAATCGCTTGACCGGTGAAAATAAGTCCCCCCAAACGGAACCTAAAACCCCAAATCAAGGGAAAATCTAGACGATCAATAATCCAACCCGAAGCCTCCATTCTATAAGCACTCGCGATTCACAATTCTTCTTGAAAAGGATACAAAGTTACCATATTTTTTTCTTCAATTTTCTTTTAAAAAACATGCTCATATAGAGAAAATCCCTAAACCCTACAATAAAAAATACACTCTCCCAGCCGCTCGCAAGCCCCCACGCATAAAGGAAAAAATGAGCGGCAGGAGAAGTATAGCACTCGGGAGTTCTGACACAGTTGGTCGTAGGGGCAGAGGCCCGTGCCTGTCACTTGTTCTAACGAAATGAAAATTGCTATAAGTAAAAATACAGTGGTCTGATCGAATACGTCGGGTCAACCATGATGCACTGACCTTTGTTTGACAGGTCAACCAACCAAACAAGCCCTTCGAGCCTTCGGTATACACATTCACTGAACAAGACGCATTGACCTTTAATTGACCCATCTCTCTCAGCATTCTAGAAGTCAAACTTGTAGAACACCAAATGCAGCTTAAACCCCCACTAACATGCTTCATTAGCCAACCAATCCCCTAAACACCAATAATAATCTGAATATGACATTTTTTTTTACTAATTTTTCCCCTATATATTATCATGAAGGAAATTAATGTTTGCAGGCACATGAAATAATTTATGTGCGCTACTTAGGCTCTGTTTGGCGCGGCGTTTTCCAAGCGGCACCCTGCTCTTTCTGCCACCGCCGCGCCAAACATTAAAATCAGGTCCAACAGTGGCTGACGCCACCGCTATTTATAGCGGTGGCCCGCTATTCCCGAGTCGCGGAAAATTTCCGCGACTCGGGACAGCAGCAGCGCTGCAGCCAATTACTCGGGACAGCAGCAGCGCTGCAGCCATTGGCTGCAGCGCTGCTGCCGTATTATATATATATAAATTAATATATTAACTTAATTAATAATATTTAATAATTATAATATTAAGTTATTATTTTAAATTAATATAATATATGTATTATAATGAAATGCAAAGTCGCCCGGACAATCATTTTAATATTTAAAAATTATAATATTAACTTATTATTAATTAATATATTATAAACTAATATAATATAAGTATATAAGTTATATATTATTAATAAATACAATATTATTTATATAATATTTATAAAATAAAATTATTAACAACACTGCAAACGCTGTTCATCCAAACAGATTCGCAGATTCTGGCACCACTCTGCAAAACAGCTGATTATTCCGCCACTGCTTCCCACCACTGCTTCTGCAGTCGCTGCAGCTGAGCCAAACAGAGCTTTAGATGGCTACACCAGCCAGCCATCTGCTGTACAAAGCCAAAGCCTCCCGTGGCTTGTACTCTGGAACTGTGTGGCCTGAACCCTACACCATGCAAAATACTAGCATAAGATTTCAACTGTTGCAAAAATTCTATAAACAGAAGGAAGAGCTTTCGGTAGTCAATTTTGGAGCTGATACCTTTACTGTGAGGAAAGTAAGGTTGTTCTCATAGCCTTGGGTGAACCTGCAGTCGGTCAATTGTTACGAAATACTTTAGCTTAGCTTTTATTTGAGCTACTGTCTGGGGCACGGTGTTCCCGTGCACAGTATTCGGGGAAGATAATATTTTTGTGCAGGAAACGAGTGAGGGGGAACCCCCGCGCCGCTGCGACAGTATTTCGAACGCGCCACGACGCTCCATCCACTCACACCCCTGAAGCACATTAGAAGATTGACTGATAGCCGGAGTAGTGAAAATTGGGGGTGCGAGCGAAGCCGCCCTGCGACACCGTTGTGATTAAGGTACTGTCGCGGCAGCACGATGTTCCACAGTATAGTGTCACTCGTAATATTTAAAATTACATTAATTACAACTTAAAATTTTAATATATATATAAATATATATTCGTACACCTAGTATAACATAAAGTTGTGTTTGTTACATAAAAATTATTTGGTTTGATTGGTCATGAGTATTGTATTAACTGTTGTAGGTAAGTGGTTCAAATTTCAGCCATTCTTTCTTTTATAATTATGTTTTTTAAAACATAATCCAATGCGAGAAAGGGCTATGATTGATTTCATGGTCCTCCATGCATCATGGGTCACACAAGTATTTCTTTGTATGTAGTATGAGTGACAGTGCATAGGGCCCCCCGTGCCCCGCACAATAATATCCGGGCCGCGGCAGCAGTCTTCGCCTGCCCCCAGCGGTTCTTAATGTTTATATTTTTTTAAAATGAATTTTTTAAATTATTTAAAATAAAAAAAAACTAAATTTATATTTTTTTATTCTATAATTTTTTAATCATTAATGTATTTTTTTAATATAATTTAAATTTTAAATTAATGAAAATTATTATATTTTACTTTTTATAGGTTTTTTGAGATTCTTAGAATAAAATAGGAAAAAAATTTAAAAGAATAAAAAAACAAGAAGGCCGCGTGGTTTAGGCCGCCTCCGGCGGCCTCTGCCCGGAGTCCACCGACGGGTTTGCTGGTCCCTGGCGAACCTGCTGGGGGTTGTCCGACGGAGAGCAGGCAGGGCCACCGCCAGCAGTGGCCCTGCCCATGAGGCCCTAAACTGGGTCTCACGGGCAAGGCCATCGCCGATGGTGGCCCTGCCTGCTCGCCGCCAGATAACCCCCGACGAGTTTGTCGGGGTCCGGCAAACCCGCTGGTGGGCTCCGGACAGCAGAGCCTACCCTGTGAGCACGAAGACAGTATCAGGATTTTGCTGTTTTGGAATGAGAACTATTTGTGAAGTTTCGTACGCTTCTTCCCTAGATCCAATGATTGAAAACAATCTAAAGGGCCTCAGGTGTTACACTGTGCAATCGCAACGGCTCCCAATAAATCTTTGTATATATAGTATAGATAGATGATGGTAAAAGTATCCCAACAAGTGGCTACGACACTCTAGTTATCACATAATTTGGAGGCGGTGGCACCTTCAGCAAACAAACAAACTCTGCCAGATGAAAATATATTTGATCTTATTTCATCCTAAATGAATGGTTATGATGAATTTGATGGTGTCACCATCAATTTAAAAATCCCCATATATATAGTATAGATTTATGAATTGTTTATTAAAAAAAGCAAAATGTTTAAATCAGTACCTAAGATTTGGGCTCAATTTGAAATAAGTCCTTAAAAGTTTTTTTTTTTGGAATAAGACCCCTAAATTTTGGATTAATTTGATAACTTCCGTTATGTTTGTTTAAGTTTTTTTGTGACACCTAATGGGTGATGACATGATGGTTGTGTGATACATAATCATATTTATACATATACAATGTATAAAATATATAATAAATTCGATCATTATATATATATATATTAAAAATTCGATAGTTTTTTTAAAAATATGACATGATAGTTTTTTTTTACACATTTCAATCATTTTACAAATTTCAATCCCTTTTTAATTAAAAATATATATTAAATTTTCACATAATCGTAGCGTCATCACAGTAGGAAAACCGGGAATAGGTTTCAATTGATTAAGAAAAGAGGGATCCCCACACTTATACAAGTGAGGGAATAAAGTACAAAGACGATAATATCTTTATGGGTAAATACAAAACAAATATACTAAAAAACAACTTGATTTCAACTCTCCCCCTCAAGTTGGATGGTAGATATCTATCATTCCGAGTTTATGGATATCATCAGTAAAGGCATCGGAGCCAAGACTCTTGCTGAAGACGTCGGCTAACTGATCTCTGGAATGGACGAAGGGTGTGACTAGGCTTCCTTTGTCAAGATGATCTTTGATGAAGTGACGATCCACCTCAACATGCTTGGTCTTATCATGCTGAACTGGGTTGTGCACTATGCTGATAGCAGCTTTGTTGTCACAGTACAAGGATATGGGAGCTTCCTCCTTAAGACTGAGATCTTGCAATAAGATGCTTAACCAAAGGCCTTCACAGAGACCCTGAGACATCGAACGGTACTCAGCTTCAGGACTGGATCTAGCCACCAACACTTTGTTTCTTGTTACGCCATGTAACCAAGTTTTCTCCAATGAAGGTGCAATAACCTGTTGTAGATTTCCGGTCATCATGACATCCAGCCCAATCTGCGTCAGTGAAGACCTCGATCCGCAGATGTTTGCTCTTCGAGAACATCAGCCCCCGTCCTGGTGACTTCTTTAAACACCGGAGAACACGATAAGCAGCCTCCTGGTGTCTGACCCTTGGGGTATGCATGTACCTACTTAGGATCCCAACAACATATGTAATGTCAGGACGAGTATGTGAGAGGTATAAGAGCTTTCCTACCAACCTCTGATAACTAGGAGCATCTGTACGATCACCATTGCTGTCCTGATCAATCTTATGGTTCTCCTCCATAGGTGTGTTAGCAGGGGCACACCCAAGCATGTCAGTCTCTGTCAGCATGTCCAACACATACTTGCGTTGGGAGATAAAGATACCCTTGTCATAACGGGTCACCTCAATTCCTAGGAAGTAGCGTAGCCTTCCCAGGTCCTTTACTTTGAACTCGGCTGAGAGAAGTCCCTTCAGCTTTGAGATTTCATCTGTATCATTTCCGGTGATCACGACGTCGTCAACATAGACAATTAGCACAACAATTTTCCCTTCATTCCTCTTGACAAACAATGTATGATCAGAGTGTCCCTGCTTGTAGCCAAACTTGATCATGGCCTTGTGGAATCTGCTGAACCATGCCCTCGGAGACTGTTTTAGCCCATACAAGGACTTCCATAACCGACAGACAAACCTCTCTTGCCCCTTCTTCACAAAACCTAGGGGGAAAGACATGCACACCTCTTCCTCGAGGTCACCGTGCAAGAATGCATTTTTAATGTCCAGTTGATGAAGTTCTCAATCTAAGATCGCAGCACAAGATATGATCACACGGATAGAGCCCATCTTTGCTACAGGAGCGAAGGTCTCTTAGTAATCAACCCCCTGAGTCTGAGTGTAACCACGAGCAACCAACCTAGCTTTATATCGCTCAACTTTCCCATCCTGATTCTGCTTAACTGAGAAAACCCATCTTGAACCAATGAGTTTCTTGCCAGGAGAGAGAGAGGTGACATCCCAAGTGTGGTTCTTCTCCAAAGCTGACATTTCTTCCTTCATTGCTTGAGCCCATACTGGGATGCAAAGTGCCTCCTGCGATGTCTTAGGGATAGAGATCTCGGACAAGGAAGATATAAATGACTGATGAGGCTTAGAGAGATGATCATAAGCAACATGATTAGAAATGGGATGTTCAGTACACCGGGCCTTACCACGTAGCCGAGCAATGGGAACATGTAAATCAGCATCAGGATCTGAGTCTGAAGACAGCATTGGCAGCAGCGGGGCGATAGTGGGCTGTGTACCTGATTTTCGACGATGATATACATGAGGTAGAGGAGCAATGAGTGAAGGATGATGAGAGGGAGATGTATGCGGAATATCTGTAGTGGATGGCATAGTGGAAGGTGTATGAGAGATATCTGTAGTGGAAGTAGGAGGAATAAAAGTTAGAGGAACAGTACCAATGACAGGAAGAGGAACAGTATCAATGACCTCATCCTCTTTCTCCCCCTGACAACAAGGAGTCAAATCAAGGTAATATGATTCGTCCTCGCGGAACGTCACGTCCATGGTACAGAAAGTACGTCTGGTTGGGGGGTGATAACACCTGTACCCCTTGGTGGTGGTAGAATAACCAAGAAAGACACATCGGATAGCTCGAGGATCGAGCTTATCACGAAGTGGCTGGTAAACATGAACAAAACAAACACACCCAAATATACGAGGAGGAAGAGATGAAGTATGAACAACAGCCTTAGAAGCAAGACGAGCCAGAGGTGTAGCATAATCGAGAATCCGTGAGGGGAGACGGTTGATAAGATGAGTAGTCGTCATGATGGCATCACCCTAATAGGATTTCGGAAGGTGCATGGTGGTGAGAAGGCAACGGGCAACATCAAGGAGATGCCTGTTTTTTCGTTCCGCCACACCATTTTGGGTGGAAGTGTAAACGCACGTGGTTTGGTGGATAATGCCATTGTTCGAGAGGTAGGCCCCAAACACACGATCATCATATCCCCACCCCCATTGTCACTACGAAGGACACGAATGGTTCCGCTGAACTGAGTTTGTATCATCTTATGAAAGGTTTGAAAGACAGAGGAGACATCACCTTTTTTTTAAAAGATAAACCCAAATAGTACGGGAAAAACAATCAATAAACGTAACAAACCATCTATATCCAGTCAATGAAACAACTGGAGAAGGTCCCCAAACATCTGAATGTATAACAGAAAAAGGAACACTACTAGGAGAAGATAAGTGTGATGATGAATGATGAACATGTTTAGACATTTCACAAACATCACATTTAAAACTAGAAACAAATTGAGATAAAGTAGGAAAAAGTTTCTGAAGATAAACAGGAAACAGGTGACCAAGACGCAAGTGTCAGCGTCGAGCGTCAGCAGTAGTAACAGCAGAAGAGGACAGAGCAAGGGATGATGGTGTAACATCCAGGTAGTACAGACCACCGCGGTTCCTACCACTGCAAAGTATCCGCTTCGTACCCAGTTCCTGAAAAATACAAGAATCAGAGAAAAAGGTTACAGAACAGTTAAGAGATTTAGTAAGATTGCTAATAGAAAGTAAACTGCGGGGAAAAGATGGGACATACAAAACAGAAGTGAGAGGAAGCGAAGAAGAGTAGGCGAAATTGCCCTTGCCAGCAATAGGAGACAAGGTGCCATTGGCGGAGACAACCTTGTCCTTACCAGACAAGGGTGTGTAGGAGTAAAAACCTGTAGAGGACCCGGTCATATGATCAGTAGCTCCTGAGTCAATAATCCACCCAGACGAAGGAGTCACAACAGCATGGTCACTGGGCATCGCAGCAGTGGCAAACAAAGAGGAACTACTCGGTGTAGGATCAGACTGAGAATGTAGCAGACGGCGGAGCGCATCCAATTCAGACATAGTGAAATGATCTGGGAGCTGGCCATGATGGCTCCCTTGAATCTCTGTGGAGTAAGCAGCATCATGAGAACGAGTGTCAGTCTGGCGGTGTCCACCACGGCCAGGACCACGCCCACGTCCACGACCACGGACGTATCCAGGTGGAGCAAGGTGCGGATGAAGCTTAAAGCACGCTTCCCGAGAATGGCCTCGACGGCCACAATGGTCACAGGTGGGAATCTGGGTGGTATGGCTGGAACCACCACGGCCAGTACTAGTAAATGTCGAGCGGTCAGAAGGAGGAGCCGCCGTGTTGAGAGACCTCCGACGATCTTCATCGCCAAGAATCATATTGAACGCCTCCCTGAGAGATGGGAGGGGTGAACGATGAAGAATATTGGTGCGAACCATATCCAGCTCCATGCTCAAACCCATCAAGAACATATGAAGACGAAATCATTCATCTCTCCTTTGCAACAGAACTGCATCGGCAGTGCAAGCAGGGGTAAACTATCGAAGTAATCCAACTCCTGAGATATACGCTCGAACTCAGAGTAGTAGGTGGAAACAGTTATAGATCCCTGTCGTAGTTCCAGCATATGGTGGGTCAGCTCATAAACCTGAGTGGAATTCCCGATCTGAGAATAAGTCTCCCGCGCTCGAGTCCAAATCCCGTAAGCTGAGTCCATTAGCATATAACTGCGGTATACCTTTGGAGACATAGAGTGGAGAAGCCAGGAAACCACCAGGGAATTCTCGGAATCCCAACACGGCCAGGCAGGATCAGTCAGGGGGGGTGCCACCTTGGTCCCATCAATGTATACAAAGAGCTGGTGGCTGTGAATAACATACTGCGCCGCACGAGACCACTCTAGATAGTTAGTGCCATCTAACGGCACCGTGGTGATCTTCAAGGAGCTAGTATGACTAGAAGGTCGCTGGAGTTCACCCATCTGGGAACCTGGAGACCGCTGGGTTTCCCCCATTTGGGGAACAGTAACACTCGGTGATGGAGAGCCACCACCAATCGAAGAATCATCCATTGGAAACAGCGGAATGGGAGATCAGATCTGGAGAGGCTTAGTTACATCAGATCCTAAAAAAGAGAGAGTTGCCGGGCTAAATTGAGCAGCAGCAGCATCCGGTGGAGGCAGAGAGCGGCGGTGGATGGATCTGAAGAAGAAAGGCCGGAGAAGAAGAAGAGAGCGGCGGGGACGCACGCAGCAGCAGGAGTCGATGCAGGTAAGCAGCGCAGAAGGCGGCGCAGGAGGCGGTGCTGGAGACACACGCTAAGCAGGAGGCGGTGCAGGAGACGCACACACGATGCAGGAGGCGACGCACGTTAAGCAGCGCTAAGCGGTGGAGCGGTCCGGCTGCTTCATGGAAGGACTGCGGCGGCGTCCTTCTCAGCAACCGGCGGTGGCTAGAAGGCCGCCCGACAGCCACATTAGAAGGGCAGCAGGAGAACGACGCCGAGTGGAGATCGACGCCGAGCGGTGAGGACGACGAGCGAGCGAGGGAGCGTGACGACGAGCGAGGGAGCGTGACGACGAGCGAGCGGCGGCTAGGTTTTTTTCCTCTGATACCAAGTAGGAAAACCGGGAATAGGTTCCAATTGATTAAGAAAAGAGGGGTCCCCACACTTATATAAGTGAGGAAATAAAGTACAAAGACGATAATACCCTTATGGGTAAATACAAAACAAATATACTAAAAAACAACTTGATTTCAACTATCACCACGTGCCAAATCACCAAAAATGGTTATTCAACTTAATGGGAAACTAATCCAAAACTTAAGGGATCTATTTCAAACAAGAAATACTCCAGGGGCCTATTTTAATTTCGGGACTTGTACGTTTAGGTATTTTAAAAATACAAATTTTATATTTTAGAGCTTTTTACCCATCATTTTGGGCTGCCAATTCATGTTAAAAGCAAGATGCTCCAAGTTTCTCAGCTATATGGATGGACCCTGCTATAGGGCAAAAGGTGGGAACCGTTGAATCTTGGGATTTAGGCTCTGTTTGAAACTTCGGCGGCAGCTGGGAAGGGCGTTCGCTGCAATCGTGTCGGAGCCCCAACGACACGCCAAACGGATCCTTAATCCCCCCCCCCCCCCCTCATCCCCTTCCATTCCATTCTTATATGATAAATATGTAGCTGCTTGGGGATCATCCATCACGGCTTGCACCGATACAACACACATGCCTTTATCCCACCATAATGGGGTCAGCCATATAAATCTTTTGTCGTCATTTCGCCCTATATTTATTCATAATTTTATTAATGCCTAAGCACATAATGTATTACCTTATAGTTTCATTCCAAGTATTTTTTGGTCTACCCCTCCCCTGTTTAACATGTCTAGCGACTAAATTCTCACAACACCTAACAAGTACCTTTAATGGTCTCCTTTGTACGTGCTCAAACCATCTTAATCGAGCTTCTGACATCTTATTCGATCCTCTTGCATCTTAATCGAGCCTCTCACATCTTCTCTATAATTGGTGTCACTCCCTTCATATCCCAGATATATTCATTCCTAATTTTATCCAATCTCGTGTGTCCACACATTCACCTAAGCATTTTCATCTCCACAACTTTCATTTTTTGCTCATGTACACAATTCATTGCTCAACACTCAGAACTGTAGATCATCGTTGGTCTAACTGTAGCACGGTAAAACTTGTCTCTAAGTTTTAATGGTACTTTACAATCACATAACATCCCAGACGTGCCTCTCCACTTCAACCAACATACTTGGATTCTATGTATCACATCTTTATCTACACCTCCATCTTTTTGAACCATTGATCTCAAATATTTAAAACAAACACTGCTAAAAATATTTTGGTCATCCAACTTAATGACAGTCATTCGTCCTTCTTGCACTACTAAATTTAAGCTGCATATAGTTCGTTTTGTCTTGCACTGTTGCACAACCTAAAATCCTTCTTTTCTAAAGTGTCTCACAAAGATTCAAATTTCACATTTATATCCTTGCGTGTCTCATCGACCAAAACAATATTATCTGTAAATAAAAAAACACCAAGGTATTCCTCGCAGGATATGTCCAGTGAACTCATTTAAGACAAGGGTAAAAAGATAAGGGCTTAGAGTTGACCTTTGATGTAAGCCAAAAGTAATAGAGATTTCTTTTTTATTAGTGTCCATAAGACATTTTTTGAAATCATATCATAAACCTTTTCAAGATCGATAAACAGCATGTGCAATACTTGTTTTTTCCCGATAGTTAATGAATCTTCTCAAGAGGTGTATAACTTTCATGGTCGATTGCCGTGACATGAATCCAAATTGATTCTCCGAGATGCTAGGCTCTTGTCTTACTCTTCTCTTTATTACTCGATCCCATAAGTTTATTTAATGGCTCATTAATTTAATTTCTTTGTAATTGACACAATTTTTTTTTTGTTCTTATAAAAAGATACCAAAATACTTTCTCTCCATTGGTCCGACATTCTCTTTGTCTTCAGTATCTTATTGAAGAAAGATGCAAGCCAAAAAATCTCTTCCATCCTCAAGTATTTTTGTACTTCGTTTAGTATATCGTTTGACTCAATCGTTTTTTCTATTTTTCATCTTTTTCAGAGCATCGTTTACCTCTGATGCTTGAATATTATGATAAAAGTATACTCGTCCGAGTTATTTAACTCTTTCAAGCTTAGTTTATTATCTTTTTTTTCATTGCAGAGTTGATAAAAGTATATTTTCTATCACTTCTTAATAGCCACATCATTTGTTAAAATCGTATTTGTTTCATCCTTCATGATTTAACTTGGCTTAAATCCCTTGTGTTCCTCTCTCAAGCTCAAATAACTTTATATATAATATGTTATCCATCTTTGGTATCTATCGCTTATAAAAATTTTCAAAAGTTTGATTTCTTTTTTTATTTGTTGTATTTTAGCTTCTTTTTTGGTGATTTTATACCTTGCCAAAATTTCATTATTCCTACAAGCATAAAGTATTTTATAGCTAGCTCTTTTGCTCTCATTTTGTTTTGCACTTTTTCTTTCCACCACCAAGATTCTTTATGTATGGGTGCACGACCTTTTGACTCTCTAAGTACGTTCTTTCCACTTATCCTTAAATGTGAAAACATAACTTCTCATGTGACAGTAGAATTAATAAGGATCATCAACTATTTGTTCTATAATAGCTGCCTTGAAAGCAACTTATTTTTTCGTCTTCAAGTTTCATAATCGAATTTTTGATAACATTTTTATCATTCTCTTGAACTTATTATATTTAATTTGCACATTCAACACCACTAACTTGTGTTGTGTTATCAAACTTTCTCCTAATATGACTTTGCAATTCTTACTGTAAAGAGAAGTCTCAAACCTTGTATATACTTCTTGAATGAATAATTACAAGTATGAATAGATTTATATAGGAAAAGAGGAAGGAGAGAAATCTCAAACCAAGATGTGGGACTAATACAAAGAAAGAGAAAAGAGAGAAAATGGGCCCCTAGATGGGCCCTTAATTAGGCTTTTCTAACACTCTCCCGCAAGCTGGAGCATACAAGTCGTAGGCACCAAGCTTGCATAAAAACTGGTAGTATAGCGGCCGGGAGAGAGCTTTAGTCAGGATGTCAACAACTTGATTTGTAGCAGGAACATGCTCCAGATCTATCTTCTTTGACTATACCTTTTCCCGGATAAAGTGACAGTCAACTTCAATATGCTTGGTGCGTTCGTGAAAGACCGGATTCTTGTCAATATGTATTGTTACTTGACTGTCACAAAATAGGGTCGCCGGTGATGAGAGACGATCACCCAAGTCTCCCAGAAGGCTCTCAATCCAGGTTAACTCGAAAACAACAGCAGTCATAGCCCGGTACTCGGCTTCAGCAGAAAAGAGAGCAACCACAATCTGTTTCTTGCTACGCCAGGTTATGAGATGTCCACCGAAGTAGGTACAAAAACCAGTTGTGGAACGCCTATCATCAATGGATCCTACATAGTCAGCGTCAGAGTACGCGACAAGAGATAGAGATGTGGATGGCTTATACACAAGCCCTTGTCCTGGAGCGATCTTGAGATATCGAAGAATGCGCTCGACAGCTTGAAGATGAGATGTTCGAGGAGCATGCATAAAACGACTCACGACTCCCACGGCAAAGGAGAAGTCTGGCCGAGTAACCGTAAGATAGATCAGCTTCCCAACCATGCGTCTATAATATTCCGGATTTGTAAGCAGCTTGTCGGAGTCAGAGCTGTGGGCCGAGAGCTTGTGATTGACGTCCATAGGAATCTTCGCAGGTTTGCATCCAGAATTGCTGGCATCATGAAGGAGGTCCATACAATACTTCTTTTGGGATAACAAAAGACCATCAGGGCGTCATGCAACCTCAAGCCCAAGAAAATACTGAAGGTTGTCAAGATCTTTGGTCTGAAAGGCGGAGTTTAACTGTTACTTGATATATTGTATCCTTGTAGTATCGTCGCCAGTAATAAGGATATCGTCAACATAGACAAGTAGGATCACAGTTCTGGTTGACCGGTGTCGGGTGAAGAGAAAAAAGTCAGCCGAGCTCCGAATGAAGCTAATATCACAGACAACCTTGTTAAATTTTTCAAACCAAGCGCGCGGGGACTGTTTGAGACCATAAATAGATTTTCGAAGATGACAGACCCAAGACTCCCCCGTGGTCTCAAACCCGGGAGGTTGGTGCATATAAACAGTCTCATGCAGATCGCCGTTAAGAAAGGCGTTCTTAACATCCAGCTGATAAAGAGGCAAATGACGATGAACAACCAAGGAGAGAAGAACGCGCACCGTGTTCAATTTGGCCACCGGAAAGAAGGTTTCCTCATAATCAAGGCCATGTTGCTGAGTAAAACCCCGGGCCACGAGGCGGGCCTTTAGACGCTCAACGGTGCCATCCGTCGCATGTTTAACAACAAAGACCCACTTGCAGCTAACATAGTGTTGGCCTGCAAGAAGAGGAACCGGATCCCAAGTTCGGCTAGCCCAGAGAGCCCGCATTTCATCGTCCATAGCCGCCCGCCACCCCAGGTGTTGAAGCGCCTCCTGCACAGTGTTAGGAATAGAAATAGAGGAAAGAGAGGTGACAAAGGCGTAGAGAGGTGGAGTCAGTCGATGGAGAGAAACGTAGTTGGCCAAGGGATGAGTTGTAGAGGCGGGAGCTGGATTTGCCGTTGCCGGGGTGTCGCTGGGAGCAGGGAGCTGGTGCAGGGAACCATCCTGGGAGCGACGACAAGTGTAGACACGGATAACGGGTGGAGGACCCCGAGGGGGCAGGGAGAGAGGAGGAAGGAGATGGCAGAGAAGAGGGCGTGACCGGTACGGCAGGCCGGGGAAGAGTAGAGGAAGACGGGGTGGGGGAAGGTAAGTGGAAGGGATGGCCTTCGTAGAAGGTGACATCCGCCGAGACGACCAACTTGCCATCAGAAGGAGAGTAGCAAACATACTCCTTTTGAGTACAGGAGTAGACAACAAACATATATTTGGCCGCCCAAGGAGCAAGTTTGTCGGAAGGGGGGCCAAGAAGATGAACATAACAGACACACCCAAAGACCCGTGGGGTGAGAGAGGTGGGGTTGGTGGAAGGATAGAGGAGTTGGATAGGTGAGGCAAAGTCAAGAACAGAAGAGGGTAGGCGGTTGATGAGATGACAGGCTGTGGAGACGGCAAAATTCCAATATTCGATCGGAATCTGTATTTGAAACATAATGGACCGAGTAACATCGAGAATATGCCGATTCTTCCGTTCGGCCACCCCGTTTTGCTGAGGGTATACGCACATGAAGTTTGACGGATGACGCCAAATTCGGTGCAGAGATTGGAGAAGGTGCGACCAGTATACTCGCGAGCATTATCGGGACGGATGACTTTGAGGGGGTGGCGAACTGCGTACGCATCTCAGTTAAGAAAACACGAAACACAGAGGTAAGTTCAGTACGATCATGCAGTAAATATAGCTACGTAATACGCGAGTAATCATCAATAAAGGTCACAAAAATAGCGAAATCCAAAGATACTGGGGACTTTATAAGGATCTCATACATCAGAAAGAACTAAAAATAAAGGAGTACTACTCCTGGTATAGGCAGGGGGGAAGGAAGAACGGTGTTGTTTGCCGTAGATACAAGATTCACAAGAGAACTCCCGTAAAGGAACATTAGGAAGAGCCCGCTTGAGAATCAGAAGGGGAGCATGCCCAAGGTGGCAATGTCAATCGACAGTGGAGACGGCGGAGAGAAGAGTGGGTGGTATATCCAAGATGTACAGCCCACTCAACAGCTGCCCCTTACCAATGATACTCTGGGTGCGGCGATCCTGCATAAGAAAAGAAGAAGAAAAGGTTATGCAACAATCAAGATCGTGCGTCAGGTGACTAACAGAAAGTAAATTGAAAGGAGACCTCGAAACATGAAGAACCGAGGAAAGAGAGAACTGGTCTAAGCTGGAGAGCAGCGGCGCCAGAGACCGGTAGGGTGTCACCATTGACCACAGTGATACACGGAGGATGAGCCGTCTGGAGATACTGGGGGGGCTTCTGGGAGGTAATATGGTGAGTAGCGTCGGAATCGACGATCCAGCAGGGCTATGAGAGAGACAGGTTATACCTTCCGTAAAGAAAGACGCAACCGAGTCGGAGGAGCGGCCGAGGGCACCCTGTAGCTGGTGGAGTTGGGTACGGAGCTCGTCTATACCTTGGCGGGTTGTGGACGCCGGATCCTGGGCAGAAGCCCCAGTGGGAGCAGGAGCAACAGAGGAAGTAGCAGCAAGGTGGGGGAGGTAAACCATGCTTGCGATAACAGGTATCCTCAGATGACCATCCCGGCCACAATACGTGCATTTCATAGAAGAATGACCACCACGTCCTCGTCCCCGAGACGGAGGTCGGCCCCCCCGGGTGGAAAATCCACGAGCAGGAGGAGGGGTCGGAAGGAGAGGCTGTTGAAGAAGAGCCGGTGCAAATCCGGGAGGAGACTCAGTAGGGGCGTAACTTTAAGCAGCATTGAGCAAACATCAAACAATGAAGGAGTCATCGTGGAAGAGAGGATCTGGGCCCGAACACTATGCAGGTGGGGAGGAACACGGGACATCATCATCGCGATGGTGACAACCACTTCTGGGCTCGTTGAGTAGCTAGATCAGTAGTTGGAGGCTGATGTTGAATCCAAGCCTCGACCAGGGTCTTGACCCTGCTTCTCCGAGTATAAACCAACAAAGGAGGAGGCCGAGGAGGCAAAGACGGAGGCAGAACAACCAAACTAGTAGGATGAGTAGGACTAGAAGGAGGATATGAAGGGGAAATAAATAGAGGAACAGAGAGAGAGCTCACTTCCATGGTAACAGACTCCCCCTGAAGTGAGTTTCGATATTAAGATTCAGATTCATGAAAGGTAACATCCATAGAGACAAAGGTCTTTTGGGTCACAAGATGAAAAAACTTATACCATTTTTGGGTGGAAGAATAGCCAATAAAGACATCACAATGCACCGGGATCAAGTTTGGAAGTGTGATGCACGTGGAAAAAACATGTACTCAAAGATTCATGAAGGAATTTGAGTAGGAGAAACATTGAGAGTGTTAAGGTTTTTTTTTGGCGAAGGATAAGAGTAGGCATGCAGTTAATAAGATGTGTCATCGTAAGGACAACATCCCCCAATAATATTTAGGAAGATGCATCCTAAGCAAGAGATACTGAGCAACCTCAAGGTGGCGCTGATTCTTACGATCAGCGGCCCCATTCTGAGCAAAAGTGTAAATACATGAAATTTGGTAGATGATGTCCAAGCCACTGAGGTAGCGCTCAAAGTGAGATTCAATGTACTTGCGGCCATTGTCACTGTGCAAAACTTTAATGATAGCATGAAATTGAGTCGTGATCATTTTATGGAATCGTTGAAATAAGGGAAACACTTCATTTCTATTTTTCATCAGGTAAATCTATGTGCAATAAGAAAAACAACTTATGAAAGTAATGAACCAGTGACAACCAGAAATAGAAGCAACCGGGCATGAGCCCCAAACATCAGAATGAATAATCGCAAAAGGAGTAGTACTTGGTGGGGAAAACGAGAAAGAGAAATACATTTATGCTTACTAAGTTCACACACATCACAAGTAAAATTATGGAATAAAGAGTTGGACATAACAGGTAATAAAAGTTTCATAGTATGGATAGACGAATGTCCTAGGAGAAAATGCGAGAAACCCAAATCAGAAGACTGAGCCACATAAAGAGCTTGTGGAGGAGTCATGATGGATGGATCAAACAAATAAAAGCTTTCACACAGTCTACCAGACCAAATCACCGTTCTCATCTTCAAGTCCTGAAAGATACAAGAAGTGGGGAAAAAGTCACCGAGTAATTCATAAAGTTAGTCAAGTGACTAATAGAAAATGGGTTAGGATAAACTTAGAAATGTGAAGAACAGAAGAAAGAGTGAGGGAAGAGCATGGAATTAATATTTTTCTAGAAATAGAAGAAAAAGAACCATTAGAAATGCTCACATTGTCTCTACCAAATAGAGGAAAGTAGGACAAGAAACATGTCGCAGAGCTAGTCATATGGTCGGTAGATCCAGAGTCAATGATTTGCTGGGTGGAGGAGCGAGTGGTAGCAGAATGTGCACCTGGGAGCCCTAGGTGGCCATAAGAGGACGATGAAGAACTAGATGGCCCATACGGTTGAACATGCATCGGGAGACAGAAAGCTTGGATTCCGTCGACAAAAAGGGTAAAAGGAGCTCTCGTAGTAGCAGGGCAATCATGAGTAGAAATATCTTCAATGACATCTAAAAAATGTGCATATCTGGATGGAGGAGGTCGACCTTAAGAACAACCATAGCCACAACTTCCACGAGAAGCAGGTTCTCCTTTTGGAGGGGGGAAGCCGTAAAGTTTGAAGCATGTGTCTCTAGTATGGACTATGTAGCACGGGGACGGAAACGGGATACGGGATACGATACGAAACGGATACGGGAAACGTGATTTTAAAAAAAATTAGGATGCAGGAAACGTTTTTAATTATTTTTAATTATTTTAATATAAGTATTAATTAATATAAGAATAAGACAACTAATAAACTACAAGGTTGTAGATATCGGATATCGGGTTCATATCGGTTTGGGTTTGAAATGTCGTATGTCGGATTGCGGGGGATATATCGGGGATATTTTACAATATCGGAATTTAATAAAGATAACAATGTTTATAACAATTTTTTGCAAATAAGTAAAAATGTACAAACAATATATGGTTATACACTTTGCATTACATGTAACAAACTAACAATATGATTATAATGAAGTATTAAACAAAAATAAACACAATTGTGCATAATTGCATATTAATAAATGACAAATATTGAAAATGCGATCCTCGACCGTGAAATCCTTTTTAAAACCCCGTTTGTTTTATAAAATAAAACCAGAAAATGTCGGCCGATATATCGCCCGGACCCGTTATATCCCGATATATCGCAGATATATATCCGATATTTTACAAACCTTTATTTTGCTCAAACATATCGATTTCGTTGCGGTTTACCTCAAAACCTTTATGTCGGCCGACATATCGGACATGTCGGCCGATATCTACAACAGTGATAAACTATTTGTACATATCTTGAACTCATCGGATCAAAAACTTCACAGCTAAACGTAGCTGTACTCTAATTATTATTTTGCACAAGCGTGTTAGCAATTAGCATAAAAATATTAATGATTTCTCTATGTAAGTGGTTTTCCCACTATGACATATAATATCTACTATGCACTACTTGAAAGCATCATGAATATTTACTCTACTTATTAGCCATCAAGGGCTAGTTAGTTTAAACCTAGTTTCTTGAACATTGAAAAGGGGTTTCAGGCTTCTAACATGATGCATTATCCTCTTAAAATTAGAAGACATGATGCAATATTTTTAGACATATATTGGATATTAATATGATGCAGAAAGAAGAATTAGGAGAAAAAGAAGCAAGAGAAGGAGAAGAAGGAGAAGCAGGAAAAGAAGCAGAAGGAGGAAGATGAGGAGGAGGAGGAGGAGGAGGAGGAGAAGGAGGAGAAGAAGAAGGAGGAGAAGAAGGAGGAGAAGCAGAAGAAGAAGAGGAAGAAGAAGGAGAAGAAGAAGAAGCAGGAGAAGAAGGAGAAGCAGGAGGAGAAGAAGCGGGAGGAGAAGAAGAAGCAGAAGCAAAAGAAGAAGAAGAAGAAGAAGAAGCAGGAGTACCTGTGGGATCTGCGAAATCGGGAGCGAAATGCCGACGGGATCGGGAGCGGAACAGGAAAACTTAATGCTTAAAATGAAATACACGAGCTCTATATCTCATGGAATCGCGTATCCCCCTTGCGGGATACGCGATTCCGAAAATAAAATATATATTTGTTTTAAAATGCGTTTCCTGGAGTTTTGGAAACGTGTTTCCGCACGTTTCCCGTATCCGGTACGCGTTCGAGTCGATACGTAGACCATTTTTAAGTATTCATGCTTTGTAGAGTATGGAAACAATCACACATCAAATGATCCTTCTTCGTAGACTTGATCCTAGTGTTACGAGTAGAACGACCATTGGGGCTGAACTGAGCAGCAAGGGTCGAACCCTCAGAGCCAAAGTCAGAGAGTAATGTCTGTTGGCGATCAAATACAAGGCTATAGACTTCTAGAAGAGAGGGGAGAAGAGAACACCTAAGAGTCTAAATACTAATAGAATCAAAATCACAATGCAGACCATGAAGAAATTCAAAGATCCGGTTACGTTCTTCTTGAGCCCGAATAAGACTTCATCTTTCGGAGAGACAAGAGTAAGTGTAGCAAAGTGATCATATTCTTGATAGAGCTGCATAAACTCCTGGTAGTAGGTGGAGGGGAAACGATCATTCTGCCTCAAAAGAAATATCTGTCGTCGAAGTTAAAAAATCAGAGCGGCATTCCCACGACAACAATATTTAACCTCAGTTCGCTTCCAAATATCATCTGCAGTGTCCAAGAACTGGTAATTGCAAGTGATATAGTCCTGCATGAAGTTGAGCAACCACAACATCACCAAGGAGTTTTCAGATTCCCATTGCGGCCAATTCGTGGATGCCTGGCGGGTTCCATGGTTGTGCCACTAACATATTCAAACATACAACAACTTTTGAAGGCAAGAGTGATGGAACGATCCCACGGGAGGTTGTTGGTACCGTCAAGTTTCATGGCTGTAATTTAAGGATTCCCAGGTCATGGGTTGCACGACCGGATCCCAAAGTCGACATTGGGGTGGATGCAACACGAACCCCGGAGGACGTGCTTGTAGAATCAACATTCCCATCCATATCAATCCAAGGATAGAAACCACAGGATCACAGAAATGAGAAGAAGGGGCGCAACCCTAGGGTTTTCTCATAGAAAAAGAACATGAAGGTTCTGACAACGGAACCAAGCGAAAATATTTAATCAAGTATATGAAGAAGGAAGAAGAACCATCCTCGACATTATAAGGAACAGGCGTCGGAAATGTAAGATTCAGGGCCTCATGCAGCCGACAACCAGAACCGGCAGACAGATCGGGCACAGAAACGAAACGGGAAGAGAGAGCGGTGGAGAGAAGGGCGATGTAGCCCAGAGAGACGAGGGGGACTGGTTCGACGGAGCGGAAGCTGGATGCGAGGCGCGGGATCAAGCGGGAGCAGGTGTGGGATCGAGCGGCGAGCGAAAGAGGGATGCGAGCGGGAGCAGGCGAACGAGAGTGAGATTAGGTTTGCTCTGATACCATGTTAAATTAGAAAGCACCTTAATTCATTCATTTAGAGTACACTCCTTAATATATAGGCGTGGGAAAAATACAATAAAAATACAGTAGACAAAACAAATAAATCATAAACTCCAAAAGTAATTAAATGTTCTTCCATCTTCATGAAGAATATATTTGTCACAATTAGCTCATGTTATGACAAAGTTTAAAATGGTTCTTCCTTCTTTGTTTCAAACTCCATACCCAAACCCTCCATGGCATTTGTACAATTTGTATTTTTCTTTCATATATGTCCATTTAAGTCTCCTCCCATGAAAATCATCTTACTATATGGGAATTCTCTTACTAGTATTAATAGTTTTCTAGGTCTTCCCAAAATTACACTTTAATAGCTTCACTTAATCCTACTCGTGGCACATAAACACTAATCGCATTAATAGTTTTCTATCCTACAACTAATTTAAGGGTTAAAATTCTATCATCTTTTCTAGTTCCCCCTACAACTTCATCCTTCCAAGTATCCTCTTGCAGGCATACTTCATTCCTTGTTTTATTTTTTTCCTGTATAACATAATTTAAAACTTGAATTGTCCAGAAATTTAGCTTTCTTACGCACTCATTTAGCCTCTTGCAAACATAAAAAATTTATCCATCTCATAATCATTGTATTCACTACTTCCATTGCTTTTTCTATTAGCGTAACTATATTCCAACTTCCAAATGAAGTCAATCATAAATCATACGATATATTTTCCTAAGATGCCTAATATGTGAGGATTGTTCCACCGATACCTCAGAACAAAATGGTTCACAGGAAAGAAAAAAAATTATCTTCTTGAAGTTAATAGAGCTCTCACATTTACAATGCATGTGCCAACATATTTGTGTGTGTGTGGTGGTGGTAGTGGTGGGGGTGGGGGGAGGGGGGGGGGGGGGATGTAGTCTTATCAGTTTCTTATCTAATAAATAGGATATCCTCAAAAGTTTGTTAGTATATTACTCATATTTTCGTGTCTCCATAGGACTCGAAAGAGAGAGAGAGAGTTTTAAGTATTACTCACTCACTCTTATGTCTTTATCTTAATCAATATTACATTTCTTAAGTCCCAACCGTTTTTTTCCAACACCAAACAAGTTTAAGAGTAGTCAATTTCGATCTCCATTCTTAGTGGCTGGTTATTTCAAAGAATTTTCTGAGGTGCACTTTACCCTAGAAAATTTTGTCGTGCCTAAAGTGGGTACTTTGACATTGTGTTCATACTAAAAAGGGTCATTTACTGGGAATTCCCCTCTAAATTTACTAAATTACAGATTGCATCTCTCTTACTTTTGAAACTACAAAAACCTCCCCTGTAGAAGTACATTTCAGAACATCCATGCACAAAAAAATCCCCATAAAAATTTACTCCAAGAGGGTATTTTTGTGCATGGATGTTATGAAATATAAACTTACACGAAAGGTTTTTGTAAATTCAAAAGTGCAAGGGGCCTATAAACCTGCTAACTTCCATGGGAAGTTTTGGTGCACATGGTGCACAGTTTTTTTTTGGTATTTTGGCACCATGATTACCATCAATGCAGGTTGAGATCAAGATTTATCTCCATTGATGATTTAACAACTAATACAAAAAAATAATGTAAAGAAACCCAAGAAATGGAGAGTTAGAAGTCAACATACCCAGCAACTTGATCTTGAACATACCATGGCCTCCATAGATCAGTAATTTTATATCCCAATGATCTTGTCCAAGCTTCACTACCAGTAAAGGGGACACACATGTCGTGGTCGCCGCTGCGAAATGTTTTACATGAGAATGAATAGCAATCAAAGAACAGTCAGAACAGTAAAACACATCTGCCTAGTAGACGCAATTAGAGATCGGCCCACTCATTTGGATGGAATTGGGGCTTCGGAATAGAATTTGAGGTCCAATTCCAATGAGACAAATCAATTTTGAAGCCGCAGTTCTGTCCACAAAGGGGCAAGAGAATTTGGATACTCTGTAAGAGCTGGATTGTTCTGCAGCATTGTTTTAAAGTAGGACCATGCATTATCATAAAAATAAGGGCTTTGGAGATCAATAGAAGAATCCAAGATGCTTCTCATGTGCAGTTTTCAAACTGAGCAAATTTTAGGTGCACTGGCCGCATCTAAAATACTTAGTATTTTGTTAACTAAAATTGGTGAAAATACAATTTTAAATAGGTTTTGTCAAGAATAATTTTTGATTGAGAATTATTTAGAGACCTTAGCATCCTTTTTTTGGAGTGGACGTAAATTTGTGTCAATTTCACGGACAGGCTATTAAAAAATTTACGCCCACTCACAAAAATGGAGGTAAATAGTGCTTGAAAGAGGAATTTTACTTGAAGGTAAATGAGTTGGAATGCTTCAGTGTTTGAGGTAGGTACACAGAGTGCACTTAAAATACGAAGCAAGATACAAGATCCCGAGACAAGCTTGACCTAGTTGCTTGAGGGAAGGATCCCTCAAAGAGGCTTCTTGTCAAAAAGAGTCACAGGCCTAATGTTTCAAAATACTCAAAAAGACTCACTACCACTCACTTATATAGACGAAAGTGGTATACACATAATTAGGGAAAAACCTTAAGGCTACATATGTAGATAGGACATGTAGATGAAATCGTGTTCATATCAACATACCCCTCACGAATATCGGTCTTGTCCTCAAGGTTGAACTTGTACAGGTCACTGGGTCAGCAGTGTGTGCCAGAGGATCCAAATTAGTAAAGTCGGGATAGTCGTCTTTAGCAACACAAGCAAAAGTTTTTGAGAGAGCATTTGTGAGTGTGCGCGTATGATTGGTCGCGGAGAAAACAAAGGCCCTTGCGGTGAAGTACAAGATACTGTTGGTGAGATAAGCATTGTGGTGGGGGTGGGGTACCAATGGAGTCAGTATCAATGGAAAACGGCGATGGCGAGCCCATCAATAGAGGTCCAGGTGAAGGTGGTTGATCCAGGTGATGACGAGGTGGATAAGGTCTCAATAGTAGCAGTTACTGGTGAGGTGGCTGAGTAGAGAAGGATGATTAGGCTGTATAAAGTTCCTCGTAAAGGCAACGAGCTTGCTCAATGGCACGGGAGAGAGTAGTCAGGTTGCGGACATGAAGGAGAGCGCAGATGTGCAGTTGTGGGTCCACGAGGAAATATTGTAGATAATGGTCAAGAGATAGTTTGGTGGTGTGCATGGAAGCCTTGATGAACTCGGTGATGTAGGTGGCGACAGTGTCTGACTGGCAAATGGAGATGAGTCGCTCATGGGCATTAGTTGCTTGGTGCATGTCATAGTGGCGGAGGAGTTCCTCTTTCAAGGTGAGCCAAAAGAGATTAGGAACATGCTAGCACATCCAAACACCCAGTGGAGCGCAAGGCCCTTCACATAGATAGTCGCAATGGGAACCTTCTAGTTGGCGGGGGTGGACTGATGGCAAAAAAAATTGCTCGGCAGAGGCAATCCAACTGAGGGGGTTGGTGATTTTGAACACTAGAATCTCAATCTGATGGAGATAGACCGAGTGGATGTCCTCAACGAGGTGCAGGAACCTCATATAGTCAATGGCGGGCTGATTTTGGGTGGCGGTGGAGGTGCCAGTGGACGGTTGACACAATGGTGGATGTGAGCTCACAGAGGAGAGTGAAATCTTTTAACAGGGTGTCGAGCCGGTCCAAGAGAATGGAATCAGTAGTGGTCAAAGCGGGGCATCCTCGCTGGCACGAAGAGCCATGGAATGGGTACAGGTCATGTAACAGATGAACCTAGGAAGAGAATGGGGCGATTGAAACACCTGAGGCCGATTGCGGTTGCCACTGTCCACTACAGTAGATGAAAAAAACCAAAAGTGATGCACATGACACTGAACTGAGCAAATGAAAAACACTGAAGAAGGGGCGCTGACAGCTGCAAGTGTGTGTGCGAGGGACCTGTGCGAAATAGCACAAGGCGGCCTGTGCGGGTGTCGGAGATGTCGATAAGGAGAGAGGACGGAAGTGAATAGGGACAACAATCGAATTGGCGAACTCAAACGGCGTAGATGCGGGGAGTGACAATGTAAGTGAACGAACAAAACCATCAATACCGAGAAAGCATGGAAGAGCTGAACAAGGCGGTAGCGGGGCTGTGTTGATGAATCCAAAACTTGAGGAATTAAAGCTTCAAAATGATCCCTAATTGTTATGGAAGATTGTACAATTTTATAGCTTTTGTTATCGCTAAACAAAAAAGTAGATTGATACAAAGAAAGATACAAGACGCAGAGACAAGCTCGACTTAATCTCTTGAGGGAAAGATCCCTCGAAGACCCTTCTCTTCAAAGAGAGCCTAAAGCCTAATATTCCAAGATACTCTATAAAACTCACTACCACTTCCTTATAGGAGTGGTGTATACATGATTACACAAAGCTTTAAAGCTACATAAGTAGATAGGAGGGCATGTTGATGGCCTAGGAAAATTGTGATCGTATCAAATAAATGTCTCAAATCATTTTTATGTAGAAAAAATATAATTCCAATTTGTGCAATAATGATTAGTCATTCAAGTTCTATTTAACATTAACCGTAAAAGCTAAAACATCATTTATATTTCGTAACAAACGCTGGATGATGCAAGGCAATAATATGAACTTCCTAATGAAGATCCCTTACATATTGCATATATATATATATATATATATATATATATATATATATATATATATATATATATATATATATATATATATCCTAAAGCATGAATTGATTTATTTATTATGAAGAATAATCAGGAGAAGTGTATAATGAAAGATGGTTTAGATACAATATGACTCAGAATACCTTAAAGCTATCATGAAACCATGGACATTACACATCTGTACTATATGAAAGGGAAAAATACCTTTGGGTGAAACGCTCACCTTTCTAATTTTACCCCTTCTTTACTACAAATTTTACAATTTTTTTATAATTTGATTTAATTTGTATGTTTTTTGGTTTTATTTTAAAAAGGTATACATTTATCCCTTCAATTTTTATTAAGTTTTATATTTAGCAAGACAAAAAATTATAGGGACGATGAACGACAGATGTACTGTCGCAGCGGGGCACATGGAAACCCGTCTGCTTGTATATTAAAAATCATTAAAAACAGTCAGTAGATCAAATATTTATATGACTAAAGATATGGCTATAAATACGACATGCATATTGTTTTTCTTCTTTCCTTGCTTGTATTGTGTTAGTGGTTAGTTTAAGGCTTTGTTTGGCGCGGATTATTGAGTTGCACACCGCTGCTTCTCAAAAATCCGCGCCAAACAGAAATCCCGGCCCTCTACTCCCACCGCTGAAAGCAGATGAAATGCCAAAACCCGCTTAAAATCCCAAAATCGCAACAACGCTATTTCTCCCACGACGGAACTCTCGTCTTCTTCCTCGCGTGGCTAGGGTTTCCGACATTTTTGTCGATCGCCTGGCCACTCGCATCACTGGTTTCGGCCACTCGCATCTCTCGGCTACTCTCCGACGACGCAACGAGGTGACCTTTCCGTCAGCCAGGCAACATAGAACGCTTTCCTCGCAGGTCTCTTCTCTTCCGAGCTCCATTTTTTCGATTTAGGCCATTTGTTTGAGCCATCCGTTTGAGAATTTTATGACTCCTTTTTTTTTATTTGGGGCATGTGTCGTAGAACGCACATAGAACCTCTTGAATAAGATTTACAACACGCGTGACTAACCTGGATGTCACTTTTGATAAATCTGTTATGTTTCCAACGGCCTTGCTATTAGTGTGTTTCTATATGGGTAAACAAAAAACAGTTGGTGTTTCAGCCTCATGGGAGAATGCCCAAGTTTATGTATTCTATGATATATGTATCCGAGAAATTGACTTGGGACATCGGTCAACCACTCACTTCAGCAAAGAGGGTTGAAAAAACGTAATAGATAATTTCAAAGCACACACGGGATTAACATATGATCGGGCACAGTTAAAAAACAAATGGGATCAATTGAAGAGGGATTGGAAGCTATGACGTGATCTAGAAAGAGAGGAGACTGAGTTAGGGTGAAATCCAATTAAAAAGACCATTGATGCCTCAGATGAATAGTGGAAAGAAAGAATAGAGGTTAGAAACAATTCATTATGTAAAGTTAATTTTGTTTAGATTTTTTTAAATAAAGGCTTAATTGCTTTCTTTCAGATGTTGCCTGCCGCCAAAAAATTTAGATTCACAGAAATTGCTCCGGATCTTGAGGAGAAACTAGATCGAATGTTTAGTCAGGTTGTTGCTACTGGTGAGAATGTCTAAATCCCTTCTACGGGAGCAATGCCACCTGCATTTGATCAACCTGACCATATTTCCAATAATATTGGGTCAAGCGATGAGCATGTTGTAGAGGATTTAAATACACCACCTGCTGTTGATGATAAATGTTCTAGTAGGCTGAAAGATCTGAATAGTAGTACAAGTTCACAAGGTTCCAAGAGATCACGCATTGGGAGGTGCTTCAAAGACAAGGGTAAAAAACAAGTAATGGAATCACATGTTGAGAAGCTAGTGGAGTCCTGCAATAGTGTTGCATTGACTTTCTTGAAGCCCGCAACACCACCAAATGTATATTTGTTGAATGAAGCATTGGAAGAGCTTCTGAAATACCCAGAGATTTATGAAGATTCACGGTTCTACGATTGAGCTACACTTTTCCTAATGACGATGATCAACAAAGCTACTTTTTGGGGCATTCCAAGTGATAAAAGGCTTGACTGGCTGAAAAATCGCTACATGCATAACACCTCTTGAATCAATCCTGCACTATCTTACATCTTTTGCAAAACTATATGCAGTTTCTATGTTTAAGTTATTGTATTATCTTATTTGGCGGTACTTACATTTTGTTTCTATTTTCGAGCATGTTTAAGATGTTATTTACCTTTTTGGATTGTTAAAAAGGCAGTATATTTACTGTGATTATTGGTAGTTTGCAATGACGAATGATAACGAAGAATTTGCTCTTGATGATGATGAACAAATTCCAACTGTTTATTTTGATCAAAAACGGCATTTTGTATTGTTCAACAATATAGTTACCACGTCCGCGATTGTGATTTGTGAATACATGTCGGCATACGGTGAAACAATACCATGCATGACGTCTGCACAGACTGGAGATAAGTGGGTTGGTGAATTGTTAGTTGGTCATCCAATGAGGTTCCACATTGCATTCAGGATGTCACCTGCGATATTCAGGGATTTGTTATATGTACTTCAGACATCTTGTGGCTTACAAGGCTCACAAAGAACACCTGCGAGAGAGGTATTGACCATTACCATATATACTTTAGCGCATAAAGGGTCAATGAGGTTGACAAGTGAGCGTTTCCAGCATTCCACCGAAACTATAAGTCGGTTATTTGCGATAGGTCTTGATGCATTGACTCTTCTAGCTGTTGAAATGATAAAACCACTAGACCTGCAATTTATGAATATACCGGCAAAAATCTTGAATGATGACCGATACATGTCTTACTTTAAGGATTGTATTGGAGCGATAGACGGAACTCATGTAGATGCATGTGTTTCGGTGGATGATCAAGTGCGATATATAGGACGTTATGGTAGACCAACTCAAAATATAATGGTCATATGCGACTTCGATATGTGCTTTACTTATGTGGTCCCGGGATGGAAAGGTTCAGCTCATGACAGTCGGATCTTTTAACGTGCAGTTAATGATCCAATTTGTCAATTTCTCACCCGCCTCCTGGTACGTAATTTTTTTGGGTATTCAAAATATATTACAAATTCACTTCATTTAAATTTTAATAAGTTCGTAATGTACGCAAATATTACTTGGTGGACGCTGGATATCCACTTCAGCGAGGAATTTTGAAACCGTATCCGGAGACTCGCTATCACTTACCTGATTTTGCGAGGGGTAATCGACCGGTTACAGGACAGCGTGAAATTTTCAATAAGGCTCACTCATCACTTCGTAGTGTGATTGAGAGAACCTTTGGGGTCTGGAAGAAGAAGTGGGGCATACTGAGAAAGATGCCACAATACACATTTTCAAAACAGTGCGTCATTGTGGTGGCAAAAATGACCCTACATAATTATATTCGGAAGCACCCCTCACGTGTGGATCGAGAGTTTAATGCATGTGATATGGATGCTAACTTTGTCCATCGACAAGCGTATGAGCTTCGAGCTACTCGGAACCAAAGAACCACAATTACAAATCCAAACATTAATCCGGTAACAATTGAAGGAGTTGGAGCTAATGAAATGTCTGCATTACGAGATTTTATAGCCGATCAACTACAAAACGATCACAGGTACAATTTTTTTTAGTAGTAAATTTTTTTTATCATAATCAGTGATCATATATTTCTTCATTGTGCAGGTAAACATCATCGGTGCAGTAGCGTAGGGATCCAATGAGGCAACCACAAAATTAGCTTATGTTTATTATTATGATGTCTGGACAATCTAATTATGTAATATTAGTATTTTGCAAAAACATTAAAATTTCAAATTCTTCAAATTCTGCTAGCATTTACTTTTGTTTTCAATAAGCTGCAGAACAGCTACTCTGCCAAACAGTTTTGACAGATTCTCTGTTCAAACAGCACTGAAAAAGCAGATCATCCAAATAGTTTCACTGATTCTCCAGTCGCTGCAAATCAGCAGATTTTCCCACCACTCTGCAAATCAGCTGCTTCTCCAGTCGCTTCAGCTGAGCCAAACAGAGCCTAACTCACTAGGCTTTAAACTTATCCTAATTAACATGACATGTGCAGATTTGGAGCTTAGAAGAAAGGCAATGGCGAAGTGGTATGATCTTATTAGGAATATTGGATCAATTATGGAAGATCATGTGATTTAACCAAAGCTTTAAAAACTGGATCGGGCAGGCCGGGCTGTCCCTGGGCGATCCAGTCAAGTTCTCAAAACCATCCCCGCCGAAAACCGGCAAAAAATCAGTTAATCGGGCAGTTAGACCGGTTAACCAGAAACCGGGCCGGCTATTAGGCAATCGAGCTGTTCGCATTATCACCATAGATTTAAGATCAAATGGAGTGAGGGTCCTTTAGGCTTTAGGTTTAAGCTTAATTTTCTTTCTCCACTTCTCCCGTGAGCGCGAAATCGAGGCCAATAGCTGCTTAGCCTGATCCTTCCTCACCGTGACGGTAAGCTACTTCTTCCTCACCGCGACTGGCGACGGGTAGCCGCTTATTCCTCACAACGACATCGAGCACGACATCCAAACAAAAAATTGTTCTTCTTCTCGATGTCGTCGGCCTATGGGGGAATCATCTTCATTTCTTCCTTCCTTTCCTTAAGTTTTAAGGTTCTTCATTTAGGGCTTTCATGCTTGGCTCGTTCTTGATCTATTTAGGAATTTGGAGTCTCAAAGCTTTCATGATTTCATCCTTGGCATTTGGACCTTGGATTTCATTTACACCAAATTCCTGATTTGAACTATTGTTTGTTTAAATCAGTTCAACTTTCAAATTTGAGCTAATTTGTGTTTGGAGTTTGGACCTTGGAGGCCAAATTTCAATCACATCAATGATGCTAGCTATGTCGGTCATGAAAATATTTGTTTGAATTCCCATGAATAATTGTGTTTGTGCTCAGAAATTTTTTAATTGTGTTATGATCGTGATCACTAGGCATGTTAAACGAGGGAGGGGTAGATCAATAAAGACTTGGAATGAAACTATAAGGAAATACATGATGTACTTAGACATTATTAAGATTTGACACAAGATAGGGCACAATGGAGACAAAGGATCCATATACCCGACCCCACTATAGTGGGATAAAGGCTTGAGTGTTGTTGTTGTTGTTGTGATATGATTCATGATTATTATTTATTGTTTGTATTTTTGTAATTTGTATATCAGAAAATGGAATCTCCTTCTAACGTTTCCTTACAAGCTATTTGAGGAAAAAACGATCCCGATTGAAATCATTTCTCATTCAGAGTAGTGATGGTAAACAACATTATAAATGTTTATATTGTGGAGTGACCTATAAGGGTGTGGAGATTAATAAAATGAAGCAACATCTAGCCGAAAAAAAAAATATTGGTGTTTACAAAAAAGGTGTTACGGCTCCTCCGTCAGTTATCTTGTATTATTATTATTTATATGTTGAGTCGAGTCATTGTAAGTCATGTCGTATTGAGTCATTGTCGTCATAACGTTTAAGTGTTTTATTGTATATTCATGTTATTTACGGTTATGTCATCGACGCCTATATATATATATATATATATATATATATATATATATATATATATATATATATATATATATATATATATATATATATGTTCATTGGGGTCATGTAATGATTATGCAAGAAATTTATTAAGCTTCTTTTTCTCTCCCTTCTTGGGTCTGCTCTCTCCCGCTCCTAAGCTCTTCTCTCCTCCCTCCACCCTCTAGGATTTTCATCCTTCTCTCACCTCCTCCGCCATTTCTAGGGTTAACATCCTTGTATCCTCCACCCGCCGCCATTGTTTTAAATGTCCTCCGACATGTCCGACATGTCTCCCGACATGTCATTTTTTAGGACAAAACGATATGTTTTTTAAAAAAAACAGATTATGTCCTTTTTTAAAATATAGGCCGACATGTCCGATTTTTTCCGATATATCGGCCGACATGACTTTTAAATATATCGTCCGCTATTTTATTTTTTGTTATATTAGCATGCTATATATTTTATTTTGTGTATGTTTAAATTGATTAAACTTATTATTTTGATTGTTTTAACATTTTATTCTTACAAACAATTTTGTATAATTATTCCACAAATATTTAATTTCATATTACAAAAAATATGAAAATATTTAATATATTTATTTGTTGATTGTTTGCATGTTTTTAATATAAATTTATAAGTTTGAAAATACTTATAATCAATCAAGAATTTTAACTTTTAAATCTTTTTTATTTGTAATAAACTTATTATTATCAAATAAAATTATTGTATACTTTTATATATTTTACGATGTATCATTTTGTATTTGTTAATAATATTTTATCTAAAATATTATTTGATTTTATTTCGTAATATAAATGGCTCATTTTTATCTATTTATTGTATTATTTTCTATTTTATAACATATAATTATAGTTAGCATACATAAAAATAAAATTTTATTTATAAGACATGAAAATCTGATATTTTAAAATATCCCCGACATGTCTCCGACTTCCGACATCCGACATTTTAAAACTCAATCCGACATGTCGCCGACATCCGATATTTAAAACATTGGCCGCCGCTCTCCGACAAACCACCAAAAGAGGCACGTAACATATTTGATATCAGAGCCCTCCTTCCTCGGCTACTCTTTCGCTGCTCTTCCTCGACTATTTTCGCAGCTTCTTCATCGTCTTCTCCGTCCAACACAAGCCCGACCTCATCCAAGAAGAGCCCAACCGGCTTCTGCCTATTCCTCGCCGTCGAGGAACAGCGCCAACCCCCGCTCTCACTTCAGAGCCAACCTCCACACACTCTTCTTCTCCCCGCACATCTCCAGCTGCCTCTTCCCGCTCGTCGTTGCAACTATAGCGCTTTGCCTTCAAAGCCAGAGAACCTCCGTCGAATTCTTCCTCGGCCTCGTCTTTCCCCACCAGACCCGCGCGATGAGCCTCTACCCTCTTCTCCTCCAATCGACCCATCATGTTTCCGTCCATCGCCTGCGCTCTCTGCCTCGCATGTTGTCTTGAGCGGACCGCTCCCGACCCGTCTCTGTCCCGTCTCCTCCACCCCTCACGCTTTTTTTGCTTTCACGTGTTCCCTCTTATCTCTCTCCTCGAGCCTCTGGCCACGCACGTCACTGCCCTTTTATTTTTAAATTTATTTTCCCATCTAATCATCCCTTCACCCTATCTTCCCATCCGCTCCCTTTCTGCCACCTCGAGCCCCGAGTCACGTAACCCCTTTTCTCTTATTTTATTTATTTTATTTTTTTCTTTTCTGGGCCCACCACCACTCTCCTCCCCATATATGTTCATTGGGGTCATGTAATGATTATGCAAGAAATTTATTAAGCTTCTTTTTCTCTCCCTTCTTGGGTCTGCTCTCTCCCGCTCCTAAGCTCTTCTCTCCTCCCTCCACCCTCTAGGATTTTCATCCTTCTCTCACCTCCTCCGCCATTTCTAGGGTTAACATCCTTGTATCCTCCACCCGCCGCTCTCCGACAAACCACCAAAAGAGGCACGTAACATATTTGATATCAGAGCCCTCCTTCCTCGGCTACTCTTTCGCTGCTCTTCCTCGACTATTTCCGCAGCTTCTTCATCGTCTTCTCCGTCCAACACAAGCCCGACCTCATCCAAGAAGAGCCCAACCGGCTTCTGCCTATTCCTCGCCATCGAGGAACAGCACCAACCCCCGCTCTCACTTCAGAGCCAACCTCCACACACTCTTCTTCTCCCCGCACATCTCCAGCTGCCTCTTCCCGCTCGTCGCTGCAACTATAGCGCTTTGCCTTCACAGCCAGAGAACCTCCGTCGAATTCTTCCTCGGCCTCGTCTTTCCCCACCAGACCCGCGCGATGAGCCTCTACCCTCTTCTCCTCCAATCGACCCATCATGTTTCCGTCCATCGCCTGCGCTCTCTGCCTCGCATGTTGTCTTGAGCGGACCGCTCCCGACTCGTCTCTGTCCCGTCTCCTCCACCCCTCACGCTTTTTTTGCTTTCACGTGTTCCCTCTTATCTCTCTCCTCGAGCCTCTGGCCACGCACGTCACTGCCCTTTTATTTTTAAATTTATTTTCCCATCTAATCATCCCTTCACCCTATCTTCCCATCCGCTCCCTTTCTGCCACCTCGAGCCCCGAGTCACGTAACCCCTTTTCTCTTATTTTATTTATTTTATTTTTTTCTTTTCTGGGCCCACCACCACTCTCCTCCCCTTCTGCCCCTCCCATAAAAGCACACTTTTTTTCACTTTCTTCTCGCTGTATCTCTTTCCTCCTTAAATTAATTAAGAGATTAATTAGTTAAGATGTCAACTCCTCTCCTAGTCGCCAACTACGACCTCATCGCGCAAATATTCGCTCGGCTTGATCGGTATGAAGCGCATGTCGACCGCTCTCGTCTGCCCCGCCACCAACTCGCCACGTGCAGTCGCCGCCGCCACCGACTCGCCTCGTGCCACCGCCGTCATTGCCGCCACCGCTTCCTCCACCGCCACTGCCGCCGCCACCGTCATCGTCGTCGCCGCCACCGGCCACTGCCGTACCGCCTCCTTCCACGGTGGTCATCCATCCACCACTTCCTCCCCCTCTCCGGTCAACTACTCCACCGCCTCTGGTCCTCTCGCCGCCTCCTCTACCAGCTCTTACTCTGTCGGCCCTTGCATTGCCGCCTCTGTCGGCCCTTGCATTGCCGCCTCCGTCGGCCATCTCACTGTCTCCTCTCCAAGATCTTGCCCCTCTGGCCCCTGCCTTGCCACTCTCGCAGGCCACATCATCGCCTCTTCTGTCGGCCCATGCTCCGCTGACCCCGACAGATCAGTTCCTGCTGCCGTCCGTCGCTTTCCCGACCTTCTTGCTGTTGCAGCTCACCACCGCTCCACTGACCTTGCAGAATCCATTACTTCTGCAGCGCGTCTTTCCCACGACGCCGCCACTACTCGTCGACACCTCCGCTGATACCACACGCTACCAGGCCTTGTTCTGGCGGGAGATCAAGATGCTAGATGCTCCAAACATCCATGTGGACTTCGAGCTTGCGGTCAAGCTCAATGTCAAGGATGGATGGAGTGTTACGTCTCCTCCGTCAGTTGTCTTGTATTATTATTATTATTTATATGTTGAGTCGAGTCATTGTATCGAGTCATGTCGTATTGAGTCATTGCTGTCGTAGCATTTAAGTTTTTTATTGTATGTTCATGTTATTTATGGTTATGTCATTGGCTCCTATATATATAGGGCCATTGGGATCATGTAATGATTATGTAAGAAATTTAGTAACTTCTTTTTCTCCCCCTTCTTGGGTCTCCTCTCTCCCTCTCCTAAGCTCTTCTCTCCTCCCTCCAGCCTCTAGGGATTTCATCCTTCTCTCACCTCCTCCGCCATTTCTAGGGTTAACACCCTTGTATCCTCCACCCGCCGCTCTCCGACAAACCGCCAAAAGAGGAACGTAACAAAAGGTTTCACATGACATTCGACATCAAATGCAAGAAATTTTGAAAGGGATAAGTGGCAAAAAACACAATAATCCTTAGATAGTGTAAATCCATATGATGATTACGCGGATGATGATAGAACTTCTCTTCATAGGTCTCAAAACTATATCGTTTGAGATAAAGGAAAAAAGAGAAATTGATTGTGTTGATAGTTACTTTGCTCCTAGAACATCTACAGGATCACAACCATTTTTGAAAAATGTCTTGGCAATAAAAGAGGCGGTACACCGTACTGATATGACAATAACTAGATGGTTCTTTGATAATTACATTCCTATAAATACTTTGAATTTGGTATTTGCATAAAAAGCTATCGATGTTATTGCTTTAATTGGTTATGGATATAAGTTTCCTTCTTACCATATGATGCGAATCAATTTAGTAAGAGATTGCAAAAAATGTCGGCTTCTTAAAAATTTATATAGAGCAAATTGGAGAGTAACTGGATGCACATTAACGGCTGATGGTTGGACCGATAAGAGAAATAGAACATTGTATAATTTCTTAGTTTATTCTCATCGTGACATCTCTTTTTGTAAATCAGTGGATGCTTCTAATGTCACAAAGGATGCAACAACTCTATTCTCTTTATTTTCAGCAGTAGTTGAATGGATTGGTTCAACAAGTGTGATTCAACTTGTTACTGATAACATTGTAAACTACAAAATGACAAGAGAGCTACTACATGAAAAATCTGAAAATATTTATTAGTCATCATGTGCTACTTACTGTATAAATTTAATGTTAAAGAATATTAGAAATTTGAGTCACAGGATATTACAAGAAATGCTTATAAGATTACAATATTTATTTACAACCATATATTTCTTTTGACTTGGTTGAAAAAAAGAGAAGGATGTAGATAGATCGTTCGCCCAGGAGCAACACGATTTGCCACTACATTTATTACATTGAAAAATATATATGAACACAATAATGACTTGCAAGCATTAGTAACTAGTAAATATTATGCTTATTTCAAACTTTCAAAATCAATCAAAGGTCATGATGATGTTACTATCATTTTAGATAATCACTTTTGGAACATGTGTTTGGTGATAACAAAAATTGTAGGACCACTAATATGATTATTGCACGTTGTTGATTCATAAGAGAAACCATCACTTGGCTATGTCTACGATGGAATGCATCGAACAAGAAAGATAATTAAGTTGATTTTCATAAACGTAAAAAATTTATTTAAGCAATATAAACTTATTATCAAAGATAGATGAGATCGTCAACTTTGCCAAAGACTTCATTTTGTAGCTTATTTTTGAACCCTTCATTTCAATATGATCAAGTCAACTACTCTAATAAACCTGAAGTTGTGCAGGCCTGCAGGGTTTAATTGATCCTATTGGAAATAAGGTCATTTGTAATAAATCATAAGTTGCAATGAATGAGGTTCGGCTATATCATGATCAACTTGAGAGCTTTGGGAAGCCAACGCAATCAAAATGTCAACATAAATGCAACCTGGTGAGTACCAAAAAAGTTAATTTGATTATATTATACTGTTTTCCAATTTATCTTTTAATTTATATATTAATTTGCTCCTTAATTTTTAGATGAATGGTGGATGATATTTGGTTCTACTGCTCATCAATTACAAAAATTGGTTATTCATATACTTAGTCAAACTTATTCCTTCTCAGGTTGTGAAAGAAATTGGAGCGTCCTTGAGCAAATTCATACAAATCGAAGAAATCACCTCGAGCATGAGACTTAATGATCTTGTGTATGTTCGCTACAACTTAATATGAGGGATGGACATGCCAAATTAATCCTTTTACATGTTAAATTTCATTGTTTTGCTTTATATATTAAATTCTTAAATTTCTTATGCATTGTAATCTTTTGAAGAACATACTTTAAAAAAAAAAGTTAAGATCCTCTTGATTATACGAATATTGATTCAGTGGATTTTTTAGTAGTTGAGGAAGATCCGGCTCCATAGCTTAATTATAATGATATGAAGAGTGAAATCTATGAGAAACATGCAATATCAATTGATGAAGAAGTATAAGCTAGTGAACAACATAATGAATCTACTAATGGTAAGTTTAATGTATATATAATTATATATATATATATGCTAACATAGGCGGACCTATATTAGGGTGAGAGTGGGCGGTCGCCCACACTGAAATTTTTTTCGTGGAATTAGGGATTGCGATTCTGACTGCGGGAGCGAGCGAAGCGAGCACGATTTTTTCCTTCCTCTTCTCGCCAGACACGGAGGTTCTGCTTTTCTTCCCTCTCGTTGTTCATCTTCCCTGTTCATCTTCTCCGGCGGAGGTACCCTAACGGCCTAACTTCCTCTTCTCGCCAGTCGCCAGTCGCGGAGCCGCGAGCCGCGAAGCCCGTTCATCTTCTCCGGTGGAGGTACCCTAACTTCCTCTTCTCTCCAGTCGCTAGTCGCGGAGCCGCGAGCCGCGAAGGTACAGTAATTTCAAGGGCTAGCAAAGCAATTGCCCCCAAATGCGACCCATATCAGCACAAGAGTTGCAGTAACAATGTGAGTTTATCTATTGTGAATTAATTTTTATTTTTACTGTGATGTTGGCATGGAAAACTCAAAAATCATGGAGAACTCAAAAAAGCAATAGAATCTGAATAAATTACAAGCATGCCCTACATATTTGCGCTCCTTTAAATTCTGCATTTGAGGTCCCTCTGCCCTTTAAATTCACGAGCTGGTTATTGTTTTAAATTCGTTGTCTTCCTAGAAAGCCTTTGCTCCAATTTTTCCAAATAATGGAAGGCAGAAACAGATAGTGCTTGGGTTTGAGAAAGAGTATTTTGAACTTACTGCATTTCTTTATTTATGCCTTTCAGCCTTTGGGACTTGGGTAAAAATTGTATTATACATTTATACTGGTGCAATGGTAAGTTTGTAAAAATAGCATCGATAAGCTTTGATATTAAATACCTATATCCATTGATTGATGAATGCCCTTTGTCCTCACTGAAACCACTATCTACTGATGAATAAAAAAAAGAAAATCATAGTTTTTTAGCATTTGGAATTTGCCTTAGCAGTTAGCACTTCAGTTTTACTCTCACAAGTCACAACAGCAGAGCTTAAATTTGGGAGAGAGATAGAGAGAGATTGCTTACATTTGTACTCAACAAGAACATTCTCTTCAATTTGTTTCATTTGCCACAGGAGTTTGCTGCGGGATTTCAACTGAATTTCAATTTTGCAACATTTTCAATTGGATTTCTATTTTGCAAGCTATACATAGCAATTAATTGTTCCTACCTCTTGTTAGGCTCTATTTGTTTGGGCGTTTCACTTCTCCGTTTTGGGCAAACGCCGCCGGAAGGAGGGTAAACAAATGAACCTCCGGCGGCGTTTGCTCCGTTTCCACCCGCTCGCCTTGAGAAACGCCCCAAAAAGCTCTGTTTGGAGCAGCCACCTCCCCCCTCCGATTCGAATACTCCGTTTCCACCCGCCGGATCGACCCGCCACCACCGTACCAAATGAAGCCTTAGTAAGTATTTTTATTTTCTATCACCAATTAAATCTTTTGCTACAACTGTATGATTTGTTTCATTTGTATATCTATTTCAATTTCTATTTAAATTTAAAATTAGTTTTTCTATTTCAATTTGTTTCATTTGCATCATCTTTTGTTGCTGAGTGAAATTTTCTTCATATGGTGTTTATATTTTCAGTTTAATAAACATGGAAAAGTTTTTTAAAAGAAAAGCAAACGAAGAATATGCAAGTTCTTCTATTGTGCGTTCACGGTTAGAGCTTAATGTAGATGATCTTCCTGCGGATCCTGGATTACGAAAAAGTATTTATGATTATGAGCCGAATGATCGAGAGAAGGTTTGAAGATGGTATCTGCAAAAAAAGCATTCCAGCCCAGAAATCATATTTTTCCTACAAGAATGTTTGGAAACGACCCACGCAGATTTATTAGTTCATGGTTTCAAGAATATAGTTACTGGTTGGAATATAGCATAAAAAAAGATGCCGCATTTTGTTTATGTTGTTATTTATTCAAGCCCGTTCATGGTGACCAAGGCGGCGGAGATGCTTTCGTTAGCGGTGGGTTCACTAATTGGAAGCATAAAGATAGATTAGATGTTCATGTTGGGAATCATAATAGTGTCCACAACCAATGTTTGAAGGCTTGCATAAACCTGATGAATGAAAAGCAACACATTGAAATTGCTTTGTGTACTCAATCTGACCAAACTCGAATGGATTATCGTACACGCCTAGAAGCATCAGTGGATTGCATTAGGTTTCTTCTAAAGTAAGGATTAGTTTTTCGAGGCCACGATGAATCTTGTGACTCAAGCAACCGAGGAAACTTTCTTGAACTTTTTCACTTTCTCGCCGACCATAATGAAAAAATAAGTAATGTGATATTAAAGAATGCTCCTGAAAATCTTAAGTTAATAGCACCAAGCATTCAAAGGGATATTGTGCAGGCTGCAGCAATAGAGACTACAGGTTCTATCATGAAAGATATTGTTCAAGCTAAATTATTTTCAATTTTAGTTGATGAAGCTCGTGATTCATCAGTCAAGAGCAGATGGCAATTGTTTTACATTTTGTTGATGAAAAAGGAAGAGTAATAGAGTGCTTTCTAGGCATTGTGCATGTAGATAATACTGTAGCTTCATCACTAAAGGCAGTTATTGGGTCTTCTTTTACTAAACATGGGTTGAGTATATCAAGCTTGAGGGGCCAAGAGTATGATAGAGCAAGTAACATGCAAGGTGAATTCAATGGGCTTAAAACATTGATTATGGCCGAAAATTCATCTGCATATTATGTTCATTGTTTTGCTCATCAACTTCAATTGACACTCGTTGCTGTCGCAAAAAAACATATCAAGGTTTGCTCTTTTTTTAGCTTGATAACAATTATAACAAATATTGTTGGAGCATCATGCAAACGTAGAGACATTCTCCGAGAGAAGCAATATACAAAAGTTATTGAAGAAATTTACAGTGGCGAAGTGGAAACAGGAAGAGGCTTGAATCAAGAGAGAGCACTTACAAGGGCTGGGGACACAAGGTGGAATTCTCATTATAGAACTCTTTTGAATTTAATTTGTTTGTTCTCCCCCGTGATTAATGTGCTTGAAGTAATTGAAGAGGATGACAATCTTTCAGAGCATAGAGCTGAAGCAAGTGATTCGTTGGAGGCTATGCAATGTTTTGAATTTGTGTTTTTGACTCATTTAATAAAATCTATATTAGGAATTACAAATGAGCTGTCGCAAACATTACAAAAGAACGATCAAGATCTTGTAAATGCTATGAATCTTGTCAAACTTTCCAAGATACGACTACAAGCAATGAGAGACAATGGATGAGATCTTCTATTAAATGAAGTTGTTATCTTTTGCAAAAAACATGATATTATTGTTCTAATATGGAAGACAAATTTGTAGCTCGAGGGAGATCGAGACGCAAATCCGACAATAATACGAACCTTCACTTCTATCGAGTTGAATTATTTTATGCAGTTATTGATCTATAACTTACTGAGCTTAATAGTCGATTTGATGAATTAAACACAGAATTGCTTATATGTATGTCATGTTTAGATCCAAGTAATGATTTTTTGGCTTTTGATAAGCAGAAATTAGTTCGATTCGCTGAATATTATCCATTGGACTTTTCCCCAGTTGCCTTAATGGAACTTGATAATCAACTTGAAAGTTACATTTTAGATGTTCGGTCATGCGGAGAATTCTCAGATGTTAGAGGGCTTGGAGGATTGGCTCAAAAGTTAGTACAATTAAAGAAAGATGTTTTATACCCATTATTATATTTGCTCGTGAAGTTACCACTACTATTACCGGTTGCAACTGCAAGTTTAGAGAGAGCTTTCTCTGCGATGAAGATTATCAAAATATCATAACCCAGTCGGATGGGAGATGATTGGATGAATGCTTGTCTAGTAACCTATATAGAAAAAGATATCTTCTCTACTATCGACAACAAAGATATTATGAAATGTTTTCAGAACATGAAACATCGAAGAGGAGTATTGTAAGCAAGTATTTTAATTCTGTTAATTAAAAATATCCTAATTTGTAGTCATTTTTATTGCATGTATTTGTCAACATTTTATGTTTTTATATTATTGAACGCCCCCACTGAAAAATCTTGCTGGGTCCGCCTATGTATGCTAAACTAATTTGTATATCTATTTACTGCTATGTAATATGATTGCTTTATTACAAATTTGATTATGAAGATGATGGATGTGCAGACAATATTCTAGAATATACCAGTCTTGAAGAATTTGGAGCAGAATTCTTTGATAGATATGATTAAGATTTTTGAAACAAGTATGTTGCGGCTTATCTTTAAAAAAAATTTGTTCATTTATAGTTTATCTTATGATCTTATTAGTTATCTACTTATATTAATTAGTTTTGCAAGGCTATATCTCGCCGACTCTGCATATGTAGTTAATCCAGGTGGTTGAACCTTGAACCTCTTCTTCCGATTCAATGTCTGTTCCGGTTCTGAAAATCATGGGTTTAACTTACTTTTGGGTGTTATATTTTAAAAACTAGGTATTTTGTTTAAGCACTGATTGCAAGAATTGAAACTTGTTGAATTGTATAAGGACTCTGAAGATCTATTAGGTTTAATGAATTGAGATCATATATTAGCATTATTTAAAGGATCTTTTTATATGGATGATGATGTAATACAAAGATAAGAAGCACAAACTCTTCCCATAGGGTTGCATACCTGTATCGAGTATATTTCTAGTACGGGTTTGTCCAAACACATGAATGACAGGTACATATCCTGTCATTTAAAACAAGATTTTAGAGCCTGGTACACGTGGGACTCGACCTGATACTCATGGGACACAACAAATTAGGATTTTAGGTCATACCTGCCAATTATATCGGTCTGAGGTCACATGTGTAGATCTCGTCGACCTTACGCTACCCATCTCCTCATCCTACCAAACGCACTGACCATGGCCTCATGCTACTCATCCCGAGAGACCGAGACCTCTCCCAACCAACCCAGCCCTAAAGAACTCCACCCTCTTCCCTAAAATTCCCACACAAAGTCCCCCCACCCTCTCACACACTTTCTCACTTACATGTTCAAGGTCACCAACCAACCCTGATTAGTGGTAGGCTCTTTAAATGTATTAATTATTTAGTTTATCATTTTTGTATTGTTATGCATGCATAGATTTCTATAAAAAAGGCTTATGGGTAGGTGGAAGGGATTTTGTAAGCTTGTGTTAGGCAAGGGAACCAACCATTGATTGTATCTTGGTTCAGCATGCCTCCCAATTAGTGTATTCATCTTCATGTTTTCTACATTTACTTTAAGTATCAGTTTCATGTCTTTTTGGTCATCACCGATAACATAGAAAAACTATTTTGGATCGGTTTTATAGGTCAATATTCTCCACACAATTATGTTGAGTGTTGCTCATGCCTTAAACTTTAACCTTATCAAACCATTTTAATCAATTTTATCCTTCCTAATTTGTCAATAAACTATAACAAATTTTCTAAGAAAAAATTGGTCTTGTCACGTTATCTAAATGGTAATTTCATGTGCACAAATGATGTTACAATCAATGTTGCAGATGTTGGATGTCGGCGATAAGTCGGTTTAAATTTTTCATGCCAGTTTTAATATATTGGGACATATATATGAGATGTTTCGTATATCGAACTTCAATATTTAATTATATATATATATAATTATATATAAGTCTAATCTTTTTTAATTTAGATATATTAATATATTAACAATTTAATATTTATTAAAATTTTAAATTTACCAAACAATTATGAACATTTTATGTTACACAAGTAATAACGTTACAAGCAGAGAAGAAAGTCAAAGGAATAGGAAGCCAGGAAGTCGACGACAATGGACTATAAGAACATTCAATCCACGAATTGAAGGCAATGATGGACAGACGCAGGGAAGAAAACCAGAGAAGCCAAAAGATAGTTTAGAGCTAGGGCACAAAATTACTTGACAACAAAATAATTTTATTTGTCTATTAAACTATAGACGTTAAATAAAATAAATTAAAAAAACCTAGTTAATATACCGTCGGGATATATTGACTGATATATTGGTGGATATATCAGATGATAACTGATATATCGACCAATATATTCCAAAAGGATATCTTGCAAAAAAAATATCGTAAACCTGTCATTTTGTCCATTAAATCTTTATGCCGGCCAACGTGTAGATCATGTTGGTCAATATTCACATCGCTGATTATAACTATGACATATTCCAAAATAAAACATGTAGTACCTGAATATTAGTACACGATAACCTTGGGAAGTCAAATTCTTGTGATACTTAATCATGCTTCCAGCATCATGATTGAAGTCTATCTTATCAGTGCATAACTCCCAAGGGCCTGTCACGCTTTCCTGAGATGAGAAGTGGAAATATGGATTAACTTCAGCTCTTAAAACTACTAACCTCTGTGCATGAGGTCCTCCAGTGGGCATCGTCCGGTGGAGACTGCACCAGACCATCACTTGAACGACAATCAAATACTATTGCCGCCCACACCACACATAGGAGGACCCAGTGCACAGCCACTATATTTCTTAATTTTATGTTAGCCTTATATACTGAAACTACACAAACCGTTAGATCGGAGAAATTGAAATTGAAGGGCTCAAATTCATTTGATGATCCTATTTTAGAACCAAGACCGCAATTTTTTCAATATAGTATAGTAATCAGGTGAGAAGAGATGTTTCCAAGTGAGTTGTGCACGAAAAAAAACTATTACCGGCTGAGCATGAATTGCAATTCTCACTGCTTCATCGTTCAACCATGAAGTTGCAACCACATCATTCTGCAGGCACATAAAGACAGTCAATCTTGGGGGAAAGAAAAAGAGAATTTCAATAGAGAAGAACAACAGGACAAGCTCTGCAAATTATTTTGCTTTTGATATGAAAATTTGAAAGGAATTTTGGGAAGGCATAGCTCCTCTATTAACCCCACTATGGTGGGATAAAAGCTTGTGTGTTGTTGTCGTTGTTATAATTCCTCTATTAACTTTAAGGATTGTAATTAATTGAATGTTAATCTGAACTATATCAAATTTTCAAGCGCCCCTAATTCTAGATGCACTCACGTCACTTGAGTTTTAATATGATGCGTTGAGATAAATGTTTGTATGTGCGTGTGGAACACCCTTATGATATTATCAGGGATACTAACTTTCTAGCCACATGTTTACACTTTTTCCCCTGATGTAATGAGCAAGTGGGGCGATTGCTAGTACGTGTGAGAGCTAGTTCTTTAACCCAAATACAGGATCTAGAAAACCTTAACCTTGAGAGGGGTTATGATAGGCTTTGATAATAATTGAGGTCATGATGCTCCAGCAATTATTTTAGAATTGTATGTCTGTGGGAGACTCTTCAACGCAGGACGGGTGTGAAAGGGTGTGTATGTGCTCCAACGGAACTCTAATGAGTGAATGCAAGTATATGACGTAGGGAATTCTAAAATGATGCAATGACACGATTGTTCGACAAATAATTACAACAAAATTATGAAATTATTCTACGCAACGCAAACATGCACAATTAAAATTAGACTTTAAAGCAATGAACAAGTTTTAGCAACAATTAAAGTAAGATTGCTTAAATGTTTGACAAATAAATCATTCAAAGAGATGCGAAGAAATTGAGAAAACTATTACAAAATAATATCCCAAATTATATGATTTTCAACAAGTATTCAACACGATAAAATAGACTTTCCAATTAGAATTTACACAAGCATTGAAGACCAAAAGATGGGAAATTGCCGCTGTTTCAAACTTGGACAACAATTTTGAAGTCATTATGTCACTTATTGGAAATTAGGAGAGAAATCAAGAGCTCACCATACTCATCCTCAAAGGGGCTATTTATAGGATTACAACAAGAATCATAACTGCTGACACGAGATGTGGGACTAAACCCATTTATTCCTAAATACTCTAATAGACCGACATTGACTCGATAATTCCAACACTCCCCCTCGAGTTGAAGGGGGGACCCTTAAGCTTGGATACAACGAATAGCGACAATGGAAGTAGGTGATGCGGGAGAAAACATCAGACGAGCCACCGGGGAAAAATTCCAAACCGGAAAATCAAGTCGGAGACATAGGCACACACGACGCTGACTCACACACGGCGTGCACTTGATGGAAACCGGTCAACCAACATCACCTACGCACAACATGCAAAAGAGAACGAAATATGCGGAGCAAATCATCAAACGAGCGATCGGGGATAATATGTCGTGGATAATGCGCACAAAGGGCAGTCCCTCACGACACATTCCCGTACGACATGATCCCACGCGACACAACCCGTTAAGGATAGAACACCAACATCAGTCGTATCTCAACACACGACCAATCAAAAAGACAAATGGAGAGACACATGCGACATATGCCTGGAGGCCGTGTGGAATAAAGGCGAAAAAGTTGGGAAAGAACATCCGAGTCATCTTCATCCCAACACTCCCCCTCACATGGATAACACGTGCATAAAGGCATAGAACACACAAACATTAAGACGACACTAACAACACTGCAGTAAACCAAATACACACTTAAAACACCTAAAGAACTGTCAAACCATCACTGAGCATCTTCATCAGCGAGAGGAAAACATTTGAGAAGGGTAGTTGCGGCTGGAACTGATGGAAATCCGAGGGAAAGTTGTTGGAGTCGTCAGAAATTGTCATAGATTTGAGGATAGCGGCTGAAAGCGTCGTGGGGGCCATTGGAGGCATCTTCACGTCTAACCTGAGAGGCAGACATGCTCGATCGACGGGCATAGCATCAGGTTCGATTGATGGAACCAACAGGAAGACACAGGCAGACATGCCAGGGTTCAACAAAACTGCAACAGAAAACGATGAGAAATGCATTGTCGACAGAGAGAAGCATCGAGGTTCTCGGTGTGTCGTCGTCGATCAGCTGTGGGAGTCGAGAGGTAGAGAAGACGCAGGCTTCATGGGAGATGTAGTTGACGGGATCTGCTTAAGAAATACCCAAAGCCTCACGGGATCAGGAGCTGCTCCCACCGATGGCCTCAGAAGATGAAATTAGAAGACTGACGGGAGTGAGAGCAGCGGTTCGTTGCTGAAAACGAGGGAGAGGGAGGACGCTTCCGAAGGCGACTGGATCGAGCGCGGGCTGGAGGAGATGGCTCAACGGGAGAAGCTGTCGGCGACTAAACAGATGACGGGCTTCGACAAGAAGAGGGGCTCGACGGGTTGCGTGGGGGGGAAGAGCCGCTCTCATCGATGGAATCACCAGACGATCACGTCAACGGAAGCGGGGGTTGGGGGGACGCACCCGTCTGGATCCCAAGAAGAGGACTCCACCAATCAGAAGATAAAAAAACGAGAGATTGCGACTGGGAGAAACGGAGGGCGGAAATTAAATTAGGGTTTCGTGGCTCTAATACCTTGTTGGAAATTAGGAGAGAAATCAAGAGTTCATCATATTCATCCTCAAAGGGGCTATTTATAGGATTACAACAAGACTCATAATTGTTGACACAAGATGTGAGACTAAACCCACTCACTCCTAAATACTCTAATAGACCGACATTGACTTGATAATTCCAACATCACTGAATCATGGATTCCACCTTTTTCATTCCCGGAAGATCTTGTGGTAAATTTTGGGGGACTGCTGAGTGGTGGGATTCCAAAGGGGGATGCTGGTGGTGAATTGGACGGCTGGATTGCATCAAAACAGCCATCCGACTGAAGCATGTGTCACTGGACTGCAGTTGAGATTTGCAGGAAGGCATCTACAGGCTGAAAACAGTGCCTGTGGGAGAAAAATTCTGGCAGACGATTGAGCAGGAATTGAATATTGCAACTGGCCACGAGATTCGGTTGAATCAGGACAGAAATTCTAAACTGGTAATGTCATCTAACGCTGAAGAGGAAGCAGTCAATAACCTGATGGAGGAAGGCCCTGGAAACTGTCCTGGCAGTTTTGAACAGCCTGTCGAGGAACAGTTTTTTGGGTCTCGGTGGTGGCTGGCTCAGCACTTGGAGACGGGAGGCTGCTGAATGGGTTGCGATTGAAGTAGAGAGTTACGGTTGGGGGGAGGAGTCAAAAATCTGCTTAGGTAGTGGCGGTACAGCTGTTATATTGTTTTTGGTGATTTCCCGAGGCAGTTACTAGCGGTTATTGGTAGTTATTAACGTGGGAGTGGAGAGGTGTAAAGATGGCTGGCCGGCCCTTGTAAGGGTGGTCTCCGGCAGTTTGGAGAGGAGGGAGGGGGTGACCGGCTGTTCCAAGGAGAGGACGGGCCTAGACTTCGGCACCTCGGTTTCAAAGCATAGGTACTATAGGAGATCACAAATCTGAAACTTCTCTTCAAAATTCTGTCATGCTTTGAATTGAACTCCAAATCTCATATTTATAGGCAAAGGGGTAAAAAACATACGGGCATGATTGGCTGACACGAAATACATGTAAAAGGTACGCAAATAATGAATAAAAATAAATATGAAAATACATAGGAAATGTCTCGTTGATGCTCCGAACGCGACTACGGACTCGGATCGTCCATACGATGATTCTAACGGGTTCCGATATGGGTTGACCCACAAAAGAAATTTGATCTCCATCAATTCTCCTGGCTTGGAATCATTCATCTTCATTGAATGAAGATGAATATACTCCCGAAAAAATCCAAAGGTAAGTAAACCAAACTCCTCCGATAACATCCACATATCATCAATAATCCGACGCTCTCTCCAACGGACCAAGTATCTTATAGTGCACTCGTCAGGTAGCTGGATGGTAGACTCAAGTTCAGTGGCAGAATCAAGAAGTGGACTCAAATACTTGTGAGTTTCATAATCTTGAGTCAAATCCTTAATGTTGAACACATAATGAATTCTCACTCTTAGAGATATTTAACTTGTAAGCATTCGACACTATTTTGCATTACTATATAGGGACTCATTCGCCTAACAATTAATTTTATCGCAATTGCCCGAAGGAACCTCTCAGCTCTAATTATCATCATCAAATGCTCACATTTTATAAAGTTCTTCTCTCTCCTATGAAGATCTGCGTAAACCTTGTAATTTTCATTACTCATTGCAATTTTATATCGGACAAATTCATACAATTCATGCACATGATGCAAAAATATAATAGATATGAGTCAAACAACATAGAAGAGTCATGCAATATATGTGTTAGAAAAGAACATGTAATGACCCATTTAAAGGCCCATCTTAGGCCTTCTTCCTCTACTTGTAATAGTCCCACATCTTGAAATTGGGACTCTTCCCTCTCTTCTCTCCATATATACATGCATTCATACTTGTATTTACATACACAAGAAGTATATGCAAGGTTTACAGATTTTTCCCAAGTGTGTGTTGTTTTTCTACATGGTATCAGAGCGAGCGATCCCTCTGTGCGGTCTCTGATTTTCTAACCGCAACCATCTCGGCGGTTTTCTTATCCAGGCGGTCTCTCCTTTGTTATCCGCCTCTTCTCCTATCCCGTGGCATTCACTTCTCTTCTCCTCTCTAACCACACCTCTTGCGGTTATTTTGATTTTGTTAGAAACCACAATAAGCCCATTTTAGGGGGGCAGACACCAGGTTCGTAGCCTACTGCAGCCGAATGGCTAAGAATCATCCCCAACCAAATCTCCCGGGACCTACAGGGTAAATTCCGGGTAGGATGTTGAGGCGTGGGATAGAACCAACGACCTCCTTTATCAAGCTCATAGTCGGAGAGACGTGTTTTTCAGACCCCTTCTTGGAGCCAACATTGATTCGGACGGTGTGCGCGGTTCGAAGCGGATGCCGAGCTTCGAGTGCGACCAGTGGAGTCGCCCGCAGCGGGGCGACGTTGAGGAGGTCGTGGGTTCTATCCCACACCTCAATAACCTACCTGGAATTTACTCTGTGGGCCCAGGGAGATTTGGTTGGAGATGATTCTTAGTCATTCAACTGCAATCGGCCACGGACCTGGTGTCTGCCACCCTAAAATGGGCTTATCGTGGTTTCTAACAATTTTCTATCAGCTTCCCTCCCTTTTTTCTCTCCCTACTGCCCATCTCCTCCTCGTCTCACACCCTTTATAGGGATTTCTCTGGGCATCACTTCTCTTCAGACCGGTTCGGTCTCTTCTCGCAGCTACCAACGGCTTCCGCTTCTCGTTACTAGCCAGACCGCCCCGCCTTCTTCGTGATCAGCTTATCGCGTTCGATTGGGCTCTTGTCGCGCGGTCTGCTAGCTGATTGCTCTTTTTGCCAGGCCTTCTACTGTTTTTCGCCGGTCTCTTCTCTTCTAGCCACTGCGGTCTCTTTGTCTTACCCGCTTGATCTTGCTTCTCTTGTCACGCAGTCTGCTCGTTGATTGCTCTTTTTGCCAAGACTCCTGCTGTTGTTTGCAGAGCCCTTTTCCTCTAGCTGTCGCGGTCTTCTTTTTTTCCTAGCCGCTTGATCGCAGTTGTCTCTTACTACCCGGATCGGACTCATCCTGCCACGGTTCTTTCTTGATCGCCCGGTCTATCTCTCTAGTCGTTGCGGTCAAGTATTTCCTCTAGTCGTCGCGTCTTATCTCCTGCTCACTGCGCTCTTGCCTAGCCGATGTTGCTCTTACCGCCTGTGTCTTGCTAGTCCGCCGGTTTAGCTGCTGCTGCATCTGTCCGCTTTGCCTGCTTGTGGTCTGTTCGCTCGGTCCGCGCTGCCTGCCTAGCCGCTTCCCTTGCCGCCAGGTCGTGTCGTCATGGGTTCTTCTACTAATTCTTCTTATTTAGCTCGCTTGGTCCCTGCTTACTTCGGGCAGGGCCTTTGGGCCACAGACAGCTGGCGATATGTGCAATTTGATAAACACCTTCTCCCCCACCTAGAAGGAAAGGTCGCGCCGCTTCCTGTACGTAAAGGAAGACATCTTCTGTTGTCCCCATAGGAAATGATGCTTCAGGTGCTCCAGGATGGTGTCACGGTCCTGCAGTGGTCAAACTCTCAACCTAGCACTCCCCCGGCAGACGACGGAGAATGGAGGGTGGCGACCGGCCATAGACATCCTCAAACGGGTTGGTGCCTGCTGCATTCTGGTAGGCAGTGTTGTAGGAGTACTCGGCCCAATAGATCCACTTGGCCCATCCGTAGGGTTGCTCCCTCACGAAGTAGCGGAGATACGTCTCCAAAAAGCGATTGAGGACCTCGGACTAGCCATCTGTCTGCGGGTAATAAGCAGTGCTCAAGCGGAGGTGAGTCCCTGTAGTAGGAAATGAGTGGTTCAGAAGGTGCTCAAGAAAAGAGGATCGCGATCGACCGAGGAAACCCATAATGGTATACGATGCTGCTAATGAAGCTATCCGCGACTATGGCGGCGGTGTAGGGGTGACAAAGGGGAATGAAATGACCGTATTTGGACAGTCTGTCCACTACGAGCAAGATACAATCGAATCAATGGGAGCGCGATAGTATACCGTCAAGCCGAGGAATCCTCGGATGTCCCGCGGGGATGTAGGAGTCGGCCAATGAAGGACCGCCGCTTTCTTCTCCTCGTCTATGGTGACCCCCCGAGCCGAGATGGTGTGGCCGAGGTAGCTCACTTCTGATGCCCCAAAGGACCACTTCTTTAGATGGAGCTTGAGGTGATGGCGCTGGATGGTAGCCAGAGTGAGGAGGACGTGCTGAAGGTGATCCTGCCAGGAAGAACTGTATACCAAAATGTCATAAAAACGAGAATGTGTCGACTAAGTATCGCCTGGAAAATGTTGTTCATCATCGCTTGGAAGGTGATCGGTGTGTTGGTCAGGCCGAAAGACATGACCAAGAACTCGTAGTGACTGTTGTGCGTCCGAAAAGCGGTCTTGGGGATGTCCTCGAGTCATACCCGGATCTGGTGATAGCCCGCTCGGAGGTCCAGCTTGGTGAAGAATATCACGTGGAGCTCGTCCAGAAGCTCCTGAATAACTGGGATTGGATACTTGTTCGGAATAGTGACCTTGTTGAGCTCTCAGTAGTCCACTCAGAAACGTCATCTACGGATGAGACCCCCCCCCCCCATTAACATCTCACAGACCAGCCGCTCGATCTCGTCCATCTGCATATGGTCGTAGCGGTAAGGGAGGACCGACACCGTCGTAGGACCGAGCTAGAGGGGAATGGCATGACCCATCGAGCGAGCCGACGGAAGGCTGGTCAGGGCCTCAAAAATTTCGGTGAACTCGGCGAGTAATGCTAAAGGTCGGTCAGGTGTGAAGGAGGTCGCAATGTCGGAGCAAAGAGCGGCCAAAGCCATGCGGAAAAGTTGAGGTCGGCGGTCCGCTGAATCACACGGGCCGAGACCGGGGAGTGAAGCAGAGCGGAATCGCCTACAAGGTGGCACGCCTGGCCCTCCTGTAGTACATGCATACTCATACTCTCACAGTTGACCAGCACTTCGCCCAACGTACAGAGCCAAGCCACTCCAAGAATGGCGTCAATACCACAGAGACCGAAGGCATAGAAGTCTGCAGTCACCGAGCAGGACCCCACCATCAAGGAGAGAGCGATGCAACGCCCGTGGGTTGGACGGTGGCGCCCATCGCCCAGACAGACTGTAAATTCGTGGGAGGGAACCAAGGGAAGGTGAAGTTGGTGCGCCAACTGGGCTGAGAGGAAGTTGTGGCTCGCACCACTGCCCACCAAGACCATAATGGAACAATCATGTAACGTGTCTGCCAGCTTCATGGTCTGCGGGCCCAAAATGCGGCCCACCGAGAAACAAGGTAGCTCTAAGCAGTGAAAAGTAAGTGAGGCGGTGTCGACCGCGCCATCACCCTTAGATAGCTCTAGGGCCTCGAAGTCCTCTAAGGTGACCTCCGGATCGAAGTCGTCGATGATGCTGTGGAACTCCTTGATGGAGCACATATGCATAGAAGAGTAGGGTTGACGGCACCGGAAACATAGGCCCTTGTTGCGGCATTCATTGTAGGTACTGTTGGAGATGCGCTGGGGAACTACCGGTCGGCAGGTTCGGTCTTCCCCAGGGGACGTCCGTTGTGGGTCTGTCGAAGGAGGGGGCCGCCAGGGCGGCCGAGGCGGGTGGTGACTGGCTGCAGGCGCCCTGGGGGGAGGTCGGCCTCCACCAGACACGTCATGTCAAGGGCATCTGAGACTGTGCATGGATGGTGCGTACGGAGCCGAAATGGGACAGTATCCCTTGCATGAAGAAGCCCAGGTAATGGTCGGGTGGCAAGCCGGGGACATGAGTGACCAAGGCTACAAACTCGTTAATGTAGTCGTCCAGGCTGGCTATCTGGCGGATGCCGTATAGCCGCTCAATAGCGGAAGAGCTAGAGTAGCGGGTGTCGTACTGCCGAATCATCTCTTGTTTGAGCTCGGGCCAGGAGAGGCTTGGGTTGGATTGGCGGAGCCACCGAGCCTAGTGGGGGCCGAGTCGTTCAGGCCAACCACATCCGTAGATACTTTATCATGCTCCGGGGTGTAATTGAAGTCGAAATATTGCTCCACCTTGGCGATCCACCCCATCGGGTCAACGTCGGCAAACGAGAGAATATCGAGGGAGAGGGCAGGCCGACCCTGAATGGCTGGAGGAGGGTGTCCGAAGGAGACGGTCGGCGGCCCGGCACCGTGGAGAGATCCACCGTCCGCAGGCTAGCCGGTGCTGGACACGGCGGACACGGCGTTGGCGGGCGCTTGGAGGGAGTCAATCTTGGAGTGGAGGGCGAGGAGGGAGGCGTGCATGGAGGCGACAAGTTGTTCTTGAGCCTCAACTAAGAGCTTCGAAGGAAGAATCTGGAGCGGGGTCACCAGAGGAGCGAATGGTGGGATCCATGGGGCTGGCGGCGTCGGTCAGTGATCGAAAGAGGCGGATCCGGCTGAAATCGGCGGAAGCAGTGGTCTAGCGGGCTTGTTGCGGTAGATTGCCTGAAACAGCCGATCGGCAGACACACAAAAATCGCAGATCGTCGGCTGCGGCGTGGAAAGAAGCGGACGCGGGCGGGGAGGGGGGGGGGGGGGGGGGGGGGTTCGGGCGCAAGGGTTGAGCGGATCGGGAAGCAGGCTGCGAACTCACATGACAGGACGATTTGGAACGGGCGAAGCCCATTCGACTTGCGATGGCGTAAGCAGAAAGGCAAAGCCGCACTGTAGTGGAGCGGAAACCGGACGCAAAAATCAGCTTTGGGGCGGAGTTTGAACGGACGATCGGCGGCGGGGTGGCGGGCGGTGAGGCAGGTCGGACCAAATTGATACGATCCCGGAGAGGAATCCGGCGAGGAGGACCGGCGGAGATGAGAGAAAATAATGGAATTAGGGTTGAGAGGAAAATCTTAGGGAGCAACCCTAATTTTCATTCATCCAAGTATAATAAAAAAGGAGTACAACTGCACCCCTTATTGCGCGGGGTGCAAATAGCAAGTGCGAGTAAAATAAATGCGTACACAACATAATATGAAATAACAAAGTGCGAAATAAATAAAATAGTCACGTCAGCGTCGCGTCTTCGGTCTCTCCTCCTCTAGACGTACCCGCCGTCGTCTTCCTCCGTGTGTAGACCCGTCACGGCGTCTCGTCTTCGTGCAAGTTCGTAACATCAGGCAGCTGATTGAAGCATGTATCACTGTATTGCAGTTGGGTTTTGCAAGAAGGCTACTACAGGCTGAAAACAACGAATGAATTATGGCAGTCAACTGAGCAGGAATTGAATGATGCAACTGTGTAGCCAATTATATGGCAATAGTTACTGTAGCTTAATAAGCAGATATAGTCGTTTGTGTAGCCAAGAGTTCCCCAACGGTCATAAGGGGCAGGAGTGGTATATAAACTATGTACGGTCATTATTATAGGATAAGCATGTTATTGATCTATTTCTCTTCTTAATATTCTGTCTCTCTTCCCCTAAGTTTCTCCTCTCTCTCCTCCGGTCTGCCCTCACAGGCAGCCTTTCCCCCTCCCGTCGCAACATTGGTGCTCTCGTTGAGATAACCTCTCTATGGAGAGGTCATCTTCCCCGACTGCGCCGATCATTGCCGATCAAACAATGTCAGTCACGTGGCCGGATCTTGATCGCCGTCACGCCATCTATATGGCCCAGAATTCCTCAATTACGGATTCAATCAAGCACACTCAAGATACTTTTACACAAGAAATTCAAAATCTTCAGACAACCCTTACCACCCACGCACAACAACAAGTTTCGTTTCAAAAGACCCAAGAACAGCTGCAAGATTCTCAGAAGGTGTTATATCAGGAATTCAAGGATTTACGCGGAGATCTGAAACAATTTATGATGATAATGGCACCAGCGAAACACCAAGACCTATCAGGATCATCGTTGGCTCAGATTTCTGATCATTTGGATACGTCTACATCGGCACCCGGCGTCCTCGGACAGCCTCTTCCAGGCGCAGGACTGCCCCGGTTCCGGGCCCCTATCATTACATTGTCAGACTCATCACAGCCAGGGATCTTAGGAGTTTTGCCAGCTACAATGCCAACCAGTTCCACCCCGATACTCAATAATTCGTTATCAATCCAACACATGCCATCTTTATCAGCACCCACAACAAATCTGGCATCAGAGCCAGAATTTTCTGGATCCAAGAATGATCAGTACAGCCATCTACCCGCAAAAATCGATTGTCCCACATTCACAAACGGCGACCCAACAAACTGGATATTCAAAATCGAGATGTTCTTCAGATATTATAAGGTAAACCCATTAGATTATGTTTTTATTGCTTCAATGCACTTGGACAGGCCGGCATCCCAATGGTTTCAAGGCCTGCTGCGAAATGGTTTGTGCCCGGACTGGCATACTTTCAAGAATGCCATTCTGGACAGATTTGGACCATCAGATTATGAAAATCCTTTAGGTAAGATTATGAAACTTACACAAATTACTACTATTTCTGCTTACCAAGATGCCTTTGAAATATTAGCTAGTCAAATAAATGAGTTTTCACAAGACGTTTTAAAACGAAATTTTATTTCAGGACTAAAACCGCACATTAAACGAGAAGTAATCGCACACCATGCCGACACGTTATATAAAACTTTCAAATTGGCAAAACTTTTTGAGGACCAATATATCGAAGACCCACGGACATATAAACAAGGACCAACACGAAACACTCATCAGAACCATTTCAACACTACTCATCCTAGTAAAGTTCCAATTAAACGTTTATCTCCCACTGAATTACAAGCACGAAGAGAGCGCGGACAATGTTTTACTTGTGATGAACGATATTCCACGGGACATAAATGTAAAAATAGATCTTCCTTATTCATTCTAGAAGCCGAACAAGAGGAAAGCGTTGAACTACATACTTACGACCTAGAAACAGTACCTACTCCAGACATTATACAGGAGCAAGTAGATAGTCCAGAAATAAGTATGAATGCGCTTATGAGAACATTTCCATCGAAGTCATTAAGAGTTCAGGGCAAAATAGGACAGACAACGGTACACATTTTTTTGGACAATGGGAGTACCCACAACTTTATTACAAAACGGGCAGCTATTTTCTTAAGTTGCCTATTGTGACAATCTCACCCTTTCGGATACACGTGGGGAACGGAACCAATATGTTTTGTAAGGAACTTTGCCCTAGGGTAGCATTAACCATTCAAGAAATCAATTTCATTATTGATTTATATATTACTGACCTCCATGGGGCTGACATCGTTTTAGGTTTTAACTGGTTGGAAACGTTGGATCCTGTGACCACAGATTACGCAAGGCGAGAAATGTTGTTTAATTACAATGGTAGACAATGTAAAATTAAGGGAGATCAAACATTAAATTAAGGATCAGTATCTCCTTCTCAACTGAATAAATTGATGGCACAAGACTCCATAGAATCAATGTTATTATGCATGCAATATGATCCTATAGAACCTGAAACTCCTCATCAAGCCTCTTTACTACCCACTACTAATCTTTCAGAATTACAAAATTTATTTGTCGAATTCCAAACCCTTTTTCAGAAACCATCTGGATTACCACCAATTAGACACTTGGACCATAAAATTCCGTTACTTTATGAAACTAAGATAGCTAAGGTGAAACCTTATCGATACCCATATTTTCATAAGAATGAAATAGAACGCTTAATAGCAAAAATGCTAGAACAAGGTTTGATACGCCCTAGTACATCCACTTTTAGTTCTCCCGTGTTACTAATCAAAAAGAAAGATGGAAGTTGGTGATTCTGTGTGGATTACAGAGTTTTAAACTCTCTAACGCTTAAGGATAGTTTCCCCATGCCAACAATCGATGAACTCCTAGACGAATTATGTGGGGCAAAATTTTTTTTCAAATTTAGATCTTCAGTCCGGCTATCACCAAGTGAGGATGGATCCTAATGATATACATAAAACAGCATTCCGCACTCATAATGGGTTTTACGAATTTCTTGTAATGCCTTTTGGCCTTTCCAACGCACCGGCTACTTTTCAATTCTTAATGAACACCATTTTTAAACCTTACCTGCGTCGTTTTGTAGTGATTTTTTTCGATGACATTCTTATTTACAGCAAAACAGCTCACGAGCATATATCACACTTACGTTCCGTATTCCAAATTCTATCGGACCACAAATTAGCTATCAAAGCATCTAAGTGCTCTTTTCTGACATCCTCCGTTGAATTCCTTGGACATATTATTTCACCAGAAGGAGTCAGCCCAAACCCAGCAAAAATAAAAGCAATTACGGAATGGCCAGTACCCACAACCCAAAAGCAACTTAGAGTGTTCTTAGGAATCGCAGGATATTATAGACGATTTATACGACAGTACGCAACAATCACAGCCCCATTAACAGACCTACTAACGAAAGATGGTTTTATTTGGACTGCCTCCACAACACAAGCTTTCCTTCACATTAAAACACTCCTCACTTCTGCTCCAATTTTATCTCTCCCAGATTTTACACTTCCATTCGTTATAGAATCCGACGCGTCTCAAGTTGGTATCGGAGCAGTGCTCTCTCAAAAGGGGCATCCTATAGAATATTTTAGTAAAAAACTATCTCCAAAAGACCAAGCTAAGTCAACATATCTTAGAGAATTATTAGCAGTCACGACAGCAGTTAGCAAATGACGTCATTATCTGATAGGATCAGCATTCACTATTCTGACCGACCACCACACATTGCATAATCTAAACTCTCAAGTTATGACTATGCCTGAACAATAGAAATTTCTTTCTAAAATGTTAGGTTTTAATTATTCCATCCAATTTCGTCCAGGAAAAGATAACTCGGTAGCGGACGCCCTCTCAAGAATCGAAGACCCGACCGAGCACGCTGCCTTACATGGAATGCAAAACATTTCTTTCTCTTACACAAACCTATTCACTGATTTACCTTCCCTATATGATACTAAAGCTTTGTCCCAGCAAATCCTACAAAAACTGCCCAATGATTCGTCATCGATACCTAATTGGACACAGGTGGACGAAAAACTTTTTTATAACAAAAGACTATATATTCCGAAATCTATAATACGCACAATTCTCATAAGTGAAGCACATGATACGAAAGTAGGTGGTCACTCCGACGTCACCGCGACTTATCATCGTTTAGGACAGTATTATTATTGGCCTAACATGCACAATGATATCCACAGCTATATTCAATTTTGTGACTTATGTCAAAAGGCAAAAGATCGCAATGCCCTACCATATGGTAAGTTACAACCTTTGCCTATTCCAACCCAAATTTGGGCCGATATAACCATCGATTTTATTACACACTTACCTAAATCAAAAACATATACCACAATATTAGTAATGGTTGATAGACTAACCAAAGGAGCTCATTTTGCCCCATTATCCACCAAATATACGGCACCGATTGTGGCTCAGATATTTTGGGAATATTGCGGCAAAATTCACGGCCTTCCAGAAACAATAGTTTCCGATCAAGATTCAATTTTTTAAGCTCTTTTTGGATGAAGTTTTTTCAAACAAATGGAACGAAATTACGTTTTAGTCCGGCCTACCATCCTCAGACTGATGGTCAGACCGAGCGTGTTAATCGATGTCTTAACCAATATTTGAGGATATTTGCATATCAAAATCCTCAACATTGGGCTCATCTATTGAGCTGGGCTGAGTACCACTATAACACCAGTTACCACACAGCCGCTGGTATGTCCCCCTATGAAGCCATGTTTGGTCGACCCCCACCAAATTTCCTGCATAATCAGGATGGTGGAATGCCAGCCACCCATGTTCTATCACAGTCCATACCCAGGGATCAACTAATACGACAATTGCAATATCATCTAAAACAGGCCCAGCACAAAATGAAAACAAAGGCTGATAAGAAACGTAAAGATATTTCCTTTCGAAAAGGAGATCTGGTGTTGCTAAGGCTGCACCATATCGCCAAATATCCCTGCACCAAAAAACATGTAAACGATTTCAGTTGCGATATTTCGGACCTTTTCAAATTTTGGACAGAATAGACGAAGTGACATATAAACTAGAACTGCCACCATTTAGCAAAATCCATCCCGTTTTTCACGTTAGTTTACTTAAACCATATCACCAAAACGCCGAATATGAAATTCATGATTTACCAGATAACATGAATGTATGCCGATATCCTCTTGAATTGTTGGAAACATGCACCATCATACAAGATGGACAAATAGTTCACCAGGGTCTAATCCACTGGGAGGGGTTGTGCCGGAAGAAGCAACTTGGGAAAATATCTTTAACTTAGACAAGAAGACATGACAAAGATTACAACTACAATGCACATGCAAGGAAGCGGCCGCAAAGGAATCATACAGGGAAGATATTCTTCAACCTACTAGTTTTGTCATCCCAAATATTGATCCGAAAAATCAATTTAATCCCTCTTCTGGTTCACAGGCACAGGCATCGGCAACACGAGACTCATACAGGGAAGACATCGATCAGTCCTCATCCACTGTCATCTCAAATAAATACCTATTATCACCAACTAATCATGTTCCTTGCGGGCAGGACAAAAATTTCAAAGACAGCGAGGAAGCAGATCAACCGGCACAACAAGCGCTTCAACATACAAATAACAGGGAAGACCTCCTCCTCAGAAACACCATTGTCGTCCATCAAGGAAAAAGTCCTCTGTTGACTGACAATACACATGTTTCTTCACAGGATGAAGTTATAGAAACACAACCGCATGATACACCAAACACAGCAAGCGAAAAAGACAAAGATTCCCTCAGATCGACTCATCACAGGGAAGATCACAGCAATAATAGCAAAAAAGTCATCCCAATACATATAAAAAATAGTTCAACAAAGCTTCTCTGTTCTTCACAGGAAAACCCGATTTCAGAAGACTCGAGCAAAACGACGAAATCAAACAAAGCTCACAACTTCGTTTCCGACAGGGAAGATCTCATAAAACCTAGTTCCTTTGTCATCCCGTTCATTACTGATAAACAAATTAACAACAAAACTAGTTTTCAACCGCAGATCTGCAGTTCTACTATAAATCCAGCACTAGTTCTTCAACACAAAAAGCATGCGACATCACAAAAAGGAGATACAGAGAAACCTGGAGAGAACATCGTTTCCACCAACGTCCTTCGCCGCTCTCACCGTCTGGCGGCCACTTTACTCCACCATCTGCGAAAGCTTACAGAGGTACCTTGTTATGTACGAACTAGGGAAGAGAACTAGAGGAAGAAGAAAATAGAAATTAGGATTAGGGTTGGGAAGAGGAAGAGAGAGAAATACCTTAAGATAATCCTTGCATAACTCCAAAAGAGAGGGGTCCGGGTATATATAACCTCGGACCCAAGGCCGGCCAACCAAGGAGGTCGGTCGGCCCCCATGGGGTTGAACCCAACGTGGTTCAGTCCCCTTGAGCCGAAATCTTTTAAGAAGAGGGGGCTGAACCCATTGGTTCAGCCCCGTTGTTGCCATGCATACGCCGTTGCCGCCGCTTGTAATGTTGTCCGAATAGCCTAGCCTCGTCCGGAGACTTAACATTCCCTTCCCCATCAAAAGCCAGTTTGTCCTCAAGGTGGTAATCGGGGTAAAGCTCCCGGAACTCCAGCAAGTCCACCCAAGTATTGTGCTCCGCGGAGAGATCCTTCCATTTGACTAACAGCTCTGGACAGTACGCCGTGCCACGACGTTTCCACTTGATCAACAGTACATCTTCCGGAATTAGGCGAAGCTCGCCTCCACCAGTAGCCTCTGGCAGAACGGGAAAGACCGGAACAACATCACCCAGCTTTCGCTTCAACATGGAGACATGAAAGGTAGAATGAATCCGTGAGCCCTCGGGCAACGCCAAGGTATACGCAACCGGCCCTACCCGCCGCGTGATCCGAAATCCTCCATAGTAGCGGGGTGCCAGCTTTTGATTTGTCCTCTGCGCCACAGACAACTGTCGATAAGGGCGAAGTTTGAGGAAAACCTCATCCCCCACATGGAACTCCCTCTCCGTCCGATGTCGATCTGCCTGAGCCTTCATACGATCCTGCGCCGCCCGAAGATTCTCGCGCAAGGTGGCGAGGGTCCGATCACGATCACGGAGTGCCCGATCAACTGTTGCAACTGCGGTACTGCCTGGCTCATAACTGCTCAAGGAAGGAGGTGGCCGACCATAGACGACCTCAAAGGGCGTGAGTTTGCTAGCGGAGTGATACGAAGTGTTGAAGCAGTACTCCGCCCAATGTAACCAGCTGGTCCATGTCCTCGGCTCATCCATGACAAAGCAACGCAGGTAAGTTTCCACGCCCCGATTTAAGACCTCCGTCTGTCCATCAATCTGGGGATGGTGAGCCGTGCTGAAACGTAATGAAGTCCCCTGCAAGCGAAAGAGCTCCGTCCAAAATCTGCCAACAAAAGTAGGGTCCCGATCGGAAATGATCGTCTGGGGAATCCCATGCAATCGAACAATCTCCCGAACAAATAAAGCCGCCACAGACTCGCCTGTATAAGGGTGGCTCAAAGCAAGGAAGTGCCCATACTTGGACAACTTGTCCACCACCACCAATATAACTGTTTTACCCTTCGACTTTGGCAGCCCATCAATGAAGTCCATAGAAACCGTATCCCAGATCTGATGCGGAATCTCTAAGGGGGTGAGTAGCTTGGCTGGAGAAGTAGTCTCATATTTCTGTCGTTGGCACACCTCACATTTCTGCACAAACTCCTGAATGTCACGGCGCATCCCATTCCAAAACACATTTGCCCGAGCCCGCTGAAGAGTGCGAAGAATACCGGCGTGACCTCCCGTCGGCGACGAATGGAACTCATGCATCATCACCGTCCTCCATGCTGACTGAGCAGGAATGACCACTCGTCCCTGATAATACAGCCGGTCATTTTGTAATTGATAACCTGGGGCTACCTCACGAGCCTGCCGCAGGTTCTCCACAATAACCCGTAACTCGGGATCTCGCTACACCTCTTCCTGAATCTCATCCATCGATTCCAACTGTGACAGAGAAATGTGCGCCAAGGCCCCCTCGGGTAAGCGCGATAGGGCATCAGCCACCCGATTGTCCTTTTCCGGCCGATACTCGATCGCATAATCATATCCCAACAACTTTGTGACCCACTTCTGTTGAAGGGGGGAAGAAATCCGCTGCTCTAGAAAGTGCTTCAAGCTCTGATGATCTGTCCGTATTTTAAAGCGACGTCCAAGCAGGTAGGCAACCATAGTGCCACCGCATGAATAACCGCCAGCATCTCCTTTTCATACACCGAGAGTCCCAGTGTTCGTGGATCCAAGGCCTTACTGTAGAAGGCGAGCGGCCGTCCCTCCTGCATCAAGACCGCCCCCACTCCCACGCCAGAAGCATCTGTCTCCACCACAAACTCCTTTGTGAAATCTGGAAGTGCCAGCACTGGAGTCGTCGTCATCGCCCTCTTGAGCGCCTGAAAAGCAGTCTCTGCCTCAGCGTGCCACGAGAAAGCATCCTTCTATAGCAGCTGTGTAAGTGGCCGAGCAATCTTCCCATAATCCCGTACAAAGCGCTGGTAGTAACCGGTAAGGCCTAAGAACCCCCTCAGCGCACGACTGGTCAGAGGACGTGGCCAATAGATCATACTATCGATCTTCCGTGGGTCGGCCTTTACCCCGTCAGCTGAAACTAGATGCCCCAAGTATTCCACCGCCTGTTGTCCAAAAGAACACTTGGACCTCTTAGCATATAGCTTATGTTGCCGAAGAGTAGAGAAGACCTGAGCCACATGACGTAGATGATCCTCCCAAGTAGCGCTGTAGATCAGAATGTCATCAAAGAAGATCAAGACGAAGTGTCGCAGGAATGGGCGAAAAATCTCGTTCATATTGGCCTGAAAAGTAGACGGTCCCCCCGTCAATCCATTCGCCATCACTAAGAGCTCATAGTGGCCGTCATGAGTCCTGAAGGCCGTCTTATGCACGTCCTCCTCCTTCATAAGAATCTGATAATAGCCGGATCGCAAATCCAGCTTCGTGAACCGGAAACTTGTCTTTCACGGTAACACTGTTTAAGGAACGGTAATCTACGCAAAAACGCCAAGATCCGTCCTTCTTTTTAACCAGAATAATCGGTGCTGAGAAGGAACTGGTACTAGGTCGTATGATGCCTGCATCAAGCATCTCCTTCGCACTGCGCTCGATCTCTGCCTTCTGCATGTGGGGATACCTGTAAGGACGAATGTTGGGCGGTTCTGCCCCGGTCTTCAGCACAATCTGGTGATCACGGAATCGTGACGGTGGAAGTGTACTCGGCTCCTGGAAGATGTCATCATACTCCTCTACTAACGCCCGCATCTATTCAGGAACCTGCGTCGGTCTATCCTCGTCAAACCTCACCCCCAACAGAACCGCCATCAGACTACTGGACTCCTCAAACTGCTGCAAGCTGCGAAGGGAGATCTCTTTAACCGGAGACGATCTGAGCCCTTTCAAACAGAACTGTCGCTCCCCTTGCAAGAACTCCATCGTCATCTGGTCCCAATCAAAAGTAACCCTCCTCAACTGCTGCAACCACTGCACTCCCAACACCATATCTGAGCCCCAGATCGGTAAGAGATAGACGTCCGTGCACCCCCACATAGCCCTGCATCCGAAGCTCCACCGCCTTCAACACTCCCTGGCACTGTAATTTGCTGCCGTCCGCAACCATGACCTGGAACGCAGCTCCTGTGTCAATCACATGCCCCACCTTTTGTGCCACATTTGGATGAATAAAATTATGAGTACTCCCGCTGTCCACCAGAATCGTCACCCTCTCCTGCCGAATCCTTCCGGCCAGCCGCATAGTAAGCGGAGGTGGATTGCACCCCTCCATAGCATGTAGGGATACACCCAACTCCGTCAAGTCTAAGTCCCCCCCAGACTCCAACTCCTCCTCCTCCGGGAAAACGTCCTCCTCGAGCTGATCCTCCTGATGCAACATAAATACCTGGACCTTCTGGCACTTGTGACCTGGCGTGAATTTCTCATCACAATTAAAGCAAAGGCCCTTCTCCTTCCGTGCTTGTAACTCGTTCCAAGACAAACGTGTCACCGTCGGTCGGCCAGCCATTGGAGGCTCTCTCCTGGCCGTGGCCGGTGTAGTAGTATGTCTTGCCGTACTGCGGGCTCGTTGCCTATTGAACCTTTCCTCTTGGATGCGCGCCAAGCTGATCGCGTGGTTCAGACTACGGGGCATATAGGCGTGAACCTCATCGCGTAAGTGATCTTTCAATCCTGATACAAAACAGCTGAGGAGTGTCTTCTCTTCCCACTGTACCCGGTTGGCCAACTTCTCAAACTCCGTCCTGTACTCCATCACCGTACCCTTTTGACGTAGCTTTTGCAAAAGCGCCTCAAAATCTTTAAACTCCAGAGGCCCAAACCGAGCCGTGAAGCCTTCCACAAATTCCTCCCACGGAACATACTCCCGTCCCCGCAAGAACCACTGTGTCCACTGAAAAGGGTCGTCCTCTAAATGGAAGGACGCTAGCTGTACCCACTGAGCCTCTGGCACCTCTTGATAGCTGAAAAACAACTCAGCTTTTTGTACCCACTCCAAAGCGTCGCCCCCACTGTACCGAGGAAAATTCATCCGGGTCAACTTGGGAGCCATGTACGGCCTTTGGCCGCATTCCCCCGCCACGCCTGGAAAGTGTTGGAACTGTCCGGCCATTGGAGCCCCATGATGGAAGGCCCCCCCTTCTCCCCACTGCACCCCTCTTCCAACGCCTGGTAGTTGCCCTCTTCCTGTCGGTGGGGGTAACAACCCATCCCGACCTTGCCTCCAAGGAGCGTGCTCGATAAAAGTCTCACCCCTTCCGTCAACACCATTTGCGAAGCCGCCACTCCTGCCGGCCATTTCCAGGCTTGTCGGCACAAATCCGGCCCTTCCCGTGCTTGCCGCGGAAGGTCCAGCCACTCCGAGGCCACCCCCGGCCCTGCCGAAGCCACCCGGCCCAAATCCGCCCACCGGGTGGCTCGCCGGCCCCGATCCGAGCCCCACAGGGGCTGCTGCTGCCCATCTGACCCCGCTGGGGCCGTCTGCGAGGTGTCCCGCCGCTCCGTAGCTCGCCGGGACAAACCCGACACCCTGCACGCTCGCCGCCACCGATCCCGCCCAGCCACCGCCTACACCGGCCGATCCGAGCCCTGGCGGGTGCGCTGCTGCCGATCCCGACCAGCCGACGCCTACACCGGCCGATCCGGCCCCTCCGTGGCTCGCCGCACCAGATCCCGCCCCCGCCTGGCTCGCAGCGACAGATCCGAAGCCTCCAGCCCCCGATCCGGCGCTTCCTGCACCAGATCCGCCAAGTCCGGACATTTCCGGCCTAATTCCTGCAGATCCGCCCGGCTCCTCCGTCACCGCCTTGCCCTTCAAGTTTTGCGCTAATAGCGTCATGATATCGTTCAAGTGGCCATCGATTCGCTCTTCCAACCTTTGAGTACATATTTTGACATTTCCTTCGATGACGGCTACCGAATCGGTAAGCCCCATCAAGTTCTCCTCTAGGGTTTCCAAGCGGCCATTCTCATCTTGCAAGAGTGTAGTCACCATGATGGAGGAAAGAATCCTCTGATACCAAATGTTATGTACGAACTAGGGAAGAGAACTAGAGGAAGAAGAAGAAGATAGAAATTAGGGTTAGGGTTGGGAAGAGGAAGAGAGAGAAATACCTTAAGATAATCCTTGCATAACTCCAAAAGAGAGGGGTTCGGGTATATATAACCCCGGACCCAAGGCCGGCCAACCAAGGAGGCCGGCCGGCCCCCATAGGGCTGAACCCAACGTGGTTCAGCCCCCTTGAGCCGAAATCTTTTAAGAAGAGGGGGCTGAACCCATTGGTTCAGCCCCGTTGTTGCCATGCATACGCCGTTGCCGCCGCTTGTAATGTTGTCCGAATAGCCTAGCCTCGTCCGGAAGCTTAACATACCTCGCCGTCATCGCTCTCACACCAGTAGGAAGAGTAAACAGGAGGAAGCTAGGGTTCGGCTGAAAGGAGCGCTATTTCAAGCAGACGAGGCAGGGCAACGCATTTAATGTATGCGGGCAGCAGAAACGGGCAGGGCAGGGAATGTAGCCAATTATATGGCAATAGTTACTGTAGCTTAATAAGCAGAGATAGCCGTTTGTGTAGACAAGAGTTCCCCAACGGTCATAAGGGGCAGGAGTGGTATATAAACTATGTACAGTCATTATTATAGGATAAGCATGTTATTGATCTATTTCTCTACTTAATATTCTGTCTCTCTTCCCCTAAGTTTCTCCTCTCTCTCCTCCGGTCTGCCCTCACCGGCAGCCTTTCCCCCTCCCGCCGCAACAAATTGGCCACAAGATGCGGTTGAATGGGGGAAGAAATTATGCATCGGTAAAGTTGTCCAAGGCAAAAGAGGAAGCCCAGGCAATAACCAGATGGAGGAAGGCCCTGGACACTATCCTGGGAGTGATGAACGGCCCATCGAGGAACAATTTTCTGGTTCTGGGTTGTGGCAGGCACAGCTTTTGGAGGAAAGGCTACTAAATGGGTTGGGATTGAAGTGGAGAGTTATGCTTGGGCATTGGGGAGGGGTAACCGTCAAAAACTGCTTAGGTAGTGGGCAGTTATGACGGTTATAGGCAGTTTTTTGGTAGTTTCCTGAGATATTTACTAGCGGTTATTGGTAGTTATTAACATGAGAGTTGAGGAGTGGTATGGAGATGGCTGGCCGACCCTTGTAAGGGTGGTCTTCGGCGGTTTGGAGGAAGGGGGATGGACAGCGGTTGCAAGGGGAGGGGTGGGCCTAGGCTTCAACACCTAGGTTCCACGGCTTTGGCACCACAAAAGATCACAAAATCTGAAACTTATCTTTAAAATTCTGTCATGCCTTGAATTGAACTTTGTTGAATAACTTGTAAAGAAAAACCCATATAATAGGCCCGTGTAAAGCCGTCTTAGGGATTAGTCCCACACATTAGGATGGTGTTTAAGCTCTCATCTCTCCTCCTATATATATGTATAATTACTTGTGTTGTATTCATGGGAAATACATGAGAAATTAATAAAATATTGATTTTCTCCCTCTTCTGTCATAATTCTCTACAGGGTATCAAAATCAACCGATCCTCAAATTTTTTGCATGGCTTGACTTCGTGGTCCTCCGAGTTCTGCCTCCTCTGTGATCAATTTTTTTTCTAACCGCAGATCTCCACTGTGAGGAATTCCCCTTGCTCTCTCTGAGTTGCTCTTCCCTGCCTTTTATAGGCCCTCTTTGCTGCCAACCGAGCCCCAGCTGATTGGTAATTGTGTTATGTGTTATGAGTTATAATATTACGTGTTATGAGTTGCTGTGAGTCTCGAACACCGAGCTCCTTATTATCATTATTATTAGTGTCTTTATGTTATGTTAGGGGAGTGTTAGGTGAGTGTAGAGTTATTATTATGTTGTAGCCTATATAAAGGCTTTGAGTGTGTTGTTGAAGGCAAGGAATGACAAGGTTCTAATTCTCATCTTCTTTGTGAGATCTTGGTGGCTCTCTCCTCCGACAAGCAACCCCGCTTAGGCAGTCGCGGTCATGGCTCCACAGTATCTCTGATAACCCACCGCTCCTCCTCACGACCACCTTCGAGATAGGCCCATAACAATTTGATATCAGAGGGAACATCCTCCCACGTTCGCTTATTCGACACCAACAGCCATTGTTTCTTCCGCTCTCGCGCTTGTTTTCGCTCCCGAGAGATCATTTCAGCAATCGACGAGTGCTGGTGTTCTGCATCTTCTGCTGTCGGGACTGATTTCTGCCTCAGAGCCAGCAAGCTCCACGTCGGCCAGTTCTCTGCCCAGCAAGCTACACGTCGCACCCCCACTCAGGCATCTTCACGCGCCAGCCAGCTCTCTGTCCAGCAACAACTTCTCAAGCGCCATCGAGCCCCTACCCTGCAACATCGCCGCAACCCGTCATCTATTTAAGACCCGCCCCGACAACACCAAGCCGCACGCCGTCGAGCCCTACCCTGCATCATCGCCGCAACCCGCCGCTTCTTCAAGGCCCGTCATGCCATCCCCAAGCCGCACGCCCTCGAGCCCCTTCCCTCCCTTATCTCTGCAGTCGCCGCTTCCTCGAGCACCCTGCCCTGCTGCGCTGCATCGAGCCCCGCGCACTGTTTTTTTTGTTAACTTCTGTCGTTGCCGATACTAAAAAAAAAAAAAAAAGCACTGGGCCCGGTTTTCCTATTTACACCCACTTTTATTGCTCTTCTACCCCACCTCTCCAAACCAGCACCCCTAATTTTAATTTCAACTTTCGAGTCAGTCCTCCAAGTCATACTTCTAAATTCCAGTGGGCCCTTCTCTTTTGGCGCCAATATTGGGCGTCACCGCGGCTCTTGTGGTAACTCTCAGCCATCTGACTCGACGCAATCCTACCGCCCGGTCACCCGCTCCTCTTCTCGCTCCTCATCCTGCACTATGAGTGACTCCTCGGACCAAGTCAGATTATGACCATGCTCCAGGCCGTCATGATGCAACAAGCTGCGCACACTGCTCTCGCGGACCGTCATCAGGAGGCCATTACCGCGCTCTCCAAGCGCATCGATGATATGTCGACCGCCCCGACACACGATCCTGGAAGCAGCAGTCAGGCACATCCACTTCTCCGCAATGCCCTGCCGCCCCTGACCGTCCATGGGCCGCTTCCGCACGTCCTCGCGCACCCCAACATTGCGATTGTACCACGCTATATCAGATTGGAATTTCAAACCTATGATGGGAAAAGTGATCATTTGAGTTGGCTCACTAAGTGTGAGCAATTCTTCGGCCACCAGCAAACTCTGGCAGCATATCAGATCCATTTAGCATCTTTCCATATGCTCGACTCCGTTGTTTTATGGGCTTCTCGACTTCTCACCGACAGGCCGAATATGATTTAGGACGACTTCAAGCGACTCTACAACTTGCGTTTCGGACCTCCTATCCGCAGTAACTCCCTCGGCGCACTCACATCCCTACGCCAAACTGGTACCGTGGACGAGTACCTGGAACAATTTCAGCTTCTCTTAGCGCATGTCCCTCTCGCCCCGGATATGCAGGTCGACATTTTCACCGCTGGACTTCGCAAGCGACTGGATGTTGAGTTTGAGGCCCCTCCGGACTTAGTGACTTCTATGAGTCTGGCCCGGCTCTGCGATCGCCGCCTCCAGCTGGCCTAGGAATTCTATCCACCTGCCACCAACATTATTCAACAGGGTCGTATCGAGGGTCCCCCAGCCCCACCGGTCCGCCGATTATCTCGGGATGAGATGTTGAACCGCCGCGCTCAGGGTTACGTTTCAATTGCGATGAGCAGTACACTCGCGGACACAAATGCAACAGGCTTTTCTACCTGCACGTTGAGGATTCCGACGACGAGATCATTTGATAAATCTTGAGGACAAGCTTTTTTGGGAGGAAGGGTGAGATGTTATGTGTTATGAGTTATGATATTACGTGTTATGGGTTGTTGTGGGTCTCGAACATTGAGCTCCTTATTATCATTATTATTAGTGTCTTTATATTATGTTAGGGGAGTGTTAGGTGAGTGTTAGAGTCATTATTATGTTGTAGCCTATATAAAGGCTTTGGGTGTGTTGTTGAAGAGAAAGAATGACAAGGTTCTAATTCTCATCTTCTTTGTGAGATTTTGGCGGCTCTCCTCCGACAAGCAACCCCGCTTAGGCAGTCGCGGTCACGGCTCCACAGTATCTTTGATAACCCGTCGCGCCTCCTCGCGACCACCTCCGAGATAGGACCATAACAGATTGATGCGGCCTCCCCTTTCTAACAGATCTGCTCGCAAGTAGCTCCTATGTGATCTATCCATCGCTGAACTCCCTTCGGTTGCAGGTTCTTGTGATCACGTTCCCCCTTCTGCTCGCGCCTCTGACTGCTCTGATCTTGTGCTCTCCTGGTCGCTCTGTTCTTCTCATTCATGAGTTTGATGACCTCTGCTCGCCTCCAATTCCTGCTCGAATCGTATAGATCGTGCCACCAGACCGCTTAAAGACGCCATCACTCGCTTCTACTCGGTCCTCTCTCATTGTTTCTGGCAGCTGCCTCTTATCTAACCGCCGCTTCTAGGCATTATCAAGCTTTGCTCTTTTCCTAGTTGCCTGGCCGCCAAAGTCGCAGCTCCCCTGCCCGCCAGTTCTCGTCTGCGCTTGCTGCGTCCGCAAGCCCGTCCGCAGACTAGCTCTTGATCGCTTGTCTGTTGATCACCTCTGCACTTGTCACACTCCTTGGCAGTATCAATGCTCCTGCCCGAACGTTCTCCTGACCGAACGTGACCACCAGTTTTCCTGCACGCAAGTTCCTGACCGAACCTTGTCGTGCTCCTCTTCGTAATATCCCATCTCCATTTTTACTCCTCAGCGATCATGGCCTTGAATAATTCCTCGCCTCTTCCGGCTTTTTCCGCAACAACACCTGAAGTTCGGGATAAGCTCCAGATAACCATTGTCTCTCCTAATGGTTGGAAAAACTGTGGAGTGGGTCCAATCGGTGCGTTGTGTCCTCCAGACCAAAGAACTCCGTCATCACCTTACCAAGGCACAACCTACTACCCCCACTGAGGAATGGCTCCGCGATGATGGGTGCGTCCAAACTTGGATTTTGAGCTCTATGGACAGTGAACCATACCGTATGGCCAAGTATCGTGAAATGACAAAAACTATATGATGAACTTCACTCCTTATACTTTGGTAAGGATAGTTTGCAACACTTGTTTGACATCTTCACCGACCTCCAGTCTCTTGATCTAGGAGTGGATGGCGACCTGATTTCCTTTGTTGTGTGGTCCAAGACTCTCATTGAAGCCTGGATTCAACATTAGTCCCACGCCAGATCTCACTACCCAACGAGCCCAGAAAGAAGCTGTCAGTATAGCCATGATGATAGCTCGTGTTCTCTCATATCTTCATAGCATCCGTGCCAATATCCTCTCATCCTCAACCCTACCCTTACTCTCTAATGTGTGCCTTATGCTCTTAAAAGTGATACCGCCTCCTGATACTCCCGACACCGTCTCTCTAGCTCTTCTCCAACAATCACCTGCTACTCACCTCACACCTCTGTCAGCTCGTGAAACTCGCACCGAATCTCGGGGGAGAGGCCGATCCGATAAGCCGTGTCACAAGTGCTCCTACTGTGGTCGGGAAGGTCATCATGAGGCTAATTGCTATCGTAAGCAGGGTGTCTCGTCTACACTCCTTGCATCTATGGCAACTGATGCTCCCACTGATCTTCCCCTAACGTTGCTGCATTATACACTCAGCTCCAGAATCTTCAGGGCCCGCTTAGTCGGTCTTCGGGCTCTATTCCGACCATCTCCAATGAAGGTATCTCCTGTTTATCTCATAGTCCAACTTGGATTATGGACTCTAGGGCTACCAATTATATTACTCTGCAGAAGACTCCTCAATACTTGGAAACTAATTGTCCTAAGTTCATCACTGTGGCCAATGGTGACACCACCCCTGTTCATCGTCTTGCAACATGGACATGACTTCATCTCTCTCTCTTCGCTCGGTTTTTCATGTTTTGGGCTATCATTTTAATCTTCTTTTTGTTAGTCTTCTTACTCAAGACCTCGACTGTTTTGTATCTTTTTCTTCCTCCTCCTTTATTGTGCAGGATCAACAGACGCGTAATATTATTGGTAGAGAACGATTGTCTAACGGGTTGTACACCTTGGATACTACCTCCACTGCTCTCTCTTTTGTTACCTCTGCTAACTGACATCGACGTCTTAGACATGCACCTCTCCTAATTTTGAAGAAAACTCTTCCAAATCTATCCCTCATTAACTTCAACTGTGAATCATGCATCTTCGACAAGCAGTATTGTTTTTCTTTTTCTTCTCATTATACTTAGAGCAATGCTCCTATTGTTTTACTTCATTCGGACATTTGGGGTCCTTATAAAAGGCTAGTGTTTTTGTTTATCACTATTTACTTAACTTTATTGATGATTACTTTTGCATGACTTAGTTGTACTTACTTCGCGATCGCTTTGAAATACTTCATGTCTTTCAAGCCTTTATTGCTGAGATAAACTTAATTCTCTGCCACTATTAAAACTCTTCAGACCGATAATGCCCACGAGTATACGAGTCATGCATTTTAAGACATTTGTATTGAGTTTGGTATCATCCACCAAACCTTTTGTGCTTACACACCACAACAGAATGATGTTGCTGAGTGCAAGAACTGTCATCTCCTCGACTTTGCTTGTTCACATATGTTTCAAATGCAGGTGGCCAAAGTCTATTGGCATTTTGCAGTATCCATCGCCTGTTATCTCATCAATCGCATATCATCCTTTATTCTTAATTTTGTCACTCCCTTCAGTCTTCTCTTCCCCTCCACCCCACCCTTCCCTGTCACGCCTCGTGTTTTTGGCTGCACCTGCTATGTTCACTCCCTAGGTCTTGCAACTGACAAGTTTGATCCTCGAGCTACTCAGTATATGTTTGTTGGTTACTCCCGCACTCAGAAAGACTATGTCTGTTATTTACCTTCCACTTGCAAATTAGTAATGACTGCGGATGTAACTTTCCTCGAAGATCATTCTTTTCACTCATCACCTTTGGCTTCTCCTGCACCTCCTCTCCTACCACATCCTTCCATTCTTGTCATCTCTCCTGCATCACCTCTCCTTCCCACACCATCCACCAGACCGACTAACCCACCTCCTCTTCTTCGGGTGTACACTAGTCATTCTCCTCGCTCTGATGCCCCGAGATCGTTACCCCCTACTGATGAAGCTCGACTCTCTGTTGATCTGGCCACGATTTCTACAACTCACCCCATAAATAATTTTGCTTCTTTGTATCGATTATCTTCAGTGCTTCACATATTTGTGACTCTGATGTCGTCTGTTTCCACCCATATTTCTTTGTAGGAGGCTCTCCAACATCCGGGGTGGCGGGTGGCTATGGAAGAGAAAAATGACTGCTCTATAGGTTAATCGCACATGGGATCTTGTCTCTCTCCCTCCTAGCCAGACATGTGTGAATTTCAAATGGTCTTTACTATAAAACATGCTCCAAATAGGGGGGTTGAACATCTAAAGGATCTCATTGTCGCCCGTAGTTTTACTTAACACGGACTTGACTACGAAGAGGCCTTCTCAAATGTTGCATAATTAAATATTATTTGTGTCCTGATCTCTCTGGCGATTCATCGTCATTGGCCGTTGCATCAGTTGGATGTCAAAAATGTTTCCTAAATGGTGATATTGTCGAGACTGTCTACATGCATCAACATCCCGGCTTTGAAACCACGGGGGATTCCTTTGTATGTCACCACAAGAAATCTCTCTATAGTTTCAAACAGTCTCCTCGAACATGATTTGACAAGTTAAATTGGGTTGTTAGTGATGTTGGGTTTACTCGAAGCTTGATTGGCTTCTCTCTATTCACTCGTCAATGCCCGACAGGCACCGTGATACTCCCAGTTTATGTTGATGACATTTTAAATATGGGCGACGATTCAAAAAGCATCCACATGATCAAGGAACAATTGGCCTCCGTGTTCCAGACCAAAGATTTGGGTAATCTCCGATACTTTCTTGGCATCGAGATAACTCCTCGTCCTGATGGCCTTGTCATATCTCAAAGAAAGTATTACCTTGAATTCTTCAAGACGCTGGCTATTCTGGTTGCAAGTCAACTGACACACCCATGAATGTCAATCACAAGCTCTGTGATTTTTCTACAGACTCTGATACACTCCTAACAAACCCAGAATACTATCATCATCTTGTTGGAAAGTTGATCTATCTAACAATTACAAGACCCGATATATCCTTTGTTGTTGGGGTTGTTAGGTGGTTAATGCATGTTCCACGGACCTATCATCTCCAGGCAGTTGAGCGCATTCTCGGATACCTGAAGTCTGCTCCTGGACAAGAGCATGTATATAAGCCCTCCTTATCTGTATCTCTCATTGACTATTTTGATGTTGATTATGCTGGATCCTTGGATGATCGTCATTCCATAAGTGTTTTCACGCATACTTTGGTGACATCCGCATCTTATTACATGGTGAAGCAAGAAACGGTCTGTCATCACACACTCATCTGCAGAAGCTGAGTATCAATCAATGGTCTATGTCGTCTCTAAACTCGCATTGCTGGAAAGCCTTTTGAGATTCCTTGGTGTCAAACTCTCCTCTCCTGCCACCTTGTTATGCGCTAGTCAAGTTGTTATTCATATTGCCAAAAATCTTTTGTTCCATGAACGTACCAAGCACATCGAGGTCAATTATCACTTTATTCGGGAAATTCTTAGCAAAGTCTTACCGCAACCACTATATTTACAATTCTTGTCCAAGCTTGATTCCTACGACTCGTATGCTCAAGATTGCGGGGGACTGTTGAATAGCTTATAAATAAATGCCTATATGATAGATCCATGTAAAGCTCTCTTAGGGATTGCCCGTGTTCATGACCGATAAACACTAGAACACTTATGTTTGCTAGTAGGGACTCGGAATCACTAGAATGTGAATAAGAATGTACTTAACTAAGAATGAAAAGAAAATACGATATAAGACATCTATATTCAAATGCAAGCTGAAATCTAGAATCTCTATATTTAATGATTTTGAAATTGGGAGAAAAATTTAGTTTAAAATCACGTAATAGGATAGACATTTATGCTCAAGTACTTTTATAGAAAGACATGCATAGACCATAACATGCATTTTCTCAGTATAAAATATTATTTTAAAAGCATGAACATATATTTTGATTCAAATATTTTTTAATGTCACTAAGAGGAACGGTTTTTCGTACTCACCATTTGGGCTAACCTCGTCTTCAGGCATTTCTTCTCAGGGTCACAGGTTGGGAGATACGCATAGGATAAGCTCCCGAGGTTGACTACTTTTTGTTTTTTCCTTTAAAATTTTTATATTCATTTAATTATAAATTGAGATGTATCCGACCCTTTTAAGTTTCAGTATTTCGGACTATTTGCTCATTTCAATTCTAGTTGCATCTGTGAATCATATTTGATACATTTCTTTAACCTTAACTCATGTTTTTAAAAATTTCGCCGTGTGCGTTAGATATTAAAAGCTATGTATATATTTATATATTGTTGCTTAATTTGTTTCATAGCACAAGTGTCGTCTGAGCTCATGAATTGATGTTAAGCTAGGTAAGGGTGTAACAATACATCCCCATGGGGCCTCGATCGTTCATGTAAGTTCCTATTTGATGCATTATTACTTTGCGTTGATTATTTGGTGAAATACATTATACATATGACTTGGTCGCAATTTGTAAAAATTTGCCCACTTTGAATTCTACCTGAAAGATTTTAATCGCCAAGTAATCTAAGTATTCTCTCTTTGATTTTAATTGAATCTTGCTTATATTTCAAATGTCCAGTATCTAGCATGTATGCTCATGGACTCTTTGCATAAATTAAGAATTTATAACCTTGGTGCATTGGTTAAGGTGTTGTCGTATGATCTTGAGGTCACAGGTTCGAGTTCTGGAAGCAGCCTCTTGCAGAAATGCAGGTTAAGGTTTGCCTACACTTCACCCATGTGGTGGGACCCTTCCCCGGATCCTCGCTACGCGGGGATGCTTTGTGCACCGGGCTGCCCTATTTTGCTGGACAATGTTGGAAGAGGAGAAATGGAAAATAGAAGTGCATATTATTCTTCCACAAAGGAGCTATATATAGCATTACAAGAAGACACTTAAACCGGACTCGCGATGTGGGACTAAACTCCTAAAGACTCTAATAGACTAATATAATAATAAACTCATAATTCCAACACTCCCCCTCAAGCTAAAGGGGGGACTCTTCAGCTTAGACACAACAAATAACGGCAATGGAGGTAAGGCGATGCGGGACAAACCATCAGACAAGCCACCGGGGGGAATTCCAAACCGGGGAATCAAGGCGAGGACATAGCCACACACGATGTTAAACCACACACACGACGCAGGACCCACAAATGACGTGGAATCGCTGGGAAACCGGTCAACCAACATCACCTACACATACAACATGCGAAAGTGAATGAATGATGTGGAGCAAATCATCAAACGAGTGATCGGGGATAATCCGTCAGAGATAGTCCGCATAAAGGGTGGTCCCACACAACACAGTCCCGCGCGACACGGTCCCACGCGACACAACCCGCTCAGGATAGAACACCAACATCATTCGTGTCCTATCATACGACCAATCAAAAAGACAAATGGGGAGACACATACGACATAAGCCTAGAGGCCGTGTGGAACGAAAGCAAAAAGTCGGGAAAGATCATCTGAGAAGCATTCATCCCAACACTCCCCCTCACGTGGAACACACGTGCATATAGGCATAACAACAACATGAAGCAAAAACAATAAAAAACCACGGATAGAGAACTGAAAAACAAAAAAAACAACTTCTGCGGGACATCAATGCCCCGAAAGCAGCAACAACAAGGATCCATGGAGGTAACAGCATGTAGTATCCATGGAGTTCAGCAGGCACAAAGCTCAGAAGCATCAACCAAGAGGGCAGCATCATGGGAATCCATCGTTCATAACAGCAAGCCACTGGAAGCAGGACTGAATCGAATCGAAGGAGAGGAATTAGCGTTGCAACAATACAGGATGGACGAGGCCTGGCAGCGACTCGACGGGATAAGGTAGGAGCAGCAGCGACGCTCCCTAGAAATCGGATCGAGGGAGGAGAGTAGAGCATCGATGTCTGAGGGACGTGGGAGAAGTAGCGTCGGGAGAAGCTCCTGCAGCGGAGATGGAAACGTCGATGCTGACGGATGTGTAGCAGGGATTGACGACGAGGGACGACCGGATCTGGAGTCGGGAGAAGCTCCAACGACAGAGATGCACGGAATCGACGATGCACGGGATAAGCGGTCTCGAATGAGAACGGGGTGATTGATACCTTCGTCGAGAGAAAAGATCTTCTTCTCCAATCCGCTGGCATTGTCGAAGAAGAAAGCTCGATGGGATCAGTATTGTCGGCAGAGAAGAAGAATCACGACGGGCTCCTGTAGAGGAAAAAAAATGGCGGAAGAAGAGGGCATGACGGGCTTTAGTGGGGGAAGAACCGCTCCCGTCGAAGGAATCACGGGACAATCACGTCGATAGGAGCGGGGGGAGAAGCACCTGTCAGATCCCTAGCCAAGGAATCGACCAGACCAAATCAGAGAAGCGGAAACCGCTCGATGGGAACGGGACGGGGTTAAGTGGCAGCCACGGGAGGAAATGTTTAGGGTTTTAGATCTTTGGCTATGATACCATGTTGGAAGAGGAGAAATGGAAAATAAAAGTGCATATTATCCTTCCACAAAGGGGATATATATAGCATTACAACAAGGCACTTAAACCGGACTCACGATGTAGGACTAAACTCCTAAAGACTCTAATAGACTAATATAATAATAAACTCATAATTCCAACAGAAAATTGTATGAGCATTGCATCATTTAAATCCTTTCACGACACTACACTTACATTCATCCATTAGAGTTCTGTTAGAGCGCACTCACACCAAGATCGTCACATTATCATATGTCATAGATCCTGCATCGAAGGAGTGAGAGGATTTCGTAGCCAAGAACGATCATTTCAAGTGACCAAATAGTTAAGAGGCTAGTGGGTTGCAATTGGAACTCAAGAGGGACCGTCGCATGTAGGCATGTGTAACTCAACGATTAGTGTTACTCAATGTTTAGTTGTTACCAAAGGGTTTCATTATGTCTCAACCAATAATGGAAGTTGAGGTGTATCGTTCTCACGGCATATGCATTGCTTTCACAGAGTAACTAATTAGTCCTTAGTACTTTTTCACAGGTATAGTGATGCTTTCATAGGCCATGTTGGCGTGTATTGGACCTAGGTACTTGCGGATTAACCTGTTGGTAGAGCTCCTAAAATATAATGAAGGAAGCTAACATGCATGGAAATATGAGATAAAGAAAGAGATTCACATCTGATTATGTTTGTATACTGCCTTCAAAACATAGAGACTTGAGGGTTCCTTTAAATAGAAATTACACTTATTTACTTGTTCACTCGAGTTACTTTTAATATATATAGTTATAGCCTTACAGTTATATTACCCATGAAACTCCTTAGTATTTCAATTCATACAAGTTGTGAGTGCTAATAATTTACTTTTGTGTTGGCAACACATACGCCTTGCATGTTTGACTAATACCTTAGTTTACTTGCAGCATACACATGATTGGCCATTGTTAATGTGTTTGAGTTGGATAGAATATTTACTACTATCTTAGGTTGTTTTATAGGATTACAATGTCAATGTAATAATGTTAATTAACCATAAAATATGAGTGGATTTAGTTAGCGGAACAAAATATTATTACTTTACTTACATTTTGCTATGACAATATAATTATGTGTGATTTGTATCATGACTTTGCACCTTAATCACGTTAACGTCCTTCTTTCAAACACATGGTATCTAAGGAATATTAAAGCATGTGAAGATAATTTAAGAGACGTCACCGAATATACCATGCATGGAACAGATTGCCTTCCAAGCTCTGGCCATGTTGGAACACGACCATCCATGACTGGAGCCCTCAAAGGCCAAGCACGACCAAATAATCGTTTTCTCACTGGGAGAGGCCTATCCGACTCACCAAGCCGAAGGAAGCTTGATGGTATCCTGCTATTCTGAAAGACACCATCAGAACTTGTTGTACGATGGTAGCATGGTTCAAGAATGTTGTAGATGTTCAGGCTCCAAATCGCCTGATATGAAATATTTATATATACATAGAAATCGAAATCACAGATTGGAAATGTTGAATTCACTAGATTTTAGTAAACTTGGTGGAAATAATTACCGTGTCGATATTGCTCAAGCTTTCTTCGCAGCGTTCATTAATTGGATTCCAATAACTTTCATTGCATGCGGCATTAGTCTCCTGAAAGAATTAGATTGCAATTAGAAAGTATATCAAGGATCGGATTAGTTCACTAATTCCTACCTAATCGGAATTTGGTTGCCTGCTACTAAGTTACTGTGATCTTGGTGAGATGCTATTTAACAATGAAATTAATTTGTAATTGGTACATTGTATGAAAAATCCATGATGGTCAATAAGGAAAGTCGCGAACCTGAAACAAATCATCGGATATGAGACCCATTCCATGTGCAAATGGAACGAGAGCGTTACCATCATATACTTCGTCAGCGACACCATTTCCAACCATGTAGCCCTAAAAAAACATGCATGCATTGAAAACTAAACTAAAACTGAATTGTGTCCAAGGGTCGTTTACTGGGACATCCCATCTAATATTGCAAAGTACAAGGACATCCTCTCTATCTTTCAAAATTATCAAAACCTCCGCTCTATGTTTACATTGTTAACATGTACAAAAAAAAGTTTGAGGTGAGTTGTACATGTATGTTAACCGTAGAAAGAGCTCAAATTCTTGTATGTATTTCTTGTGTATCTAAATACAAGGAGAGAATACAAATATATAGGAGAGAAAAGGCGAGAGGAAGTCCTATACAAGATGTGAGACTAATAAGAGAAGAGGGAAAAGATCAAAAACATGGGCCCTTACATGGGCTTTTCTAACACTCCCCCGCAAGCTGGAGCATACAAATCGTATGCGCCAAGCTTGGACAAGCACTGATAGAAGAGAGTATTGGAAAGAGCCTTTGTGAGGACGTCCGCAACTTGTTCTGTCCCCGGAACATGCTTCAGGTCGAGTTTCTTCATTTGAACCTTTTTCCGGATGAAGTGACAGTCAACTTCAATATGGTTTGTTCTCTCGTGGAATACCGGGTTCTTGGCTATATGTATGGTAGCCTGGTTGTCACAGAGGAGGAGAGAGCTGGGGAAGGGAGATTTACACCCAGATCAGTAAGAAGACCTTCAAGCCAAGTTAGTTTAGAAACCACCGATGCCATTGCCCGGTATTCTGCCTCAACTGATGATCGAGCAATGACCACTTGTTTCTTGCTTCTCCAAGTAATCAAATGTCCTCCAAGATATGTGCAAAAGTCACTGGTTGACCGTCGATCATCAAGGGAACCAACATAATCAACATCGGAATAAGCCACCAGCGTTGGAGCTGAAGATGAGATTTTGTAAACCAGACCTTGACCAGGAGCCATTTTAAGGTATCTGAGAATGCGTTCAACAGCCTGAAGATGAGATCTTCGAGGGGTATGCATGTATCGACTGACAATACCAACAGCGAAGGAAATATCTGGTCTGATTACTGTGAGGTAGATCAATTTTCCAACGAGACGACGATAGTATTCTGGATTCTGGAGTAGGAGATCTGAGTCAGATGCCTGAGCACACAACTTGTGATTTGCATCCATTGGGGTGTCAATTGGCTTACAGATAATGTCCAGCATCTCGAAGGAGGTCGAGGCAATACTTCCGCTGAGAGAGAACGAGACCGGCTGGCCGTATGGCAACCTCAAGGCCCAAAAAGTACCGAAGGGACCCCAGATCTTTTGTTTGAAAAACTGTGCCTAGGTGTAGTTTGACCTCCTGTATTCCTTTCGAGTCGTATCTCGTAATTATGATATCGTCAACATAAACTAACAGAAGAACTGTTCCCGTTGTTCGGTGACGAGTGAATAGCGAGAATTCTGCCGAGCTGCGAGTAAAACCAACCTCTCGAAGGGCCTTACTGAATTTGTCAAACCATGCCCGTGGGGATTGTTTGAGACCACACAGATCCTTCGTCAGACGACAGACCTGAGACTCCCCCGTGGTCTCAAACCCGGGAGGTTGGTGCATATATACCGTCTCTTGGAGATTGCCATTCAGAAAGGCGTTCTTAACATCAAGTTGGAATAAAGGCCACCGACGATGGACAGCCACGGAGATGAGAACTCGAACGGTGTTGAGTTTGGCAACCGGAGAAAAGGTCTGTTCATAGTCGAGCCCCTGTTGTTGGGTGAAGGCACGAGCCACCAGACGAGCTTTCAGGCGGTCAATCATTCTATTAGCAGTATGTTTGATAACATAAACCCATTTACACCCAACCGATGTGTGACCCGGAGGAAGGGGTACAAGAGTCCATATTTGGTTAGCCCAGAGAGCAGTCATTTCCTCTTCCATGACGGCCCGCCACCCAGGATGTTGTAGCGCCTCCTGCACAGAGTTAGGAACCGAAATCGAGGAAGAGAAGTAGCAAATGTGTGGAGGTGAGGAGAGAGGCGATGCAAGGAGACACTTTGCCAGAGGATGAGCAGTGGAGGTAGGTACCTGATCAGCAAGGCGCGGAGTAGCTGAGGTCGAGGCCGACTGCATAGGGGCAACAGAGTCGAACGGGCGCGTGAGTGGACACGGATAACAGGTGGCCTGGAGGGGGCGGGAGTCGGAGCAGGTGGTACCAATGGTAGAGGTGTAGTAACGGGAATAACGGGTCATGGGAGGAGTGATGGTAGAGGTTCTGGCGTGGATGGAGTGGGTAAAGGAGCAGAGAAGAACGGTTGATCTTCCCGGAAGGTAACATCAGTAGAAACGGAAACCTTGCGGGTAGCGGGAGAGTAACATACATAGCCTTTCTGCGTACGCGAATAACGAACGAAGACATGTTTAGTGGTCCGGGATTCCAACTTGTCCGAAGACGGACCCAGGCGGTGGACATAGCAGGTGGAGCCAAAAACCCGAGGCAGGAGAGGGAAAGTCGGAGTAGAGGGAAATAGTAGGCTAAACGGAGTAGCATAGTGGAGGACGAAGGAAGGGAGCCGGTTGATCAGGAAGCACGCAGTAGAGACCGCAAAATTCCAGTAACTTTTGGGAACATGCATTTGAAGCATGAGAGAGCGGGCAACATCAAGCAAGTGTCGGTTCTTCCGTTCGGCAACGCCGTTTTGCTGGGGTGTGTAAGCACATGATGTTTGATGAAGATCCGGAATTCAGAGCACAAGGCCGCAAAGCCGTGGCTAGTGTATTCGCGAGCATTATCGGTGCGTAATGTTTTGATGGTAGTGTGGAATTACGTACGGATTTCAAGAACAAAGGCTCGAAAGATACGGGGAAACTCGACACGATCACGCAGTAAGTAAAGCCACGTTGTGCGAGAGTAGTCATCAATAAACGTGATAAAATAGCGATAACCAGAAATACTAGTAATTTTATAAGGACCCCAAATGTCTGAATGCACTAAATGAAAAGGAGCAGTGCTCCGGGTACAATGTGCAGGAAAAGAAGAACGCGGCTGCTTGCCGAAGATACAAGATTCGCACTGAAAAGGATGAAGGGAAACATTAGGAAGAGCCCACTGGAGCACCGGGAGAGGAGCGTGGCCAAGACGTCGATACCACTCACTGGAGGAGACAAAAGATAGGACAGTGGGATAGTCATCGAGAAGGTAGAGCCCGCCCTGCAGTGTGCCTTTACTAATGGCAGTCCGTGTCCGCTGATCCTGTATGAGAAAAGAATAGGGGGGAATATGACAGAGCAATTTAGATCATTTGTAAGGCGACCAACAGAAAGTAAATTGAACGGGGAGCTCGGAACATGAAGAGCCGAGCGAAGGGAGAGCGATGGGTTGAGTAAAAAGTCAGCCGAGCCGGAGACAGGAACCGTCTCCCTATGTGCCACAGTGATGTACTTTGGATGAGGAGAATTCGTGTACTTGGGTGGCCGTTGTAAGGTAATATGATGAGTGGCACCCGAGTCCAGGATCCATCGCGGTCTGGTGGATAAACAAGCAGTACCTGCATTGGAGGCGGTGGTGATGGAGGCAGAGGGCGGGTTGAGCAGCCTTTGGAGTTGCTGGAGCTGGAGACGAACAGCCTCAAGGTCAGAAGGAGCGGCAGAGGATGTGTCCGCAGCAACTGAGGTTGTCGGACGAGGAGGATAACCAATCATCTTGTAGCAGGTCGCCGCATAATGGCCGTCCTTGCCGCAGTAGGAACAAGTCGGCCGACCTCGACCACCGCGCCCGCGACCCCTAGAACCCGAACGGCCACCACGACCGGAGGTAGGTGGGGGCAGTAAGGGGGAAGTGGTTTGCTGAAGAAGGGCCGAGGGCGAAGACGCAGTAGTATCAGGAGGAGGTGAAACACAGAGGACCATGGAGCATACATAAGATAAGGAGGGTATAGTGAAGGAAGCTAGAATCTGGGTGCGAATATTCTGAAGGTGAGGCGGGAGACGAGCCATCATGATGGAAATGCAGACGGCCTCCTTCGGAGCACGCTGAGTAGCATGGTCATTGGTAGACGGTTGATGTTGAATCCAGGCCTCAGCGAGAGTCTTTGCACGAGCGACAAAAGAGGTCATGTCCGAAGCCCCCCCCCCCCCCCCCCCCCCCCCCGTGTCGAGCGCCAGAAGATCGGTGAGGATGTCATAGAGATGCTGAAGACTGTCTTTACACGAGTACAGGGAGTGCAGTTCATCCCACATAGCTTTGGCCGTTTCGTAATACATGGCCATCTGATACGGTTCGCCATTGAGGGAATTGAGGAGCCAGGTCTGAACACGGCCATGATTGCGGAGCCATTCGTCGGTAGAAGGAGAAGGAGGAGCCTGAGTGAGGTGAGGCAAAAGACCCTTGGCCTGAAGAACCCGGCGAACAGAATGAAGCCAAGGGAGAAAATTCTTCTTCCCGGAGAGGGAAATTGTTGTAAACCGCGGCTCATCACGGATTTCAGGAACAGGTGTCGGGCGGTCTGTAGAGGGGCTAGCCGCAGTTGAGTCGCTGGAAGCCATTGCGGGGAGAGGAAGCAGAACCGGCGGCCAGCAGTAGCGGATTGATGCAGGAGCCCGCTGGGAGGAGGGCGAGCAAGAACCCCGAAGGGCAGGTTGCGGCGGCTAGGGCAAGAGGCAAGGAGGAGCAGTCTGCAGCGAACTAGGGCAGTTCGCAACGAGTAGAGAGGGCAGTCCGCAAGTGCAGGAAGTGAGCTCGGCGAGAAAGGGCAGGCCACAAGGCGCGAGTGGAGATAGGGAGCGACGGACTGGAGCAGTCTGCAAGAAGGGAACTTGCAGCAGAACTTGAGCAGCTCGCGAGAAGAGAGGCCGCAGCGGCGGACTGGAGCAGTCCGCGATTTGAGAGAGGTCGCAGCGGCGAACTGGAGCAATCCGCGATTTGAGAGAGGCCGCAGCGGTTAGGAACAGTCTGCGTTATGAGAGAAGCCGCGGCGGACTGGAGCAGTCCGCAAGAGGGGAAAACGCAACGTATCTTGAACAGCACACGAGAAGGGAGCCCGCAGCAGTATGAGCAGTCCGCGGCGAGAAAAATTAAGAGACCGCGAGCGAGAAGAGCTCGGTCTGGACAAGGGTAGAAGCTCGCAAGTTAGGAGAGAGGAAAGTAAGGGAAGAAAGCCCGCAGCGGACTGGAGGAGCTCGCAGCAGACTGAATGAGAACTGCAGGGAGAAGTGGGCCCCGCGGGACAGGGAGAGAGGAGGCTATAAGAAGCCCGAGGAGGAGGGTGGAACCACGGTGAAGAAGAGGAAGCGGATGCAGAAATACAGGCCGCTGAAGATTGCAGGTCGCAGTTAGCCAAGCAGCTAAGGGAAAAAGGCCGGATAGATAGAGCAGGCCGCAGGAAGCCGCAGGAAGCCGCAGGAAGCCGCAGGAAGCCGCAGGAGGCCGCAAGAGAGCGCAGGCCGCAGCGGGTAAACTGAGCAGGCCGCAGGAGATCAAAGGAAGCGGATAGAGTTCGGGAGTCCGCCGGAGGCAACGAGTCCCTCTGATACCATGTAGAAAGAGCTCAATTTCTTGTATGTATTTCTTGTGTATCTAAATACAAGGAGAGAATACAAATATATAGGAGAGAAAAGGAGAGAGGAAGTCCTATACAAGATGTGGGACTAATAAGAGAAGAGGGAAAAGATCAAAAACATGGGCCCAATAATGGGCCCTTTACATGGGTTTTTCTAACATTAACAATGTATACATAGGGGGGAGGTTTTGGTAATCTTGAAAGATAGAGAGGTCCATGTAATTATGTAAAGTGGATCGTGAGTTTTTTTTGTAATTATTCCTTGTGTATGCTTCATTGATAGCAAAAAATGATGTGGCATCTAGCTAACCTTGAAATTTATACTTGGCTTTATTCCAACTTTTATTCCTGATTTAAAGAATAAAAAAGTTAAAAAGTCAAATTAAACATTAAAAACTCATAACAAAGATGTTGAATTAAGTGAGAATACCATCAGCAACTTCCGCAGCGAGAGTAGGAACATATACTCCTGCATATGATTCTCCAGAAATATAAAAAGGATTTGCGAGGAACTCAGGATATTGCTCAAACCACTGAAGATAAAAAAGAAATCTAGGAAAAATGATACACATTAACATAAAGCAAGATAGTGTTGCATTCTCAAATAACTTAGAATCTAATCTTCTTCATTAACAAGCAGATCATAGTTGTTTTCTCTCTTGACAATTAATAAGTATTACCTTCAACAGAAACTTGTGAGAATCTGAAGCAGTCTTAAGATCTCCAGTAGTATAATCTGATTTATTAACAGAATATGATAATCCGACACCGGCGGGAGAATCCAAGTAGATGATACTAGAAACCTGAATTGAAAAACAACTATTGTTCTTGGTTATCATATATTATAAGTTAATCAGCTTTCAGCAGTTAGCCTTGATAGAGAGATAGATTTAGTAATACAATTTTGATCAAGCTTCATATTTATAATTAATCAAATGCTTCACCTTAGACCAGCTGTAACGATTCAGCTGCAGCTCTGGAAGGCTTCCCTCTGTCCCCACTGATTTAAAATGAAATGGACCTAGCATTTTCAAATAATGCAAAGAGTCAACCCATGAGAAATTATACTCTAAGCACTATATGAATTCAACTGAAAATAGACATAAGATAATAGGTTATATAAAATTTTCGTATTGGGATGTTAACAATTCTGTCTCAAGTATATCCAAATCTAGCACGGAATATAGGTGCAGCGAGTAAATCAGCGAACACAGCAAGCCAAGGCAGCTTTGAACCAATCCAAGCGCGAACAGGAAGATGCTAAACACTAGCTGAAGAAACTCAAAAGCCAAGTGCATAATAAGCCAGACCCAATAAGAAAAGGTCTAGCAGAATAATCAATTCAAGTCAAGAATACTATAAGCTGTAATTAAATACGTGCTTCCTTCCATTGGCGCAATTATATTTGAATACCTATAGATTTGTATAAATATAAGACTAATGAACAAGAAAAGGATTGAAAAGTGTATCCGTAATTCTCTCTCTCTCTAGATCGTCATGACATTCTTCAACTAATCATAAGTTAGAAGCAAGCCCATACCATGTATTAGGATTAAAAATAACACCACAAAATTATCTTTTCCTTAAAGAGTTTTACTTGGAACAAAATAACATGAATTGAATGTGGAACTATATACACAACCATCATAAACACATATGAGATTACGTTGAGTCACTAAAATATACATTCTTGCATACAGTACACCTTACATAAAGGTTGTTATCCAATACATGCATAGTTACATAATCATTTAGATGGCATATTAGTAAGACAACTGCTCATCCAAAGCTTTACTATGTAAAACTTCATTTAACTCTTAAATACTTGGGGAAGCTTTTTTCCAGCAATTAAATCATAGGAGGTACTGGCAAAAGACTGAGTAAGAATCCCCTTTCTTTGAGTGCACTAGCATATCCTTAAACAAGATGGAATCCTCAAATAACATAAAAAATTATAACCTCAATACATAAGCATGCTCTTCTAATTTTTCATGTGTGAATAAAATATCCAATAGTCAGTGAATATGAAGATCAGCTAACATGCAGTACTAAATATCATTAAGGCATTCTTAAGAACACTTTATAAACTTATGAACAATCCAACTTATGATGCATAGCATCATGTCATGTCATGTTCATGTTCAATACATAAACATAAGCTTATTGTTGAAAGAAATATGTGTAAAGGCCAAAGTAAAGGCCCATCTTGGGCCTTCTTCTTCTTTAGGATTTAGTCTCACATCTTAGAGTGAGATTTCTTCTCCTCTCTCCCGTCATATATAACTGTACAAATACATGTAAACATGGTTGTCAGGATCGCGATGCGGATCATACGATCCTACGATCTAGATTTCGTAAAGTGATCCTCAATCCAATCCTACCATCCAATCCGATCCAACCTCGAAACAATCTCATCTAGGATCTTGATCCTGACCACCTTACATGTATGTAGGCATACTAATGAGAAATTAATAAAAATTATATTTTATTTTTCTCCATTTTCATGTATTTCTATATGGTATTAGAGGTCAATCGATACTCAATACTTTTTTTGGTCTTGTTCTAGCCCGTACCGTTCCTGCTCTTCTGGGTGGTTAGATTTTTTTATAACCGCAGCTGTGTGGTTCCTGCTCTTGTCGTCCCCCCACCCTTCTCCTTTTATAAGTTTTTGTTGGGCCCCTCCCGTCTGCTACTTCCACCGCCTACCTTGTCTAGCCATCTATTGGTCGCACTTCTCTAGACACGCTTCTTCAACTCTTGGTCGTCGCTGCTTGTCGCTTGCTCAGTGCCTCCTGTTCAGTTCCAGCACGCCGCTCCTGGTCGTCGTGGCCTCTCCCTGCGACTGCTCGGCGAATTTTTGCGAAGCTCCTTTCCGCAAGTATCTGACCGCAAGATTCTGACCGTCGGGCATTCAGCTCACCGCTCCTAGTCGCCAAGGCGTCTTCCTGCGAGCTTCCCTCATCGCCAGGTCGTCTGTTCGCAATAATTGGTCGTTGCTCGCCTGCTCGCCGCTAGTAACTGTCAACTATCGTCTGTTCACAATAACTCTTTGTCGTTGCTCGCTTGGTCGCCCGGCTAGCGGCCACTCCCGACAGGGTGCTCGCAGCAGTCTAATAGTGGAGTATTCGCTCTTACCAGTGGCCTGCCCGCAGGAATCTAACTGCAGAAGCAAGATCACGGGGCCTTCTTTTTGCCAGCAGTTTCCTACCTGCAGTAGTTTTTCGTTGGCTAACAACAGCTGGATGCCCGCTGCTGCCTTCCTTTGTTACAATGGGCGTGAATGATGCCTCGTCTCTTCTTGCCCGTGCAGCTACCCCTCTTCCTGAAGTTCGTGATGAGCTTCGAACTACCACCATTTCTTTTAGTGGGAAGAAGAATTATGTTGAGTGGGTGCACTTCGTCCATCGTGTTCTTAGACAAAGGGCCTTTTGCATCATCTAACTAGTCACACCTTCTGCGCCCACTAAGGAATGGATCTGTGATGACGGTCATATCCAATCATGGATCCTCAATTCCATGGATAGTGACCTTATCGTATGGTCATGTATCATGAGACGGCAAAGACAATGTGGGATGAGCTACATTCCATCTATTCCGGCAAGGACAGTCTTCAACACATGTTTGACATCATCACGGACTTTTAATCTCTCGACTCAGGGGTTGAAGACGACTTAACCTCCTTTGTTGTGCGTTCCAAAATATTAGTCGAGAGTTGGATTCAGCATCAGCCGCCAACTACGGATCTTGCTTCCCAACGTGCTCAAAAATAGGTTGTTGGCATTGCCATGATGATGGCTCATGTTCAGCCTCATCTGCACAGCATCAGGGCTCAAACCCTCTCCTCCTCCAACATTCTCTCCCTCTCTGATGTTTGCTCCATGTTGTTGAAGGTAACACCACCACCAGATGCTCCTGGACCTCAATCTCCTGCTCTCCTCCAACACTTATCTATATCTCACCCCACTCCTCCATCAGCTCGTGGAAGTCGCACCAGGTACAGAGGTAGAGTTCGCAGCGGCCGACCTCATCTCAAGTGTACTCACTGTGGCAAGGATGGACATCATGAGACAACCAGCTATCATAAGAATGGTATGTCTCCTCCACCCCAAGCCTCCGTTGTTTCTGATACATCTTTTGCCACTCACGTCGACATTGATGTCATGCGCATCCAGCTACAGCATCTCCAAGGGTTACTTAATCGCCCATCTGGCTCTATTGCTTCTATCACCAATACATGTATCTTCTGTCTCTCCTATAGACCATAGTGGAGTGTGGACTCCAGTGTCACCCACTATATAACTTCGCAAAAACTACATCAGTACTTAGATTCTCTGCATCCCAAGTTTATCATTGTGGCCAATAGTGGCACCGCCCCTATCTCAGGTTCCACTAATATGCTTCTTAGTCCATCTATCTCTCTTTGCCCAGTCCTTTATGTCCCTGGCTCCTCTTTCAATCTTCTTTTTGTTAGTCGTCTTACTCAAGACATTGACTGCTTTGTAATCTTCACATCTTCTTCTTTTGTTGTACATGATCGACGGACACAGAATATTATTGGTAAATGACGATTGTCCAACGGGTTCCAGACGTTTCTCCCACAATTCTCTCATCTGTCACCTCTGTGTATTGGCACTGGCGTCTTGGGCATGCTCCTCTTCCAATTCTCAAGAATGTTCTTCCTGATCTACGTCTTCCTGACTTTACCTGTAAGTCATGTATCTTCGACAAACAACATTGTTCTTCTTTTCCCCCTAATTGTACTCGGAGTGATGCTCCTTTTGATTTAATTCACTCTGATATTTGGGGACCGTATAAAATTGTTAATGTTTTTTGGTTATCGTTATTTCATTACTTTTATTGATGATTATTCTCACATGACGTGTTTATACTTACTACATGATCAATCGAATCTAACTCATGTGTTTCGTGTCTTTATTAATGAAACTCGTATACAATTTTCCATATCAAATAAAACTATTCGCACAGACAATGTGCTTGAATATACTAGTCATGCATTTGATAATCTTTATACTGAGTTTGACATTATCCACCACACCTCATGTGCTTATACTCCTCAACAGAATGGTGTGATTGAGCGTAAGAATCATCATCTTCTTGATGTCGCTCGCTCACTTATATTTCAAATGCAGGTTCCCAAATCTTATTGGCACTTTGCAGTATGCCAGTATCTACAACATGTTATCTCATCAATCGTCTGTCATCCTCCATTCTCAACTATGCAACTCCGTTTAGTCTTCTATTTCCCTCAACGCCTCTCTTTTCCATCACACCTCGAGTCTTTGGTCATACGTGTTATGTCCATTATCTTGATCCTTCCACTGACAAACTTGCTCCTCGTGCTACAAAATATATGTTTGTTGGTTACTCCCGTATTCAGAAAGGGTATGTGTGCTACTTTCCCAACAATCGCAAGGTTGTCATTTCTGCAGATGTCACTTACATAGAAAACCAACCTTTTTACTCTCTCCATCCAGCACCTCTTGCACCGTCGTTTTTATCACGTCTTACCGCCCCTGTTATATATCATTTTCCACCACTTCTTTCAACCCTAATTCCCCTATCATCCAAACCACCTCTTCTTCGCATAAACACTCATCGTCCTCCTCGCTCAGATTCCCCGCAAAAATCACCCTCTACTAGTGATACCCCGCGACCACAAGATCTGGCACTTGTATCTTGGCTATGTCAGTATCATTGCATCGCCTCTCCCCGACACTTCTCAAATTCGCAACTTCTTTATCCTCAATTTTTTACCTAATTCTTTGCAGGAGGATCTCCAACATCCGGGGTGACGTGCGGCCATGGATGAGGAAATGACTGCCCTCTAGGCTAATCCAACTTGGGATCTTTCCTCCCTTCCTCCGGGACAGACTTGCGAGGGATGCAAGTGAGTCTTTGTGATAAAACATGCACCAGATAGACCAGTTGAACGCATCAATGATCGTCATGTGACTCGAGGATTTACTAAGCAACAAGACCTCGATTATGATGAGATCTGCTCGTCAGTCGCTCAGTTGAATACTGCTCGTGTCTTGATCTCCTTAGTTGTTTATCGACAGTGGCACTTACATCAATTGGATGTCAAGAATGTATTTCTCAATGGAGACCTTCAAGAAACTGTCTACATACACCAACCTCTCGGGTTTGAGATCACAGGAAAGTCTCTTATTTGTCACCTCAAAAATCTATTTATGGTCTCAAACAATCTCCACGCGCATGATTTGACAAGTTCAATAAGGTTGTCTATGATGTTAGATTCATTCGGAGCTCAGCTGATTTATCTCTCTTTACTCGTCATCGACCGATAGACACAGTGATTCTCTTAGTTTATGTCAATGATATTTTGATTACATGTGATGATTCCGTAAGAATACAAATGATCAAACAGCACTTGAATTCAGTCTTTCAAACTAAAGATCTAAAAAATCTTCGGTGCATCCTTAGCCTTGAGGTAGCAAGACGTCCCGATGGTCTCATCCTATCTCGACGGCAGTACTGTCTTGACCTTCTTCATGACTCTGAATGCAAGCCCGCTGATACTCCTTTGGATGTCAAACACAAGTTCTGCACTCATGCCTCCGACTCCGATCTACTTCTTCCAAACCCAAAGTATTATCGTCGTCTTGTAGGAAAGTTGATTTATTTGAAGACTGCTCCTGGACAAGGGCTTATATACAAATCCCCATTCTTCTTCTCTATCTTTGATTGCCTACTCTGATGTTGACTATGTTGGCTCCCTAGAAAATCGGCGTTCCACAAGTGGATTTTGTACTTACTTTGGAGGTCACCTTATTACCTAGCACTGCAAGAAGCAGTTTGTGGTTGTTCGCTCATCTGCTGAAGCCGAGTATCATTCAATGACAGTTGTTGTGTCTGAGCTTACATGGGTAGAAAGTCTCCTAGGTGATTTGGGAGTCAAACTTTCCTCATCGACCACTCTATTTTGCAATAGTCAAGCGGTTTACACATTGTCAAGAATCATGTATTCCATGAACGGACCAAACATATTGAAGTTGATTGTCATTTCATCTGAGAGAAAGCTCAATTGAAGAAGCTGGAATTAAAACATGTTCCTGCTACTGAGCAAGTTGTTGATGTTCTCACCAAGGCCTTACCACGCCCGTTATACTATCAGTTCTTATCCAAGTTGGGTGCTTATGATTTGTATACTCCAAATTGTGGGGAAGTATTGAAAGAAATGTGTAAAGGTCCAAAGTAAGACCCATCTTGGGCTTTCTTTCTCTTTGGGATTTAGTCTCCCATCTTAGATTGGCATTTCTTCTCCTCTCTCTCTTCCTATATAAGTGTGCAAATACCTGTATGTAGGTATACTATTGAGAAATTAATAAAAATTCTATTTCATTTCTCTCCATTTTCATGTATTTCTACACTTATCAATACACTTATCCTTGCATGCATGCTCATGTATTGAAATATTAAAATTCAACTTCATGCATATACTATAGTAGAAATAATAGAACGCTAATAACGTGGGTTAATAACATCATACAAGTCACTCTTAGAACATAGAACTTTGCAGATACGATCATGAAATAGCATCATTTTGCTGGGCATATCATCAAGTACATCATTCTTTACGTTTTTCATAAGTCTGTACACATCTGAATCATTAAACATTATCGAACATATGTGCATCATGTAATAATTATAATGTTTAAGCATCATGTACAGCACCTTAGAACATGCCTTATTCATCATTGTATTCTTCATTCTACATGATTACCATTAAACAACTAAATTATTACAAGTGTACTTCATCTCTAAATCATACAGGTTTTGACATAAACCATACTTCTCAGAACATGACTGTATACAATAACTCAGCATCGCCATATCATCATAAGATATGACTGAAGCTAAACATCTTAATTTTTAATATGCCACTGAAATCACATCAAGCCAATTAATAGAAATATAATTATAAACTTTCTCCTATGAGTTGTTGATAGGATCATTTCAACGGAGCTGGTCATGGTTAGTCGAGGCCTCTAGGTATGCACTCACTAGAGACGGAACTAGGTTCATCATTTGGAAGAACAGAGCCAACAGTCATGTCTAGATCAACAGTGAGATATTGAAATGTATTTCTAGTTGTTTTCTGTCATATGCCTACTCGGATGATTGTCAGAGAAGCGGCCGGAAGCGGAGATGATGGTGGTTGTTATGCTACCGCTAGGTTTCTAAGCAGAAAAGGAACTAGGAAAGGAAAAACGGCTAGGGTTTCAAGGAAGAAGAAGGAATACCTGAATGATATTTTGCATGCCTCCAAAGAGGGGGGAAAAGGGGTATTTATGGAGCCCCCTTTTCCCTAGGGCCGGCCGGCCCCAATGAGGGCTGAACCGGTGTGGTTCAGCCCTCCTTCCTCTTATTGATTAGTTGCGGGCTGAACCGGATGGTTCAGCCCGGTCTTTATCCGGCGCTCCTTTGGGTCTTCTGGTGTATTTGAATCCTCGGAACCGCAACTCGTCCGGGGCCATAACATTCCCCTCCCCATCAAGAGGCAGCTTGTCCTCAAGCTGGAAGTCTGGAAATAACTCCCGGAACTCCAAGAGGTCCACCCACGTGTTGTGTGCGGCAGACAGATCTTTCCACTTGACCAGAATCTCCGAACGGTACTCCGTGTCATGTTTCTTCCATCTGGTCAGCAGAATATCCTCTGGGTTGGGACGCAGCTCCCCCGTCGTAGTAGCCTCGGGTAGAGAGGGGAGCACAGTGGCTGTCGCGCCCAACTTCTTCTTCAGCAGTGAGACATGGAAGGTGGGGTGGATACGAGAGCCCTCAGGGAGGGCAAGCGTGTAAGCGACCGGACCCACCCGTCGAGTGATGTGAAACGGCCCATAGAACCGTGGGGCTAGCTTCTGATTGGATCGGCGAGCAACTGAAAGTTGTCTGTAAGGCTGGAGTCGGAGAAAGACCTCGTCCCCAACCTGAAAGGTTCGTTCGGTCCTGTGCTTATCGGCCTGCAACTTCATCCGGTCCTGAGCAACCCGTAGATTGTCCCGCAAGAGAGCCAAGGTCTGATCCCGGTCTCGTAAAGCTCGATCCACGGCCGGCAGGGCAGTGCTGCCCGGTTCATACGATCGCAGAGTGGGCGGTGAGCGCCCGTATACCGCCTCGAAGGGGGTGATCCGACTGGCCGTGTGATACGACGTATTGTAACAGTACTCCGCCCAGTGTAACCACCGAGTCCACGTGCGGGGTTCATCCATGACAAAACAACGAAGATATGTCTCGACCCCCCGGTTCAGCACCTCTGTCTGGCCATCAGTCTGCGGATGATTTGCCGTGCTCATGCGTAACTTGGTGCCTTGCAACCTGAAAAGTTCCTGCCAAAATTTGCTGACGAAGGTTGGATCGCGGTCCGATATGATGGAGCTCGGAAGACCATGAAGGCGCACTATCTCCCGGGCGAAGAGATCGGCGACGGTCTCCGCAGTGTAGGGATGGCTGAGAGCGAGGAAATGGCCGTACTTGGACAACTTATCCACTATGACCAAGATCACGGACTTGCCCTGGGACCGGGGCAAGCCCTCAATAAAATCCATCGAGACCGTCTCCCATATCTGCTGGGGAATCTCCACGGGTGTGAGCAATCCGGCTGGTGAAGACGTCTCATACTTCTGTCACTGGCACATATCGCACTGCTGCACAAAACGCTGTGTGTCCCCGCGTAACCCCCTCCAAAAGACGTTGGCCCGAAGCCGCTGTAAAGTGCGAAGCACTCCGGCATGGCCTCCGGCCGGAGACGAGTGGAACTCCTGTAACATGATCTCCTTCCAAGGGGAGGAAGCGGGAATGACCACCCTCCCGTGGTAATACAAATGTCCCCCAACTAGCTGGTATCCTGGCGGTGTGGGTTGGCCCTGAGACAAGGCCTCCACAATAGGTTGTAGCTCGAGGTCGGAGGCTATCTCTCTCTGAATGTCATCCAAGGACTCGATCAACGGCACCGAGAGAAGGAAGCAAGTACTGTCAGGAAGGCGGGATAGGGCGTCGGCTACCAAATTCTCTTTGCCCTGCTTATACACGATCTCATAGTCATATCCCAGCAATTTCGTCAACCACTTCTGCTGGAGGGGAGAGGCCAACCTTTGATCCAAGAAGTGCTTTAGGCTCTGATGATCAGTGCGCACTTTGAAATGATGACCGAGCAGATAAGGACGCCACAGAGTCACTGCATGCAAGATAGCGAGCATCTCCTTCTCGTAAGTGGAAAGACCCAGAGTCCGTGGTGCCAACGCCTTGCTGAAGTAGGCCAACGGCCGCCCCTCCTGCATCAAAACCGCACCGATACCCACTCCTGAGGCGTCCGTCTCTACCACGAACTCCTTGGTGAAATCCGGTAGTGCGAGCACCGGCGTGGTCGTCATGGCCTCCTTGAGGGTGCAGAAGGCCCTTTCCGCTTCGTCATGCCAAGTAAAGGACTCCTTGTGGAGTAGCTGAGTAAGTGGTCGTGCCAGCTTACCATAGTCCTTCACGAATCTCCGATAGTATCCAGTGAGGCCCAAGAAGCCTCGAAGTGCTCGCACGCTGGTCGGTCGCAGCCACTCCACCATGCTTTCGATCTTCTTTGGGTCCGCCCTGACCCCTTGAGCCGAAACCAGATGCCCCAAATATTCCACTTCTGCCTATCCAAACGAGCACTTTGATAGTTTGGCATAGAACTGATGCTGCCGCAGAATGGTAAGAACTTGTGCCACGTGCTCAACATGCTCCTCCCACGACCGACTATATATCAGTATGTCATCGAAGAAAATGAGAACCGATCGCCGTAGGAGGGGCCGAAAGGTCTCATTCATCACGGCCTGAAAGGTCGATGGGGCATTGGAGAGCCCAAAAGGCATCACCAAGAACTCGTAATGCCCATCGTGTGTGCGAAACGCCGTCTTGTGGATGTCTTCAGTCTTCATTCTGATCTGGTGGTAGCCGGATCGGAGGTCCAGCTTAGTAAACAAACTCGCTCCATGCAGCTCGTCTAAGAGCTCCTCTATCATCGGTATCGGAAACTTATCCTTAATTGTTGAAGCATTCAAGTTGCGGTAATCCACGCAGAAACGCCAAGAACCATCTTTCTTCTTCACCAGGATGATGGGTGAGGAAAAGGCGCTGGTGCTCGGACGTATGATGCCGGTGGCCAGCATTTCTTTCACACTTTTCTCGATCTCCGCCTTCTGAATGTACGGGTACCGGTAGGGACGGACGTTCGGGGGAGCAGCCCCTTCTTTCGTCTGTATGTCGTGATCCCTGAATCTGGGCGGAGGAAGTCCCCGGGGTTCTTGGAAAACATCTCGGAACTGTGACAAAAGTACCTGTATCCTCTCTGGAATGACCGGTGGGTCTTGGATCACGGCCTCCACCCCGACTATCATGGCCATAGGTGATCCCTGCTCCTCCAATCGCTGCAAGCTCCTCACGGAAATCTCTTTCAAAGGCGAAGACCGAATGCCCTGCAGGCAATAATCCTTCCCTTGCTATGTAAACTCCATCGTCAGACGAACCCAATCGGTGGTCACCCTCCGCAACTGTCGTAACCATTGGACCCCCAACACCATGTCCGAACCCCGGATCGGGAGCAGGTACATATCTGTGTGGCACACGTAGCCCTGCACGCGGATCTCCACCCTCTGCATCACCCCCTCGCACCTGAGCTTACTCCCATCTGCCACCATCACCTGGAAAGCTGCCTCTCTGTCAATTGTCTGTCCCACCTTCGAAGCGACTGCGGGATTGATGAAGTTGTGGGTACTCCCACTATCCACCAGAATGGTCACTCGCTCCTTGCCCACCCAGCCGGTGAAACGGAGCGTCACGGGGGCCGTACACCCCTCCATCGCCTGCAAGGAGACTCCGAACTCTGCCAAATCCAGATTTGCCAAATCCAGATCCCCCACATCGGTTGCTTCTACCTGTTCTTCCTCGTCATCCTCCTCATGCAACATGAACACCTGAACCTTCTGACAAGCGTGTCCCTTGGTGTACTTCTCATCACAGTTAAAGCACAGTCCCTTCTCTCTCCGAGCCTGCATCTCCGGCCAAGTCAGCCTGGTCATTGTAGGTCGCACGGTCGTTGGCTGCTCTCGTCGTCCCGCCACAGGGGCTGGAGGTGGTTTGGTTGTCATCCGGTTCCGCTGCCTGTTGTAACGTTCTTCCTGTATCCGAGCGATGCTAATGGCATGACTCAGACTACGCGGTAAGTATGCATGGACCTCGTCCCGCAAGTGGTCCTTCAGCCCGGAGATGAAACAACTCAGCAACGTCTGCTCGCCCCACGTAACGCGGTTTGCCAACCTCTCGAACTCCGTCCTGTACTCTGTGACGGATCCCCGCTGACGCAGTTTTTGAAGGGTAGCCTCCACGTCCTCATACTCCAGCGGCCCAAAACGAGCCAAAAAGGCCTCTACGAACTCCGGCCATGGAGCAAAGTTGCGTCCCCGCAAAAACCACTGCGTCCATTGATATGCATCTTCTTCCAGATGGAAAGCCGCCAGTTGTACCCACTGAGCCTCGGGAATCTCCTGATATTTGAAAAATAACTCCGTCTTCTGGATCCACTCCAGAGCATCCCCTCCCCTGAACTTGGGGAAATTCATCCGTGTCCGTTTGGGTTGCATGTATGGTCGCTGATTAGGTCCTCCCCAACCTCCACCATCTTGTCCCATTACTCCGGGTTGCCCAAAGTCTCCTTGAATTCCTCCCTGGTTCCACCCCGGATTTCTTCCCGGCCCCATATTGGTCGGACCGTATCCTCCATTATGTGCATTTGCTGGTTGAGGAGGAAAGAACCCCGTGGTACCGCCGAGAGGGACCGCATTTGCTCCGGTCGGCCGAAACAGTCCGAATCCTTGGTGTTGTGGTCTCCAGGGCTGTGCCGAAGGCTGCCCGAACCCCGATCCTTGCCGCAGCAGCCCTCCGTGAGTCGGGAAAGGCTGTTCGCACCCCCACGCTGATGCTGATCCACCGCCGGCCCCCCAGCAACCTCCCGTGCTGTCCGCCGCTCGACCAGGAGGGTCGAAACCCCCGCTGAACCCACCGCTGCCCTCCGGTTGTCCGCCTGGAAGCCCGCTGGTCCGGGTCGGGGCAGTCGTCGTGCGAACGACGTCGGGCGGTAACCCCGCGCCCGATCCCGAGCCCGACGCTCCGTTTCCGTGACTTCCGCCTCCCGGATTTCCTCCGTGAGCCGAGTTTGTCGCCTCCGTGTCCGATCCCGCGCCGTTCACGGCCTTCCCTTTCAGATTTTGCAAGAGGAGGGCTTTCAACTCCTCCAACTTCTCATCGAAGTGTTCTTCCATTTGTTGTTGCGAGTTTTTCATATTAGCGTCGATTGCCGCTACAGAGTCCGTCAACGCCACATAGTTCTCCTCGATGGCGGCCAATCTCGCCGTCTCCGCCTCCGTACGCGTCACCATGGTCGCAGGAAGGAGGCTCTGATACCAAATGTTATGCTACCGCTAGGTTTCTAAGCAGAAAAGGAACTAGGAAAGGAAAAATGGCTAGGGTTTCAAGGAAGAAGAAGGAATACCTGAATGATATTTTGCATGCCTCCAAAGAGGGGGGAAAAGGGGTATTTATGGAGCCCCCTTTTCCCTAGGGCCGGCCGGCCCCAATGAGGGCTGAACCGGTGTGGTTCAGCCCTCCTTCCTCTTATTGATTAGTTGCGGGCTGAACCGGATGGTTCAGCCCGGTCTTTATCCGGCGCTCCTTTGGGTCTTCTGGTGTATTTGAATCCTCGGAACCGCAACTCGTCCGGGGCCATAACAATGGTGGAGGATACAATGGAGCCCTAACTGCGGCTGCCTAAGCGGGTTGCTTGTTAGAGGAGAGAGCCACCAAATATCTCACAATAAGGGGACAAGAACTAGAACTCTTTCATTGCTTAATCCTTCTTCATACATGACAGGGGGTATATATAGGGCCCTAGGGCATAATTGTAAATACAACAAGGTGCATTAAAAAAATACGCGACATACGGCTTGACTCATACGACTAACTATATTAAAGACATGACCCCTAACGAAAACTCGAGACAATATAATAGTGTTATAATATGATAAATGACGGAGGAGCCAAAATCGATCCGTAACATCTCATCAGTCCCCAAAAATCGAGCTTGCCCTCAAGTTCGAACTTCGTGTGGATAGTCGAGTCATCTGGAATCTTGATCTCCCGCTAGAAGAGCGTCTAATAGTGCATCGCATCGGTGATGGCTTTAGCGAGGAGCGGTGTCGTCGTCGGAGTAACGGGCAGTGAAAGGAATGTGTCAGGTGTGGCAGGTGGAGCGGTGGGGAACAATAGCTGCAAAGCGACTGGAGGGGCTAGGGCCGGTGGCAGTACTAAATGTGGCGGAGTGGTGGTGCGCAGCAGCAGCAAGGCCGCTAGAGAAACGACAGTTGGCAACAGGTACGAAACCGTCGGGATCGGCGGAGCAAGTGCCGACAAAAGATGCGACGAGTTGGAAGGGGCTGGCAGAGCAAAGACTGGCCCCAACAGCGGACTGGAGACTGCATGGACTGGTGGCATCGGTGGAAGAGGCAGCGGCACGAGCTGTGGCAGAAAGACAGTTGTCGGATTCTTAATTTGGTGGAGGAGTGTGTCGGCATTCTGAAGGTGTGTGTCCATGGAGGTCATCCAATCTCATAACATTGATTGGATGGTGGCCACATTCGCGGCACTTAATTTTGTGTCCATGTAAAATATTTACTAAACTCAACTAAATCAATTAATTGATTGATTTAAACATTAATCAATAAAATAACCCCCATAGGTCTGCTTTTGTGATGGGCTCAAGGAAAAATGAAAGTGTGGGCAGCTGAGTTACGGCAAGCGCAAGGCACAAGAAAGTGTGGAGCACTGAGTTGCGCGGGGCTCGAAACTGCGGAAGCAGAGGAGCGAGAAGTTCCACACAGGACTCAATGTAGAAGGTTAGCTAAGATCGTTGATGCAAAAGCAGGCGTGCAGTAGAAATCAACAATTCGACAGTGGCGGGACGATGGAGGCGACGGTGGAAGAGGCGGAGAGTGGGGGAGACGTCAATTACGTGTGATACTTCCTTCGACGAACAAGTCGACGTCAGGTCTGTCGTTGCAGGAGACGATGCAGGTTACTCGATCGGCAGGGACGTCAACGGGTGTTTCTGCGTTGAACCATAGGAATCGCAGGACAATGATGCGGATTACTTGTGTGTTGAATCCAAGACTGCAGGCTTCAGTGTGTTGGGGCGTCGGTGATGACGATCCCGCAGGAATCTGGGCTTAGGCATGGACAACCATCCCGCAGGAGGTGGATGTTGTGTCAACATGCTTCGGCGGAAGAGGACTGATAGTTCTGGTACCAAAGTTGTTATGTGCCTACTCGGATGATTGTCGGAGGAGCGGCCGGAGGCGGAGATGATGGTGGTGGAGGATACAACGGAGCCCTAACTGCGGCTGCCTAAGCGGGATTACTCGTTAAAGGAGAGAGCCAACAAATATCTCACAACAAGGGGACAAGTACTAAAACTCGTTCATTGCTTAATCCTTCTTCATACATGACAAGGGGTATATATAGGACACCAGACATAATTGTAAATACAGCAAGGGGCATTAATAAAATACGCGACGCATACGACTTTACTCCTACAACTAACTATATTAAAGACTTGACCCCTAATAAAGACTCGAGCCAACATAATAGTAATTTAATATGATAAATGACGGAGGAGCTAAAATTGATCGGTAACATTTTCTTGAATTTTATTTATGTATGTGTAGCCACCATTATAATCGGTTAATCAAAACCGTCCATAATAGTCGTACGCACTCATCATTCTTATAAATATGCACATGGAGGCCCATTTGAAGTCATCGAAGATTTTTGGACAGAACCTCTACGAACGCTCGATCTCCCCATGGTGTCAAAGTTGTCGAACCTAGATATTGAAGTTTTGGAATCTAGGTGTCAAAGTCGTAGAATGTGTCGAAGCCTAGGAATTACTCCTCACTTGGCAAGCCCCCTCCCTCCATACAATCACCCAACCAGCAAGCCACCTCACCTTACTAGCCGACCATCAACTCCTCCCTCGTCTATGGAGCACTAAAACCTCCTTGAGGATCATGTATTCGTACTAGATGCATATCTGGTACCGTTATGTGCATGATACTCGGCGGATACATTTGTTCCTTAAGTCTATGGATACGCTTGGACTTGGCAAATAGTTATACATATTATGATAGTAGTATGTTTTTCTAAATTTAAAAAAAAAAACATGTCTTTTATAAAAAAAAAAATTGTGACTCATAAATGCAACTGGCGGTGTTTGTTTATTATAGTAACAAAATGTGCTTTAGATTTAAGTATCATTTTTTGTTAAAAATATGAATTTGAATTAAATTTTACTATTTTGTTTTTTTACTATATACATGTGCATATATATAGACACATAAACATGCATATATATAGACACATGAACATGCATATATATGTATATGAAAAGGTATATACATGGAAATATTGCATGTATATAGACACATGAACATGCATATACATGTATATGAAAAGGTATATACATGGAAATATTGCATGTGTATTTATATAAGAAAATTTTAATTACGTAGTACCCCAAACATACTTGTATTCTTTTTTTATTTCCACATGTCACCGTATCGAATACGCATCGTACCTGGTACCTATACTCGTACTGATGCTTCATAGTCCCTCATTCATAACCACCCCCACTTAATCCAAACTACCTAACCACCCACTCAACATTTTAATTACTACCTCAACCACCACCCACTACCGATAAAAACCAACTCATTCCATGTTTTCCTGCACAAAACCATCCACTTCCCCATCGAAAACTTCCATAATATAGAAATCGGTCCTTCCCCACTCTAGTTATTCACGATCCACACCTCCCTATCGTAGTTACTCAACTCCCCCCTCCCCGTTTTGACCCTCCACCCACGGAAATAATTCACCAGTTGTCTCATGGTTCCAGCACCCTTTATCACCTACTGCAAATTTCACCTACCTTCCCTAGAACCTAGATTCCTCTACCTAGGCTCATAATTCACTCGACACCCTTATGTGTCCTGCACGAAGATAGTGAGGATCCAGAAGAAAATTTTCTTTTACTGAATATTGGGGTATTCTACCACTTATCTCATGTCATGCAAAGCACAATCGTAAGAAAGAAAAATATGTTAACAAGATGTTGATATTAAGAAAAATTCTTGATCTCTTATTGAGAGGAAACAATGTCCTCATAAGTCATAAGCAATTCTATTCGACATATAATCTCTCTTGATAAATATCTAGATCTTTGAATGAGTATCTCGAAGAGAGTGAGGACTTCGGACGAGTTTTTATTATTGAATTTTGGGGTATTCTTCCACCTTATCTCACGTCATGCAATTAAAAAGCGTAACGAAAGAAACATACTAACAAGATGTTGATAATTTAGAAAATTCTCAGTTCCTAATGTGAGGAAACTATAGAAGCAAATCTATTCTACATATAATCTCTCTCAATAGATATTTGGATCTTTGTTGAAAAGCTTCTCTATCTTTCCCTGTTTATTAGTTATTTTGTTCCCTTTTTTGTTATTCTGTTATGCTTAGCTTCTAGACTTTTCTTTTCTTACGTCCTATATATACAGGACTCCTCATTGTAATAAGACAATATTTTTCAATTATGATATGCAATGTTTTTCCCTCTCTTTTAACCCGTTGTGAGATCGTCTTCTCCACTGGTGCTACTGTGAGAAAGAATCGGCCATGTTGTTTTAACATGGTATCAGAGCGCGTGGAATCCTAACCCTAGCCTTCCGATCTTCTTCTCTCCATTCAATGGTTGATTCCACAGAAGCACAAACTCTTCAATCAAATCAAGATTGACAAATTCCTACAACTCTTTCGTTGCAGAATTCTGATTATCCCGGAATCATTCTCGTTAATCAACTCTTTCGTTACTGATGGATCTACTACATACATCACGCATGCGGGAACTATTTTCCTTACAAATGACATAACACTGACTTATGTTCTATTTGTTCCTACCTTTAAACATAATTTGATATCAGTTAGTAAGCTCAGTTTAGATTCAAACAAGTCCATTTGTTTTGAATCTACTTGTTGTTTCATTCAGGACCATACGAAGAAGGGATTTAGTGAACTTGGCAGGCAAAGAGGTAGTCTAGACTATTTTCTTTAGCATCCAAATCAGACTACGAATAAGATCTCTGTTTTTCCTACTTCAGCAGCACACAAAGCTAGCATGGATAAAACAACTCTATGGCATCACAGATTGGGCCATCTCTCGACCCCTAAGCTTTGGCATCTTACAAATTTCATACCAGATTTACATACAGTCAAGCACTATGATTGTCATATATGCCCTCTAGCAAAACAATCTAAGTTTCCTTTCAATAAAAGTGACGATTTTTCATTGCATGCCTTTGATCTAATTCATTGTGATACATGTGGGCCATACAAGACCGCTACCCATCATGGTTACACTCTTTTTTTAACAATTATGGATGATTTTACCAGGTGCACGGACTTTTTTAATGCACTCTGAAATTGAAGTTTCTACTCTATTAACCTCCTTCATACAAATGGTTAATACTCAATTTAATACTTGTGTTAAAACTTGTCGTACTGACAATGGTTCAGAGTTCCTCAATAATACATTGAAAATCTTTTGTTTTAACAAATGGTATTGTACATCAACGAAGCTGCCCTTACACCCCCCAACAGAATGGGATTGCTGAACGGAAACACAGACATGTACTTGAAGTTGCTAGAGCCTTAAGATTTCAAGCCGAATTATCAATTTATTTTTGGGGAGATGTGTTCTCACAGCCACCTACCTGATTAACAAAGTACCGTCTAGTGTTCTCCAACATAAATCACCATATGAGGTCCTATTCAACAAACCTCCATGCTATGACAACCTTAAAGTTTTTGGTTTTCTATGTTTTGCCTCAACCAACTCCCCTAAACGTGACAAATTTGATACCAGAGCATGCAAATGGGTCTTTCTCGGTTATCCTCATAGCCAAAAGGGATATAAACTTTATGACCTCTCAACTCATCGAATATTCATTAGCAGACATGTTTCCTTTCATGAGCATGTATTCCCATTTCACAACAAAGGTAACCACAATATCAAGTGTTTACCTGTTCCTTCTGCTTATGATGAGATGGAATTTGAAACTGTCACAACTGAGCATATTCCAGACAATCAACATATTTCATATATCAATGATCAACAAATTTCAACACCTGCTCAAACTGCTTCAAACCATCCTCCTAACAGTACCAGAAGATCCACAAGAACAATCAAGCCTCCGCACTGGCAGAAGGATTACGTCTGCTCTCTAAATTCTGCTATCAACATTAATTCTCTCGAACACCCAGACAATTTAGATGAACCACAAACATATCAACAAGCATATAAGGATCCTCGCGGGTGCACGGCTATGTCCAAAGAGATTGCTGCCCTAGAGGACAACAAAACCTGGCGTTACTAAGTTTCCAGTTGATAAAAAAGGCAATAAGTTGTAAGTGGATATACAAAATTAAGCACAAGGCTGACGGGTCAATAGAACGATTCAAAGCACTACTCGTTGCTAAGGGCTTTACCCAAGTAGAAGACCTTGACTACCAAGACACTTTTACCCCGGTTGTCAAAATGACTACTGTCAGAACCTTAATTTCTCTAGGTGCCTCCAAGGGTTGGCCCATTACTCAGCTTGGTGTTGATAACGTATTTTTACATGGAGATTTACTAGAAGAAGTATACATGCACATACCTCCAGGCTTTATTATTCACGGAGAATATTCAAAGCCTGTTTGTCGATTAACTAAATCACTCTACGGGCTCAAACAAGCATTTAGGCAGTGGTTTGCCAAATTCTCCTTCACAATCGAAGAAATAGATTTTATTCAATCTCAAAGCGATCACTCCTTATTTACCAAGAAAATTGTTACTGATTTCACAGCTCTACTAGTATACGTTGACGATATTATAATCACTGGAACGAATCCTGCATCAATCACTAATTTCAAATCATTTCTCAATATAAGATTCAAAATCAAGGATTTAGGGGAAGTGAACATTTTTCTGGCCTTGCAGGCTACAAGAGATGAATCTAGAATTTATCTACACCAACATAAGTATTCCAATTCAATGCTACAGGAAATTGACATGTCTGAATGTCGTCCAAGTGATTTGCCCATGGAACAAAACCACAAACTCAATGATTGTGAAGGGGATATCATTGATGACCCGATTTTATAACGCAAACATGTAGGAAAACTCATCTATTTGACTATAACTAGGACAGACCTGACTTATGTTGTTCACATACTTAGTTCATTGCTAAACCCAGAGCTCCACATATGACTGCAGTTCAAAAGGTTTTGAGATACATAAAAGGATTGATTGGACAAGGGTTGTTCTTTCCTACACATAATGAGCTAAAATTGGAGGACTATTGCGATGCAGATTGGGCTGCATGCCCCATGACTCGGCGCTCAGTTACAAGTTTTTGCGTTAAACTTGGAAATGCATTGATATCGTGGAAAACTAAGAAGCAAAATACGGTTTCAAAGTCCTCGGCAGAATTCGAGTATCGACCTATGGCTGTGGTTTGTTGCGAGTTACAATGGCTAATCAATTTACTTGTTGACCTTCAAATTACCAGTATAACACATGTTCCACTGCATTGTGACAATCAAGCCGCCATTCACATAGCATCTTGTTGAGAGAAGCCAAAAACGTGTATGTATTGCTTGTGTAAGTAAATACAAGGAGAGAATACAATTATATAGGAGAAGAGAAGAGAGGAAACAATCATATACAAGATGTGGGACTAAAGAAGAGAGAATACACTTGGGCCTTTATGGGCCTTTATACATGGGCTTTTCTAATACTCCCCCGCAAGCTGGAGCGTACAAATCGTATGCACCAAGCTTGGACAGGCATTGATAGAAGAGGGTACTTGACAAGGCCTTTGTGAGGACATCCGCAACTTGTTCAGTACCAGGAACATGTCTGAGGTCGATCTTCTTTAGTTGAACCTTCTCCCGGATAAAATGGCAGTCGACTTCAATATGTTTAGTTCTCTCGTGAAAGACTGGGTTCTTGGCAATGTGTATAGCAGCTTGACTGTCACAGAGGAGAAGAGCCGGTGAAGGAAGCTTTACACCCAGATCGGTGAGAAGGCTTTCAAGCCACGTTAGTTCCGACACCACTGATGCCATCGCCCGGTATTCTGCCTCAGCTGATGATCGAGCAACGACCGCTTGTTTCTTGCTCCGCCAGGTAATCAGGTGTCCTCCAAAGTACGTGCAGAAGCCACTGGTGGACCTTCGATCATCGAGGGACCCAGCATAATCAGCATCAGAGTATGCTACCAGAGTAGGAGTGGAAGAAGAGACTTTGTACACCAGTCCTTGCCCAGGAGCCGTTTTGAGGTATCTGAGAATACGTTCAACCGCCTGAAGATGAGAGCTTCTGGGGGCATGCATATATCGACTGACGATACCAACAGCGAAGGAGATATCTGGTCTGGTTACTGTGAGGTATATCAATTTTCCAACTAGGCGACGGTAGTATTCTGGATTTTCCAGTAGGATATCTGAGTCAGAGGCCTGCGCGCATAACTTGTGATTGACATCCATTGGGGTGTCAATTGGCTTACAGCCTGAGTAACTCGCATCATGAAGAAGGTCAGTACAGTACTTTCGCTGAGAAAGGATCAAACCATCTGGCCGTCTGGCAACTTCTAGGCCCAAGAAGTACCGAAGGGGCCCCAGATCTTTTGTTTGAAAAACGGTGCTCAGATGACGTTTGACTGCCAGTATTCCATTCGAGTCGTTCCCGGTAATAATGATGTCGTCCACATAGACTAGCAGAAGGACGGTCCCGGTAGATCGGTGACGAGTGAAGAGCGAGAAGTCGGCTGAGCTTCGAGTAAAACCAATCTCCCGGAGGGCCTTACTGAACTTGTCAAACCATGCCCGGGGGGACTGTTTGAGACCATAAAGAGCCTTTCGAAGATGGCAGACTTGAGACTCCCCCGTGGTCTCAAACCCGGGAGGTTGTTGCATATACACTGTTTCCTGGAGATCACCGTTCAGAAACGCATTTTTGACATCCAGTTGAAGTAGGGGCCACTGGCGATGTACTGCAACAGAGAGGAGAACCCGGACTGTATTTAGTTTGGCCACCGGGGAAAAAGTCTCTTCGTAGTCGAGCCCCTGCTGCTGGGTGAAGCCACGAGCCACAAGGCGGGCTTTTAGGCGGTCAATAGTGCCATCAGCAGCATGTTTAATCACAAAGACCCATTTACACCCAACGGGTTTCTGACCGGGAGGAAGAGGGACGAGAGTCCAGGTCTGGTTAGTCCAGAGAGCAGCCATTTCCTCCTCCATGGCAGCCCGCCAGCCAGGATGTTCGAGCGCCTCCTGCACAGAATTAGGAACAGAAACCGAGGAAAGAGAAGTAGCAAAAGCGTGAAGATGGGGAGATAGGCGATGTAGAGAGACGTAGTGAGCCAGAGGATGAGCGGTGGATGTCTGTACCTGATCTGCCGGGCGCGGAGTAACCATGGTTGAGGCGGACTGCAGGGGGGCCGTAGAGCAACGGGGGCGACGGGTATAGACCCGGATGATGGGTGGTGCGGGGGGGACAGGAGGTAGTGCTGGTGGAACCGGTAGCAGCGGCGTTGTAACGGGGAGAACTGGTCGTGGGATGGAAGGAGGGAAAGGAGCCGAAGGGAGAGGAATAGTGAGAGAATCCGAAAAAAATGGTTGAGTCTCGCGGAAGGTGATATCTGCAGAGACGGAGAGCTTCCGAGTGACGGGAGAATAACAGAGATACCCCTTCTGAGTACGGGAATATCCCACGAATATGTGTTTAGCAGCCCGGGGATCCAATTTGTCCGAGGGCGGGCCCAGATGGTGGACATAACAAGTGCTGCCAAAGATACGGGGCGGAAGAGGGAAAGCCGGAGTCGAGGGAAACAACAGGCTGAACGGAGTAGCATATTGGAGGACGGAGGAGGGGAGACGGTTGATGAGAAAACAAGCCGTGGAGACCGCAAAGTTCCAGTAATGCTTGGGCACATGCATTTGAAGCATGAGGGAGCGAGTTACATCAAGTAAGTGACGGTTTTTACGTTCGGCAACGCCGTTTTGTTGAGGCGTGTAGGCACAAGAGGTTTGGTGGATAATCCCGAACTCAGAGCAGATAGTAGCGAAGTCGTGGCCAGTGTACTCACGAGCATTATCAGTGCGCACAGTTTTGATAGTTGTGTGAAATTGGGTACGAGTTTCAACGACAAAGGCTCGGAAAATGCGAGGAAGCTCGGAGCGATCACGAAGTAAGTACAACCACGTCATGCGAGAATAATCATCAATGAAAGTAATAAAATACCGGAAACCAGAAATACTAGTAGTTTTATATGGTCCCCATACATCAGAATGCAATAAATCAAACGGAGCAGAGCTCCGGGTACAATGAGCAGGATAAGATGAACGCGGCTGCTTGCCGAGGATATAAGATTCACACTGAAACGGATGGAGGGAGATATCAGGGAGAGCCCGCTGGAGAACAGGTAGAGGAGCGTGGCCAAGACGGCGATGCCACTCGGTGGAGGAGACAGAGGAGACGGAGGAGAGGATGGTAGGAGGTGTGTCGAGAAGGTAGAGCCCGTTCCGTAATCCGCCTTTACCAATGGTAGTCCGCGTCCTGCGATCCTGTATGACAAAAGAAGAGGAAGTGAATATGACAGAGCAATCCAGATCAGCAGTAAGGCGACCAACAGAAAGTAAATTGAAGGGGGAACTCGGAACATGAAGAGCCGAGCGGAGAGGAAACGACGGGCTGAGAGAGATGTCCGTCGATCCGGAGACGGGAACAAGGGCCCCGTTAGCCACGGTGATAGACCGCGGATGAGGAGAGTCCGAGTATGTGGCAGGCTGCTGGGACGTAATGTGATGAGTGGCACCGGAGTCCATGATCCAGGTCGGACCGGTGGAGAGACAAGCCGTACCTGCTTGGGAGACGAAGGTGGAGGCCAGGGAAGCAGGAGGCGGGTTGAGCAGTCCCTGGAGGTGCTGGAGCTGGAGGCGGACAGCTTCAAGATCCGGAGAGGCAGTAGAGGAGGCATCTGCGGCCACCGAAGCCGTTGGTCGAGGAGGATATCCATTCTTGCGGTAACAGGTCGCTTCAAGGTGGCCGTCCTTGCCGCAGTAGGAACACTTCGGCCGCCCCCTGCCACCACGCCCGCGGCCCCGAGAGCCGGAGCGGCCACCACGAGCAGCGGGAGGCAAGGGAAGCAGGGGCGGAGGGGCCTGCTGAAGAAGGGCCGAAGAAGTCGGCGCAGGAGCATCTGGAGGAGGCGTCACGCGGAGGAGCATGGAACATATCTCAGAAAGGGATGGAACGGTGGGAGATGCCAGAACCTGAGTCCGGATAGTCTGAAGGTGAGGCGGAAGACGGGCCATCATAATAGCAATGCAAACCGCCTCCTTCTGAGCGCGCTGGGCAGCATGATCACTGGTAGAAGGCTGGTGCAGAATCCAGGCCTCGGCCAAAGTCTTAGCCCGAGCGACAAACGACGTCATGTCCGGGGCGCCACCGGCGTCGAGAGCCACGAGATCGGTGAGGATGTCGTAGAGGTGCTGAAGGCTGTCCTTGCCGGAATAGAGTGAGTGCAGCTCATCCCATATAGACTTGGCCGTCTCGTGATACATGGCCATTTGATAGGGCTCACCATCCAAGGAGTTGAGGAGCCAAGTCTGCACACGACCATCGTTGCGAAGCCAATCGTCCGTAGGGGGGGCCGGAGGAGCCTGGGTGAGGTAAGACAGGAGACCCTTCGCCTGGAGAACCCGACGCACAGAATGCGCCCAAGGGAGAAAATTTTTCTTCCCGGAGAGAGAGATGGTAGTGATGCGTAATTCATCGCGCAGGTCGGTAGGACAAGTCGGGCGGTCTACTGGCGGACTAGCGGCCTGGCCGGTGGAGTCAACAGAGGAGCCCATAGTCCTGGAAGACAAGCCGCACCGACTTGGAAGGAGGCCGCCGCGACCAGGCAGGGGTCCGTTGGAGAGACAGGCCGCAGAGACGGGAGGAGACCGCGGCGACTAGGATCAAACCGCAGCGACGAAGCAGCGAGTAGAGAAGGCCGGGAGAAAGAACCCGCACGGTCACGATGCGAACACCAGCAGCCAGACAGGCCACGACCAGAGCGGGAAGGAGCAGACCGCACGGTCTGGAGGCCGCAAGAAGACGGCGAACAAAAGAAAAGAGACCGCGAGTAAACGAACTCGAGCGGATAGGAGAGAGAAGCCGCGAGTTGACGAACTCGAGCGGGAGAGAGAAAAAAAAAAGGAGACCGCGAGTTAACAAACTCGAGCGGATAGGAGAGAGAAGCCGCGAGTAAACGAACTCGAGCGGATAGGAGAGAGAAGCCGCGAGTTGACGAACTCGAGCGGATAGGAGAGAAGCCGCGCGGATATAGCAGGAGACCGGCGAGACGCGCGAGAGGTGGGGTCCACGGGATAGAGAAGAGGAAAACTATAAAAAGGTGGGAAGAGGAGAGAACCTGGATCCACGGAGAGAGGCAGCGGACTGTCCGCAGAGGCCGCGGACAGTTAGCGAGGAGCGGCGGATAGACAGCAGAAAGCGGACTGTCCGCTGAGACCGCGAGAAGGAAACCGCAAGGAGGCAGACCGCAGGAAGGCGGCGGGTAGAAGCGGTTAACAAGCGAACAGGACGGTTAGAGGTCGGAACCTGGCTCTGATACCATGTTGAGAGAAGCCAAAAACGTGTATGTATTGCTTGTGTAAGTAAATACAAGGAGAGAATACAATTATATAGGAGAAGAGAAGAGAGGAAACAATCCTATACAAGATGTGGGACTAAAGAAGAGAGAATACACTTGGGCCTTTATGGGCCTTTATACATGGGCTTTTCTAATACATCTAATCATGTTTATCATGAGAGAACGAAACATATTGAGCTAGATTGCCACTTAGTTCGTTAAAAAGATGCAGAATAAAATGATTTCTCCAAGTTATCTACCATCTAAAAGACAGATTGCAGATCTGTTCACAAAAGCCATTGGAAAATTAGCTTTACAAAGGTTTCACAGCAAGTTGGGCATCTGTACATGGCACTACATACCAACTTGAGGGGGGTGTTGAAAAACTTCTCTTATCTTTCCCTGTTTATTAGTTATTCTATTTCCTTTTCTGTTATTCTGTTATGCTTAGCTTCTAGACTTTTCTTTTCTTAAGTCTTATATATACAAGACTCCTCGTTGTAATAAGACAATGCTTTTCAATTATGATATGCAATGTTTTTCCCTCTCTTTTAACCCGTTGTGAGATCGTCTTCTCCGCTAGTGCTACTGTGAGAAAGAATCGACCATGTCGTTTTAACAATCTTTCAATGAGTATCCCATTTTCAACATTACTCAAAACCGTCTTTATGTATAAGTGTCGAGATTTTGATGGTAGTTCAAGAATTTGCTCACACAATCTGGCTTTAATAAATTTCAAGATTAATTAAATTTTTAAGTACTTTATGTTGAATACAATCGTCACACCCATGACTGGGATCCGCTTCTTCTGTTTTGATTTAACAGTATTTTGTTATTTGGTTATTTATCCTCGGTAAGTGGACTTGTTCTATCGTCTTCTGTGTATGTCGATTTCTTCTGATTTTGAGTGATATTGTCGAGAAGCTACTTGTCGAAACTAGCTCATTTGGGCAGACACTCCTGGGAGATATTGGGTACTTTTGCCACTAGAATTCGTTGTTGACTATTTTAAAGTAGCGATTATTTTTTATCTCTTGATCAAATCAACACAGATTCGCAAAATGAGCTATTCCGCTCACAAGAAAAATTGTCGATTCATGCACCTTATAACCAATTTAGTATAAATGTTTGAGCAAATTTAATCATATTTGCTCAACATATTGATTTTTCATCCCATAAATAACATGATAAAATTTGGTCACTCTCACTTATTATTATAATCAATCAACTGCCTACTTATCTGTTCTGCCATATATCTGGTAAAAATACTAAAGAAAAGATGAGCTTAGTGATGCATTTCGTCACCAAAAGCGGCTATAGTAAACCATTCTGGTTTTTATAGATTGAATCTTGTCCATCCAACATAAAGTGGATGGCTAAGTGATAACTGCATCTCTAGAATCACCAACAAAATTTGAGAGGGAACCCAGCCTATCCTTTTTATAAAAGCCTAAATTCCTCAAAGAAACAATTAACATAGTGATAGACTACCAATTAAAATCACAAAAATAATTGAGACTGCAAATCTAATTAAGAAGAAAAGAAGCCCCCATTGATCAATTTGATCAACCGGTTGATTCCACTGTAACCTACAGCTGATTCAATCGAGTACACGAGGTACAGATCATTAGCAAATGATGATGAAAAATCGAACCAAATAAGGCAATTTCTAGCTCAATTGGCAACAAATCCCTTAAAACACAAAATTCATGAAAAAGAAGGGGATACCATGCTCATAGACGAAGCCATCGAAGCTGGAGCAGCCTGGGCCGCCGTTGAGCCAAAGAACCAGAGGATCTTTAGCTGGATTTCCTTCAGATTCCACGAAGTAGTAGAAGAGATTTTTCTCATGGATCTCATCAACAGTCACATACCTACAATAAACAGAGGCATAAAAGGGAATCGAGAATGCGTTTTCCACAGGGTTTTACAGAAAGGGATGCCGGTCAGTACCCAGAGTAATGCTTAGAAGGTAAGGTTCCATTGAATCCAGGGAGGTGGTCGACTATAGCGCTCTGCTTTACCGCTGGGATCAATGGAGCAGCCCTCAGTAGGAGTAGCGATATGAAACTTAGTAGGATGGAAGAAAAGGAAGAAGAAAAAGAAGAAAAAGAAGAAGAAGCCATTGAAAGAGTTGAGATCACAGCCTGTGTTGAAGGATATTTATAGAGAGAGAGGGAGAGAGAGAAAATGAGCGGCTGCTATGCAGAAAATGCGCGTAAAAGGCATTCTGTGTTTTCCCAGGGTACAGGGGGGAATAAAACGGGGAGAAAGATGACTCCATCTGGAATATCGGCGAAAACGACGCTCCCGTGATGGAGCTTATGGAAATCAAACTGGAACGCAAAATAAGGCTATAGATATTTATAGGGCGTTGATATTAGTATCCTATTTTTGACTATTCGTACTCAAAATTTGAGTTTTTTTTGAACTTTTAGAATTACTATTATAAGTACTATACAAAAATTGTTTCTTATTCACACTCGCCTATCTCGTGCTTCCTCCTCCCCTCCAAAACGTGATGCCGCCGGCGAGTCTTCCTCCTCTCTTTCCGTTCGGCCTAAAGGGCTCCAAATTCGGCAAGTGTTACTTCACTTCCTAAGTGGCGTTCTTTATCTCAGTGATCTCTCTTCCTCTTGGCGGTGGTGCTCCTATACTCCCCGATTTTCAAGCGTCCATTCCTTTTCCAGCCAGTGGTGTTCTGCTCCTTTTTTCAATTTTTGAGTGTGTATAGCTTATGTGTTTGCGAATAGCCAATTTTAAAAAATAATGTTTGTGGAGAACCAAAAGAGATAATAGTCAAAACTGCAGTGCTAATATCAGCGACCTTTTTATATTAGTTTTTAACTGTTGAATTTGTTATTTTTATGAACGGAATTTAAATTACATATTTCTATGTGCGTTGGACGCACAAAAAAATACTTCCCCGTGAAATTTGTTGGTTGGGCTGATTAACAGGCAACGGTGTTCGGATGTTGGCTCAATGTTAGGTCCGCACTCGAGGGACTTTTTTTCAATTTCAAGCATGATTGTCATTTGCAAACCTATTAATAATGTATTATGTATAGAGACGAGTAGAGTTCTTACGCTTCCTTTTCGGTTCTTGTTTTTCTAAAATTATGAATTGAACTGTTAAACTGACGGTTCTTCAAATTAAAATCAAAATTTTATTTGGTTTGACCGGTTCTGATTCTAGTTCCGGTTCCAGTATTATTTTTGGAATCGTCGTGTCAACGGTTTCGGTTACAGTTCAACAAAAACCAAAATCAAACCTGTCAATAACGGTTTGATCCGATTTTATGCGATTCGATCCGATTTTATGTGGTTCGATCCGATTTTAGTGCACCCACACGTGTGACGTGTGCGCCCTGGTGCACCCTGCGAGCGCTCCCCGCAGGCGCGCGCGCACCCCCGCCGCGGCCCGCCTCTGCTACCCCCCTCCCCCCCCCCCCCCCCCCCCGGCCGCGGCCCGTCGCTGATACCGCCTGCCGCCGCTGGGCACCCTTCCCGGACCACCCGGGGGCACTTTTATCATTTCGCTAAATTTGGTGATCTAAGTGACCAAAACGAAGCAACGTCATTCGCCAGCACAAATTCCGCCCCGATGCAATTACCGACGTATCACCAGAAAATTATAAATAGTTTCTCAGGCCTTCATTTAAAGACAAGTAACTTCAGAGGCTAGAAGGAGCTCTGAGGTTTTCTGGCGAGATCGCGGGACTTGGATCGATTCTTCACTCAGGAATTCGCTCTGCACCTCTTATAGCACAAAGACTCCGCGCGTCAAGCTTCTAAGACACAGCGCTCTTCTCCATGGGAGCGCTCCCACTAAGGCTCCGCTTCAGCGGGAGCGTTTCCATCGAGACTCTGCGAACTTAAAGATTTTTTTTGGTATGAACGCTTCCATCGAGGTTCCGTGGACTTAGCAATTTTCCAAACCGGAGCGTCTCCATCGAGGCTCCGGCAACTTAGTTCCTTTTTCATCATTTTTGTACTTCGTGCTTGTGACGGAGAGGTGCATGTCACCCTCCAAGAAATCATCTCAAACCCTTATAGACCCCAACAATATAGTAGATTTTGGCCCGACAAAGATCCGGCCACGTGATTTTTCACCCTTTTTGGGGTTTTCACGTCAAAAAAAGACTTTCGTCATTTGCTGCTGTGTTTCTTTGATTGTTTGCACGCTCGGTCCAATTCCGAGATAAGGCGGTCTGATTCTCTGGACCTGGGAAAGACCGGATGACCCGCAACAAAACTTAAACTCAAAGAAATATTATCTTGCATCATAATTCACTATAACTTCAAAGAGTATTACACACATATGAATGTAAATGATCACTCTCCAAAAAATGAAATTTACTTTCACATGGGAGAACACTGGCAGTGAATCTCGTCGTTAGTCGTTCTGCTAAGTATTCATGTGAAAAGTCTTAAGAGTCTTTATCTTAAAGTAAGAGCATAGGTATAATATTTATTTTATTTTTCTAATATACTAAGACTTAGATTTTTTTTTACTTATCTTACACTATACTTCACCTAAACACTTATCATTCATTGGGAGGAAAGAACTTTCTTTTATGATTAAAAACGAAAATTTAGGGAAATCGGATTTGGATAAAGAAGCAAAAGTGTTGGCTCCCTAAGGGCCTGTTTGAGAAACCGGCGGGGCGCCGTTCCGGCCAGAACGGGCCGGAGAAAACTGTTTGGGAAGGAGACGGCGAGCTCCAGTCCACGCCGGCCAGCGTGAAAAGGCGAAAAACGGAGGTTTTTCAGCTGGCCACTCGCGCTCCAGCCCTCCGTTCAACCGGCCTTTTTCTCTCTCCTTCCCGGCGTGCTTTCTGCGCTGATTTGCAACGGGTTGTCAAACACAGCCTAAATCCCATGATGACCGGTTGATTCATTCACTTTAAAAAAAGTTAAATTAAAAAATATAAAATAAGGGCTAAAGGTAGGTTGACACGTGCTCAATATATTTAACTTCATTAATGATACAACTTAAATTACAATAGATCGAAAAAATAATAAGTGATAGCATACATTTGATGTATATTATTTGTTAGACAGAGTTTATTCTTTTCTATTTATTAAACAACAAAATATATAATGGAGAAAAAAGATAATAGATGATATAATAGCAAATAATTTAGTAAGTTCATAATGTCATTAACATTATTAATAATACTATAAAATAAACTGTGTTGTTCTTTACACCTCATAACTAATAATTCAACACGTTAATAACATGTTCAAATATATATATATATATATATATATATATATATATATATATATATATATATATATATATATATATCTTTATTATATAAAACAATATGCATATCTTGCAAGCACACCATATTTTTATTTTCAGCCATCGGATCTCCAAATTATAAAATTTGAATCGTTGGATCTCAAGCTCCTAAATATATCCACTGATTTCTGTATATCAAAGCCTTGGCCCTTTCCTTAACCTCGATAAAAATTTTTCCTATTGTAGGCATCGCGTCGCGTGGCTCTTCTCAGCGCCGCTTCCGTCCCCCATGCCTCTTCACCGCTACTCATCGTCCACCTCTCCGGGTATGCAACTCTGTCTCGCCGGCAAACTCTGTCTCGCCGGCAAACTCTGTCTCCTAGGGTATTTTGTTTTGCTTCATCATGCTCATAAAAGCTCTGTTGTCTCTCCTAGGGCAGAACTTGCCGGTAGAACTCGCCGCTCCTCATCACGTCTTTTTAAAGCTCTGTTGTGCTCTGATTCTCATGGTCGTTCTCAGCTTTGGTATGTACGGCTAGGGTATTCTGTTGTTTCCAACTCCTCTTTCATTCTCACTGGTAATACTCGACACTTCTCTGCAATTTATTTTACGCGATTCCTACTTCTAAATCACCAATAAACCTGTTGATTTCTGCTGCAATTTTAAAACTTGCCTGCAGAACTCGCATGAAGGAACAACCACTCTTCGGTGCTCTCCAAAAGCCGACATTAAACGGTGATATCCAAAGGCCGAAGAAAAAGTAGTCATCCCCTCACCATTCTGGTAGAATACTACTTTGTTTTCATAGAAATATTCTCTCTATAATTCTTATCGGCAGTGCAGGCCCTCTCCAGCATGCATTACAGGAATGCAAAATTTGTGTTGTCAAAAGGGAAAGAATTTGATTTCATTTGTGTTCATTGGTTATAGGCAGAGTGAAATTTTATTTTTGGTCAAGGAGTTGCAAGAGATGGAAAATTAATTAGTTTAGAGGTAAATATAAAGTTAATTTTTTAAAGATTATGTTTATATGCCAGTGCGAGTTCAAGGCCTTGAAAGGATTAGGTTAATTATTTTCGATGCTATTCACAATTTAACACTTTTGGAAAATGAAATTTGCTGGGCTTGGGTAATAGTGAGCATTTATTGTGAAGCATGTAAGAAAAAAAATGTCAAGAAGCTGCTTATTGATGGTACTTTTCAAATCTCTTACTTCCTATAAATGCATTGAGGCTCCATTTATCAATTAAATTGTTCGTTAGCCAATCTGAACAATAACCATATGAGAGCTTCACTTTTAGATTATCTTATTGTGATTACTAACAATCTAGATTGAGCTTGAGTTTTTCAATTGGAATGGTAAAAAAATTCAAGAAAGAGCTTGGGTTTTTTCTTATTGCATTTCCTGCACGCATAAATCTAAGAGGTTGAGTTTTACCCACAGTTTTTCACACAGGCTACACCATTATTGATGAATCACACTATTGCTTATGCTGCTGAAAATAGCTAAAATGTTGAGCAAAAATGTTCTTAAGAATTTGGAGTAGAAAAAATTTGCTTAAAAATCATGCCATTTTGACCAAACATCACAATGACGTGGCCAAAATACTTCAAGATTGAGAGAGAGGCGCACTAAAGCAACATGAGTAATCATTGTGGATGAAGTAGATAAAAATTTGACATTTGCAAAATACTCTCTATAAATTAAACATTGCATCTTGATTTATATTTATAATAAGAATAATGCTCACATCAAGAATCTATATTCTTCCTATACATGCAGAGAAGAACACTTTAAAAATGATCTTTTGCCAAAATTTCTGCAGGAATAGCTGTCGTCATCATGAGCAAACCATCAAGAGAATGCACAATATTTGAAGGGGAAACTATATTTTTCTGCTTACCTGCAACCTGAAGAATACAAATGCAAGGGTCACAATAAGCATAAGCATAACAGTCACAAAAGGTTGTGAAATATAGTGATAATTAAAAACACCAAGCAACCATCCCTCTGTAGAGCCAAAATCTAAAGAGACATTCTTATCTACAGTAATCACGGGAAATCTGAAGAGATGCTTGATTCCAACTCCTGACTTGGAATCATATTGCCATTCACAAGCACTTCTTCCTTTAGGTATATCCAAATCTCTACATTTTGTCTTTAATTTAAATACTTTCTTTTTATATAATGGCGCCCCTTTCTTACGTACTTTTATGAATGTTTTACGTCCAAAATTTTCACTGTAGGTTAATTTTTATCGTTCCATTGTAAGATTTTGTATGTTAATGTTGTCATTAGTAAGGAAAGCACATAAGATAACCCAAAAATAAATGAATTTGCTGTTAATTAGAGCATCAAGTGTTAGTAAGATGTCAATTAGAACATAAGTGTTCTTCTCCGGAATTTTGAATGATGATTTTCTTCTTCAAACGGGCTTTTTCTGGATGCGACGCCCGCATTGATGCGAGCGAAGCTTGCCTGGATGCGGGCGAAGCCCGCTTGATTGCCAAGCGGGCGAAGCCCGCTTGATTACGGGCGAAGTCCGTAGCGACGCATCGAGAACGGGCGAAGCCCGTTCGAAGATGCTAGTATATATATACACACACACACACACGAGTGCCCGACACGGGGCTCCGCCCCTATGGCTACGCGCAACAGTACCTAGCCCGTGACGGCGGGCTTCGCCCGCCCCCGGCGGATCGCCCCGCGACAGTAGCCTAATCCAGCGACGTCGGGTGCCGCTCAACGCCTGCCTGGGGCGTTGAGTGCCCGCTCAACGCCTGCCTAGGGCGTTGAGTCCCCGCTCAACGCCTGCCTGGGGCGTTGAGTGCCCGCTCAACGCCTGCCTGGGGCGTTGAGTCCCCGCTCAACGCCTGCCTGGGGCGTTGAGTCCCCGCTCAACGCCTGCTTGGGGCAGCAGGCCCGCTCAATTAATGAAAAATTAATTAAAAATACAATACCTCTCTCTCTATCAATGCTGCCCCCCCCCCCCCCTCCGCTCTCTCTCTATCATTTTCGCCGCCCCCCTCTCTCTATATCAATTTTGCCCCCTATTTAAAAATTAATTAAAAATGCAATACCCCTCTCTCTCTATCAATGCTGCCCCCCCTCCCCCCTCCGCTCTCTCTCTATCATTTCCGCCCCTCCCCCTCTCTCTATATCAATTCCGCCCCCTATTATAATATATTATGTAATAGATAATATATAATATTATATTCTATCAAATCCTCCCCCTCTCTTTATCAATGCTGCCCCCCCCATCTCTATCATTTCTGCCGCCCCCCCTCTCTCTATATCAATTCCTCCCTCTCTGCCACTCTCTCTCCCCTATAATAGATATTATATAATATTATATTATATCAAATCCTCCGCCCTCTCTCTCTATCAATGCTGCCCCCACCCTCTCTATCATTTCCGCCGCCCCCTCTCTCTCTATATAATTTCCGCCCTCTTAGCCACTCTCTCTCTCCCTTCCCTCTCTCTAGCTTTAGGACCCCTATTTGTTTTCTTTTTTTAATGATTCAAGATCGAACGACAGCTGAATTTCGCATCCATGATCCGACGACTGAGATTAGTTCTGTGGTTTTTAAAATCAAGGCTTTTAAAAGTCATTCATATTTCTTTGTAAGAAGTTATAGATATATATATGTATATATCAAAACCCTAAACTCTAATTTTTTTTTTAAGTCTAAAGAAATTTGAGTTGGTTCTCTCACAATGCACATCGGAATTAGGCAAATAATATATGCATTTTTTATCCAAGAACGAGATCTAAAACTTCCATGTTGAACATTTTTTCCAAAATTTGCACGTTTTGGCCAGAATCTCGTACGAAAGGTCGCTGGCTTGAAATGAATATAATAATAATAAATTTTAAAATTCTAGTCAGCAACTTTTAAAGCCAGATTTAGGCTATACCGTGCATATTTTGGAAAAATGTTTAACATAAAAGTTGTAGATCTCGTTCTTGGCTATCAAATGCATGTATTATTTGTCTAATTCCGATATGTATTGTGGGAGAACCAACTCAAGATTTTTTAAAGCTTAAAAAAATTTGAACTTATATATTCCAAACCACACATATATATATATATATATATATATATATATATATATATATATATATATATATATATATATATATTGTGACTCACTTGAGCCTCCAACAATAAACCGGTCTAAATTGTACCGTCTTTGCTCGAGAGTGGTCGAGCATGCAAACAGTCATAGAAAAATAGAAAGCTGATAATACAATTTTTTTAACGTTGAAAACTCATCAACTAGGTGAAAAATCATGTGCCCGGATCTATGTCGACGAACCAAACTTCTATTATTCGTTGTCGTGTTACATTACTCTTTTGAAAATGTGAGGGTGGTTGTCTGCTCCTTATTACAATTATTAGAGGGAGATAGAGTACTGGCTCGGAGGGCGACAGGACACCACTCACAGAACTAATCTTTTGTCTACTACAATGGGGGGAAATGTTCCTTAAGTGCACTGAGACTTTGACTGCTGCTTGGAGGCTTGAGCAGCATGTCTTGCGCGCCTTCATCTTTGTGGCTTGTCTCATATTGCATTCAGAGGAGTCTGGAGTGGTTGACTTGTTGCTGACTGGGGGCTTGTTGTTGAATGGAGGGCACTATATGGGCGAAGCGTGATGGAATTCGATTTATAGGTGCTCTGTGTTGAAATGTAGGACTTGTAGACTGCTGACATCATTTCCAGGCGAAGCAGGTTTTGGAAATATTCTGTAGAGCTGGGTGTGCGGAACACACACTTGGTGTAGAGCGTGCGGGGGCGCCATTGAGTGGAGCATGGGTAGGAGCACTTAGAATAAAGCGCGCGGTCACACACCTCGAGCAAAGCGTGCAGGAGCGCACCTCGAGCGGAAAGCACAGGAGCGCACTTAGAGCGAAGCACACAGGGGGTGCATCTTGAGCGGAGCGCACATGGCGCACTTCGAGTGGAGCACATGGGGACGCGCAAGGAGGCGGCGCACAGGAGTGTGCACAAGGAGGCGGCATGCACAAGAGCACAGAAGAAAGCGGAAAACGTGGGAGGAGAAGTGGAGGAGGGGGAAGCTTGTAGGAGGAGAATCCGGGGAGAGGAGTGTTGAAGTTGGAGACCGGGCGGTCTGTCGGTCTGGCTTTGCGGGTTATTGACCGAGCGATCTGGCGGTTTGCCTTCATTGGTTTGGTTGCTGTGTTGCGGTCTGAGGTCCAAGCGGTCTAATGGTCTCACATGGCGGCTTGTTTCTCTCTCTCTGGCCGTTGCCAAGCGGTTAGCCCTTCTGTCTAACCGCGCGGCTTGTGCGGTTTGTGTTTGTTCAGTCCGCGTGTGTCCTGTAATTTTTTAGTCTCACATCTCTTATTTGTATTCTCTCTTCTCTCCTCTATTCTATATAAGTGAGGCCATACTTTTATAATAGATACCTTTTTCTGATAATAAAGTTTCAGTTATACCTTTTCCGGCTTGTTTTAGTTCGTTTCTCACATGGTATCAGAGGGATCGATCCTTTCCTCCTGATTCTGTGAGCCCTCTCTGTCCGCGCGACTTGCTTCTCCGGCTTGCGCCCTGTACGCGCGATCTCATTCTCTCCTTGTCGTTGCCCTCTGTGTGCGCGACCTCCTTCTTCTTCATGTTGCCTTGTTTGCTCGTGTTTCTGTTCGTCGCAACCTGTTGCTCTGTTCGCCGCGACCACTTGCTCTGTTTACCGCGACCGGTTGCCCTGTTCGTCGCGACCTGTTGCCTTGTTCGCCGCGATCTGTTGCCTTGTTCGCCGCGACCTCTCGTCGTGTGCCTTGCCTCTTCTTGTGCTTCTGTTCGAGCGGACTGTCTGCTTGCCGCTCGACTTCTACCCCTCTGCTTGATACTGCGGCTTGGTTGTGGTCTTTCTGACCGCTGGTGTTTAACATCCTGATCGCTGCAGTTCTTCTTCTACCTAACCGCGCGGCTTGTTTACTAACCGCGCGGCTTCCTGTTGTTTGCTCTTATGGCTCTTTCTGATGCTTCCACTGTCACCACTCCTGCCGCCACCCCCTGTTGCCAATCCGGCTCCGACTCTTCCTCCTACTCCTTTCGGGAACCTTGGCACCGTTTCTAAGCTTGTCGGCTCCAACTACCCGGATTGGAGCGTCTCTTTCACCTTTCTCCTTCGCTCGCAACGCAAACGCCATCATCTCGTTGATGACCCTCCTCCTACCACTTCACCTCTCTTTGATGACTGGGATGCGAGTGACGCGCTTGTGCGTACTTAGCTCGCTAACAGTCTATCTGATGAGTGCCTTCCCGTCATCCGTCATGATGAGAGGGTGAAGGCCGCTTGGCTTCATCTTGCTGCTCTGTACTCCAAAGGGGCTCAGACGTCCCGCATCTATACGTTGTATGCGGACCTCTTTGCCCGGCCTACCTTGTCTCCTGCTGCTGCCTACCAACAAGTTCAAGCTCTTGGGGCTGAGATTCTTCAGAATCGCCCCTTTTCTACGGATTTGGCTCAACAACACAAGCACTTCCAGGAGCTTCTGGTTGTGTGTTATCTGCTCCGTCTTCCTGACACTTATGATATGATCCGACAGCAAATTCTGGGTGAGGCGGAATCTCCTACTTTAGATGCCACCACTGCTCGCATCGCCATTGTCACCTCTCTCCTTCAGCGTCCGCTTCTGCCCGCTCCTTCTCCACCGGATAACTATGCTCATCAAACTCAACGGAGTGGCTCTGGTAGCCGCAGTCATCAGTCTGGCGGACGTCCTTCTTCCCGCTACCTCTGCTCTCACTGCGGCCACACCGGACATACTTCTGACTGCTGCTGGACGAAGCATCCCCATCTTCGCCCCTCGGGTGACTCTTCCGCCTCCTCTTCCAAGCCGTCTGCTTCCGTGGTCACATCATCAGGTAGTGCCCACGTGGTCACTCAAGGTAAATGGCTTATCGACTCCGGTGCAACTAATCACATGACGGGCAATCCTCAGTGCTTCTCTCTCCTCGAACAGTATGATCGGTTGCCCCCGGTCCTCGTTGCAGACGGTTCTCCCTCCCCGGTTCATGGGTCGGGAGTGGTTCATGTTACTCCGTCTCTTCGGCTAGCGGACACTCTCTATGTGCCCAAGTTTCCATGCAATCTATTGTCGGTTACTTCTTTATGCAAGCAGCTTCAATGTTGTGTAACGTTTACTCCCACTTCTTGTTCTTTTCAGGATCCGAGCTCCCAGCGAACGATTGCTACTGGGACTGAGAGCGGCGGCCTCTACTTCCTCGACAACATTTCTGCTTTGTCTGCCTTCTCTTCTTCTTGTACGGATCTTATCCAGTGGCATCTCCGTCTCGGTCATCCCCCACCCCGGCTTCTACATCAGCTTCTACCCCACCTCCCTCCCTCCAGTACTCCTCTCAACTGCGAAGCATGTCAACTTGGCAAGCATCACCGTTCCTCCTTCCCGCCGAAGCAAGGTCGGGGCTCTACTCGTCCGTTTGATCTAGTCCACTCCGATATCTGGGGGCCTGCTCCTACCCTTACTGTTGGTCGGGGTAGTTCTTATTTTGTAACCTTTATTGATGATTTTTCTAGATGTACTTGGGTGTATCTCTTACGAGATCGCTCTGAACTTTTTAATGTATGGATCTCCTTTTATCATTTAATCCACAATCAGTTTGGTGTTGGTATTAAAATTTTTCGCTCTGATAATGCAAAAGAATACTTAAGTCATGTTTTTACCTCCTTTTGTGTGAAACATGGCGTTATTCATCAGACAAGCTGTGTCTATACATCCCAACAAAATGGGGTGGCGAAATGCAAAAACCGTCACCTCCTCGATGTCGCTCGCACATTGATGACTCAAATGCATGTCCCTCGCTCATATTAGGGTTATGCTGTTCTTCTTGCCTGCTATCTCATCAATCGCATTCCCTCCTCCGTTCTCAACGAAAAAACCCATTTTCCATCCTTTATCCAGGCAAGGAGCCTTTTCCTCTCCCTCTCCGAATTTTTGGGTGCACTGCTTTTGTGCATGCCCCATCTGCCACCTGTGATAAGCTCTCCCCTCGCTCCACCAAATGTGCCTTTCTGGGGTACTCCACCACTCAGAAAGGCTACTGCTGCTTTGACCATGTTCTTCGTAAGCAGTTCGTCTCCGCTGACGTTACCTTCTTCGAGAATGCCTCCTACTTCTCGGATGACTCCTCTTCTCTTCCCCCCACCTCTGATTCTCCTGTTATTCCGTTTGTTCCCTCGTCTCCTACTGCGATATCCACCCTCCCTGTCTCCACCCACTCCTCTCCCTCCGCCTCTCTCTCCGCCTCCGTCTCCCTCATCTCCGCTGCCGTCGCTCTCTCCTCCCGGGCCAGCTCTCTCTGCCACGGATGGTCTAGATGTCGAGGAGCCCGCTGACCTGGATCTTCCTGTTGCTCTTCGCAAAGGGGTGCGGACGTGTACCCTACACCCTCTTGTTGCTGTTGTTTTATATGATCGTCTTACCTCTTCTCGCAGGGCCTTTGCGCTGGCTATCTTTGCCACTACCACACCTCATTCCTACCAGGAGGCCCTTGCTATTCCTCACTGGAAGATGGCCATGGATGAGGAAATGGCGACCCTAACAGAGCGGGGTACCTGGACTCTTGTCCCTCCTCCCTTTGATACAGATGTTGTTGGCTGTCGTTGGGTCTTTGTGGTCAAATTTGGCCCAGATGGCACTGTGGACCGTTATAAAGCTCGCCTGATGGCTAAGGGCTTTACTCAGACCTATGGGGTTGATTACTTTGACACCTTCTCTCCCGTGGCTCGTCTCAGCACTATACGAGTCCTTCTCTCTGTGGCGGTCAACAAAGACTGGCCACTTTCCCAACTGGATATCAAGAATGCCTTCCTTTATGGTGATCTTCAGGAGGCCGTCTACATGGAGCAACCTCCTGGGTATGTTGCTCAGGGGGAGACACGAGTATGCCGGCTACAGAAGGCAATCTATGGCCTCAAGCAGAGCCCTCGAGCTTGGTTTGACAAGTTCAGCGGCATCGTGGCGGCCGTTGGTTTTGCACGCAGCTCTGTTGATCACTCTCTATTTATTCGCAAAACCTCTTCGGGACTGGTGGTTCTTGCAGTATATGTTGATGATATTCTTCTCACTGGCGATGACCAGGAAGGGGTTGTAAGACCCCCATTTTTTTCTTTTTCGACACCGGGGTCTTAGGCCCAGAACCGCCACCTTGCAGTGATACCTTCGCACCCGGGAAGGTCGTCACTACAAGATGCCGATTCTGCCGGCCAAAATCGATCACAACTGTAGCAATAGAATAAAAGCAAGTCCACAGAAAATCACATGTATAGAAAATAAGCTCCACGAAGGGAGTGTCCACAGATAGTACATATAATAAAAATCTCGGGCTTATGCCCGGTACATCAAGTCCTCATTACAAATCACTCATCGCGGAAGCAAACTAATACAACTACTAATGTTCGGGACTCACAGTCCCTGCTGTCTGGACTCCAGTACTAGACTGTCCGATCTCCAAGCGTGCCGACCTCCGGGGCTGCTCCTCCATGTTGGGCTCCGTGGTCCCCTAAATGATGTGGTTCGAAAACCGTTAGTCTAAAAGACTAAGTCCTATCGTCCTCCGCCCCTTCCCCCATGGCTCCTAAGCACAGAGCGGGGAGAAGGAAAGGAAAGGACATGAAGATGGAGAATGTCAAATAGCAGATGGCAGCGGAACTAGACTAGCAGTTCTAAGTATGGTAATAATGATACAAATTTAGAATAAGTAACCTTAACTTATGTGAATACACATAAGCTAAGAGATCTCTTGCAGGGCTCCTATCGTATAAAAAGTCCCATACCGATTTATACGATAGGGTGTCGGTTTTATTAGCAGGCTTAAATATTTAATACTGAAAGAGAACCTTGACTTATAAGCACGCTCGCACGAACTTATAGGCCAAGGGGTCATTTTGCAAGGCCTAATGTATAGAGCGTCCCATACCGCTTATACATCAAGTGTCAGGTTATATGCAATTGTTATGCTATGAAATACAATTATGCTATGATGTGAATATGCAAGTGCAACTCACCCACTCGACTCTGTGTACACAGACCTTTAGTTCCCCCTTTCGGAGCCGTTACCTCCCAGGATACCTCTGTAGTGGCAGACGGAAGCGGTGGATTGGGCCTCGCCCACCTCTAAACCAGTAAAGCACTACCGGTCAGACTTATCGTACGCCTCAACGCTTGGTGCACAAAGCGGACTCCTACGTACTCTTGCCGGCTGGCGCACCGGACTTCTGTTGGCGAAGTGTTAACCACACTTGCCGAGTCAGCGTATTGGCGTTGGTGCATCGACCCTCCAATACCGAAGACCCACCACCTTATACCTTTTATGCACATGCAATAGTTATGAGTCCAAACAACAACCGAACCAAATCTCCCCGGACTATCCCGTCCGTCATAATCAACAACCGAGCCGAAGCTCCCCGGACTATCCCGTCCGTCATAATCAACAACCGAGCCGAAGCTCCCCGGACTATCCTGTCCGACATAATCAACAACCGAGCCAAAGCTCCCCAGACTAACCTTAGTGTTTTGACCAATCCTCCTACGGGTCAGACGATCTTTCGTCGATCCCGGGCACCATCTAACAATTAGCCAAAACCCAACCCTTGCTTATCCTAACTCGAGTGATGAACTCATTCTAAATTTTCCAAACCTATAACCACTAATCTTGACTTATGTGCCTAACTTGTACTCCAAATAATTTCTGCAGATTTACTATATGCAGACCACCGAGTTTAAACGTTATGTAAAATGGGAAGTACATCAAATATTCATCCAATACTCCTATAGTAATTAATGGAGATCCATTATGACCTTTAAGCCCTAAATCCAGAGACCCAAGATTTTCCTTATTTATTTAATAATTTATTTAATTATTTTAGTGTCTAAAATTTTCAATAATGAACATGAAGTACCATTTTCAGGCAAGATATCATTCCACTAACTTCATATGATATTTAAAATAAGGATTTAACTCATCTTCCAAAATATCTAAATTTTTCAGTAAGGTTTTATCCCAAAATTCCTTTTTCATTTTAACCCTTGAAAATTCATTTAAAGGAATATAAAAAACTATATTGCTTCCAAAAATTCAGAGAAAATTCCAATATGATTATAATGGCATATAAATGATTTGGACCAAATTTCATAATTTATTCATCGTTAAATAGTCTTAATTAAATTATTGAATGATTTCCTCATTTAACAAGCTTATGAAGTAAGTACCTCAAATATGTATCCAAAAATTTTCATAAAATTTATATATGCATATAATGATTCAAAACTTCTTCTGCCAAACTTTCATGACCTCCCAAGGGTCAAAGGGACCATAATTATCTTTTTTAAAAATTGAGGCATCCCCTTGTGTTGTAAAGGAAGTACTATAAATATTATCCTAAAATTCCCAATTAAATTACCAGAGGCTGATAATATCCTTATGACCAATCTATCGAAATTTCATCTTAGTTTGAGGAGTTTAGCTAGCCCATTCCAACCCTACAATGTTTGTGCCCTAAACTAGGGTTAGGGTTTTGTGGGTCCCAAACTTTCCAAAACACCCTAGGATTTTAACCAGAGGGTTATAGTTACCATAATACCCTCCCTACAAAATTTCATAGTCATAGAAGGTGTTTTAGCCACATGCCCTTCACAAGGTACAAAAGCCCTTCCTTAGGGTTTGACCTAGGATCTTGGGGCAAATCAATTCCAAACCTCCCCATATTTCATTGGAAGGTGCACAAGTTCATGAAAAGTCATTGTTCCAAATTTGAACCTCTGTTGAGGTTAATTGGACACTCTAAGCAAAAATTACATTTTGGACCAAAATGCCCTTCTTAGGGCAAAACTAGGGTTTGCATGATTTCCATTCAAATCACCTCCAAACTTAATGAAATTTTAACCAGAGGTCTATATTGACCTCATATACCTCCCACCAAGATTTTGATGAATTTGGACTTAATTTGACCCATAAATTAATTTACCCTATATAAATTAAATTATTTACAAAACTATAGAAATATTATCTCCAAAAATTCCCATTTTTGGTCAGGGTCTAGATATTAGTTAGTGTGCCTCCCTGCCAAAATTTCAACTCATTTGGGCTATGGATGAAGTGTGGGCACTCTATTTAATGTCTGCCTAGACATATGTATAGACCCTACCAAAATGAGTGCCCTGGTCAAACCAGGCACCCAAATTGGTTCAAACCAATTTTGTATGAAAGAAGACCCACAGGGCTACATTTTATATATTTACTATTTTTCATGAACATGCCTCTAGGTATTTTTAAAATTTAAAACCATTAAATACAACAACTGTGACAAAAATGAAATAAATCAGATTTATATATCCTATAGTATTTAATCATCCCCTGCACGAATCTTGGCGGGCCTTGGACGGCATCCCGTCATCTTCTTCCTCTGGCAGACGGCCAGGATTAATCCCGCCTGGGCCGATTTCCAGCGGCTGCCACCGGCGCTCCGGCCACCTCCCCGGCCGGCCACCGCCGCCAACACCTTCGTGGTGGTCGGGGCTATCTCCAGGCGGCGGCCCGGCCGCCAGGGAGCACTATTCTGGCGATCCCGATAGTATGGATTTTCATGGAAAATCCATGATTTTGAAAATCCGATTAGGCTCAAATGAGCCTTAACCTTGTCTCTAATGATTCCTAAGGACTATCCATGTAAGAAGGAGTGGAGGAGGACCTGTTGTGGCGGCTGTAGCCGTGCTGATCGTCGGATTGGCAAGGTGGTGGCCGGTGGTGGTCGTCTTGTTCAAAAATGCAGGAAAATTGCTGGCTCCTTCAGGAAAATGGTGGGAATTACTCCTTGGAGTCCAATGGAGCTTTTAAAAGGGAAAGGGGAGGTGTTAGGTAGCTGAATTGCCCTATGCCATTTTTGGCCTAAGTCAACAATGGCGGCTTGGTTGGTAGGGGGTGGAGCTTGCTCTAACCAGTCCAAAATGGCTGCTGCACTCCCCCTTGTTCTTCTGAATTGAATGGGGAGGTTGGGGAGGGGGGAGGAGGAGCACAAAGTCCTCCTTTCTTCTTCTTCCTTCTCTTTCTCTCTCCTCCATGGGTGGCTTTCTCTCTCCTAGTCACCAAGCCTGAAATTTTGGCTCCTCCCTATCCTATGGCAGCCCACAAGTCCATTTGATCACTTAAGTCAAGGTTAGCCCAATTGCAATGGGCTTGAGCTTGAGTTAGCCCATTTGGGCTAACTTGACCCAAAGTTAGACTAGGGCCCACCTAGGTCAAATTGGTCCTTGAGGTTTCTTCAATGGGTACTTGGTGACCCATTAGCCTCCCCTAGGGTCAAGGTGGGGTTGGATTGGCCCTTGGAGGTCACTTGAACCTTAACTAGGGCACTTTGACCATTTTAGGTCAAGGGTTGACTTTGGTCAACCTAGCCTCTAGGATTGGTCCCAATGGGTCCTTGGTGACCTATTGGCCTCTCACTAGGGCTATGAGGGTATGGGTGGGGTCCACTTGGCTAAGAGACTGCAATTGACCCTTGTGTAGGTTAATTTGACCCAATTAGGGTTAGAGTTGACTTTGGTCAACTGAGCTCCCTTGACTACCCTTCATGGGTCCTTAGTGACTCATTGACCCCTACCTAGGGTTATGGAGGTATAGGTGGGGTCTTGGAGTCTTGGTGAAGCCTCATGATCACCTTAAACCAAGGTTTAGAAATCTGCTAAGTGCAGACCATAGTGGCCCTATCCATACCACCAGGTCCACTTGACTCTTTCTTAGGCTTCCTAGGATTTTGTCATGACAAAACCACTCTTAGGGGTCTAGTTGGAAATGGGATGTTACAAATCCCAATAAACAAAACAAAGATTTCGTCCCCGAAATTAAGGTTAAGCCTACGGGGACTCCTATCGGGGAGCGAGAAACTTGTAACATCCCATGACACCATGTTCGCTATATGAGGTTTAAAGGTGATAGTCAAATTTAGGACCAAATCGCCCAATTGGCAAAGTCTAGACCCCAATAAACAAAAGTTTAGCCTTTATTCTTGAAATTTCAGTCCTACTAGTTTAAAATAGGGAATTAAATTGAACATCTTGAGTGGTTGTGAGGTATACCTGACTGAAGAGTTCCGGGTATCTTTGTCGCATCAAGTCATGGGGCTCCCATGTGTGCTCCTCTCTTCCGTGATTTCTCCACAGGACCTTGACTAATGGAACCTTTTTGTGGCGTAAGACTCGTACTCCCTTGTCGTCAATCCGGACCGGTTGTAGGTGAACTGACCGATCAGATGCTATCGGCCCATCTGTGGTTGTAACTTGCTGCTCTGGGCGTAGTAGAGCTCTCCTAAGAGAGGATATATGGAATACGTCGTGCAGACTTGCCAGCTCCGGTGGCAGCTCCAGCCTGTATGCCAAGGGACCGATCCGCTCCTGGATCCTATAAGGCCCCATGTATCTTGGACTGAGCTTCTTCCTCTGTCCGCGTACCCGAGTAACTCCATGCATTGGTCGGATCTTCAAGAACACCTGATCTCCTACCTGGAATTCCACTGACGATGCCGAGCGTCGTAATACTTAGCCTGCCGGCTCTGTGCTTCCAGCATCCTGTCCCGTATCAATCTCACCTGAGCCTCGGTGTCCTCAACAAATTCCGAATCCAATGCCTTAGGGTCCTCGTCCTGTATCCATGACAGCGGAGTCCTGCACTTCCGTGCGTACAACACCTCATAAGGAGCCATCTTTATACTAGACTGGTAGCTGTTATTATACGAGAACTCGATCAGTGGTAACAACTTCTCCCAAGGTTCACCGCGATCTAATATGCAGAGTCGTAGTAAATCCTCCAGAGTTCGGTTGGTTCGTTCCGTCTGTCCATCCGTCTGGGGATGAAAAGCCGTACTGAATGTTAGTCGAGTGCCCAAGTAAATCTGCACTGACCTCCACTCCCTGGATGTAAATCGTTCATCCCGGTCTGACACAATCGACTTGGGGACGCCATGATAGCGAACGAACTGCTCCACAAACTTTCGGACTAGCACACTTACCGAGTCATCCTTCCTGATTGGAATAAACCTGGCTACCTTTGTTAGCCGGTCGATGATCACCCAGATCGAATCATTCCCTATCCTCGATCGAGGAAGTCCGTGTATAAAGTCCATGGCGATATCATTGAACTTCCACTCTGGTACTGGGAGTGGCTGCAATAATCCTGCGGGGTTTCTGCACTCCGCTTTCACCAACTGGCATGCCTCGCAATGGGTCACGAAGTAGGTGATATCCTTCTTCATGTCGGGCCAGAACATAGTCTTCTTCAGATCTGCAGTCATCTTTGTAATCCCCGGGTGTACCGAATATCGACTGCAATGAGCCTCCATCATGACGTCCTCCCGGACCTGGCCTCCCTCTGGTATGTCGACCCGTACTCTAAAGCATACTAAGTCGTCCCTCAGTGTGTAATCTCCTGCAATGCCTGCTTCTAAGGCCCGGAATATCGGCTCTAGCTGGGTATCCTGCCTCTGTCCATCCTTGACCCGTTCTCGAATGTCATCTGTGGCAATTAATGACGATAGATACTCCCGGTACAACTCAGGGTGATTCTCAGACACAAAGGATATATGCATTTTATCTAACATCTGAACCAACTCCAAGGCCATCAACTGTGTTCCTACCCCGGGGTTTGCGGTCTTTCGGCTCAGTGCATCTGCTACCACATTCGCCTTTCCCGGGTGATAGTGCATCTCGTACTGGTAGTCTGCTAAAAACTCCACTCATCGTCTCTGTCTGATGTTCAGCTCTTTCTGCGTGTCCACATACCTCAAATTTTTATGGTCAGAGTATATATCGCAGTGGACACCGTATAGATAGTGCCGCCAGACTTTTAGTGCAAAGATGACAGATCCCATCTCTAAGTCATGGACTAGGTAGTTCTGCTCGTGCTTCTTCAGCTGCCGAGAAGCGTAAGCTATCACATGGCCATTCTGCATCAGCACTGCATCCATGCCCTGGTAGGAGGCATCGGTGTAGACCTGGAATCCTTCTTTCCCTGAAGGGAGAGCAAGTATAGGAGCCGAAGTGAGTCGCCCCTTTAGCTCTTGAAAAGCCGCCTCACACTGTGGGGTCCAGATAAAGGGCACCTCCTTCCTTGTCAGAGATGTGAGTGGAAGGGCGATACGAGAGAATCCCTCTACGAACTTCCGGTAGTAACCGGCGAGTCCTAGGAAACTTCGTACATCTGTGGCCGTCTTCAAATGTGGCCAGTCCCAGACTGATTGGATCTTGGTCGGGTCCACTGCCAACCCAGCACCACTGATGATATGGCCTAGGAAGGCCACCTCCTTCAACCAAAACTAGCATTTACTGATCTTCGCATAGAGCTTGTGCTCCCGTAGTCTCTCCAGAGTCAGCGTCAGATGCCGAGTGTATTCCTCTTCCGTCCTAGAGTAGATCAGGATGTCGTCTATGAATACTATGACGAACACATCCAAGTAGGACTCAAAAACCCGGTTCATGAGGCTCATGAATGCCGACGGAGCATTTGTGAGCCCGAAGGGCATCACGGTAAACTCATATAGCCCATATCTGCTACTGAAAGCAGTCTTTGGAATGTCCTCCTCCTGGATCCGTAGTTGGTAGTAACCCGACCTTAAATCCAGCTTCGAGAAATAATGGGCTCCTTCCAACTAGTCGAATAATTCGTCTATCCGTGGGAGCGGATAGGTATTCCGGACAGTCAGCCTGTTTAGTGCTCGATAATCGATGCACAGGCGAAGTGTCCCATCCTTCTTCTTCACAAATAAGATCGGGGCTCTCCATGGCGAGGAACTCGGTCTAACAAATCCGGCTTCCACCAGTTCTTGGAGTTGACTTCGAAATTCTGTCAGCTCTTTTGGGGCCATCCGGTAAGGGGCTCTAGCTGCCGGCTTAGCCCCCGGCACCAGCTGTATCCGGAAATCCTGCTCTCGGTGCGGGGGTAGCCCAGGCAGTTTCTCTGGGAATACGTCGGCAAAATCTCGCACCACCGGAATACCCGAGGTGGAGACCTTGGCCTCAGTCATTTCAAATATTACCTCATACACTTCTTCCCCCTGTAAGTGAGCCTTGACGGCCTGTACAGATGACAGCATGAGAGGGGAAATAGATCTAGTACCTTCAATGACGAGGTAGGAATCTCCATGTCTCACGGTAACTCTCTTGGATGTGCAGTCAATTTGAGCATGATTCCAGTTCAACCACGTCATTCCTAGGATCAAATCAAAGATTGGCATCTTTATGATCGTCGCTGGAGCTTCAAATATCCTTCCGCCGATCTCCGCCTCCATATTGCAGTGGGCAGAGGTGAACAACTCTGATCCGTCGGGTAATCGTATCCTCATCATCAGACCCGTGAATCGTTCCACGCCTTCCAACTCTTCTACGAAGGCTTCCGATACAAACGAGTGTGAAGCACCCGTATCAAATAGCGTATAAGCGGGTTTGCCGCTGATGAAAACTATTCCTGGGGGTGGGGAAAGTTAAATGTCTTAGAATCTAGCTATGGTTTTCTTTCCTAGATTATCACTTCTATATAAACTTAAATGTCATGAGGAAATAAGTTTACAATTTTCTGACGTACCAGTGATTACTTGCTCCGGGTTCCGGGGTTGAGCCAAATCCAGTGCATAAATTTGCTCCCTCTGCTGCCTGCGATCTGCACCCTAGAAACCACGTCCTCGACCACGTCCTCGTCCTCTAAATTGCTGGGCATGCGGGGCAGCCTGGGGTGCTGGTAAAGGTGCTCCCCTCATGGGGCAGTTTCTCCGAATGTGTCCTATCTGATGGCAGTTGTAGCACTCCGGTGGGGGAAATGCTATACCCCCGGGTCTTGGTGCCTCCCTCATCTGAAGAGGCTGAGGGGCCAATATCACCTGCTCCCTCAGCTCCTGCCTCACTTCCTGACGAGGCTGGTCCTCTGTCCTTCTCCCACCTGGTATAGTACCTTGCCGCTGATCATTTCTGGCTCTCCGGCCCTGATCCTCCGCTTGCCGCTTCCGGCCCCGAGTGGTGTGCCAATCAGCCTCAATCCTCTTTGCCATCTCCAAAATCCGGGAGATAGGCCCGTAGGATACAAACAACAAGGCCTCCCTCAAGTCCTCCCGCAAGCCTTTATAGAATCTCTTGATGTATCCCGCTTCGTCCAGCTGGTAAGAATATGCATATCGAGCCAAATGGCCGAACTCTCGATGGTACTCTACCACTGTCCAGGTGCCCTTCTTCAGCTGTAAGAACCGCTCCTCCAACTCATCCCTGGCCGACTGTGGAACAAAATGCTCCAGCAGCGCGGTCCTGAACTCTTCCCAGGTAACTTCCGCAACCTCCTTATCAGCAAACATTGTGTCCAGCAGCGTCTTCCACCACCTCTTGGCATGGGACTCCAGACAGGAGACAACCAAGGCCACCCTCTCCTCCCAGGGACACCGTATCCCAGTCAGCATTTCGTACATAATATCTAGTCATTCTTCTGTCCGTACAGCGGATTCTGTCCCCAAGTAAGATGGAGGAGAGAGTCCTCGAAAGATGCTCAGCCAATTGGCCCCCGGGTTTGGCTGCGGAGCCGGAACCTGCTGAGCCCTGAAAGCATCTAGAATGGCCATCAGCGTTTGACCCATCTCCGAGTGTAGGAATGGAGTGGGGACCGGGGGAGGTGGTGCAATAGTCGGAGTCTGCTGAACTCCGCCTTGTGGTGTTGGCTGCGCTGGGGGCTGCGTAATAGAAGCCAAATATAAGAAGTCTCACAAATTTAACTAAAAGTGGACAATTTTCATGTGATTTCCCATATGGGCCCACCACTGCTTCCGCTGCTTAGTTTGTCCCCAAACTAAACTCGAGCGGGGGTGTCCCAGGGTTAGTGGACTGCTACTTTGCTGATCGAGGTTTCCTCTGATACCACTTGTAAGACCCCCATTTTTTTTCCTTTTTCGACACCGGGGTCTTAGGCCCAGAACCGCCACCTTGCGGTGATACCTTCGCACCTGGGAAGGTCATCACTACAAGATGCCAATTCTGCCGGCCAAAATCGATCATAATTGTAGCAATAGAATAAAAGCAAGTCCACAGAAAATCACATGTATAGAAAATAAGCTCCACGAAGGGAGTGTCCACAGATAGTACATATAATAAAAATCTCGGGCTTATGCCCGGTACATCAAGTCCTCACTACAAATCACTCATCGCGGAAGCAAACTAATACAACTACTAGTGTTCGGGACTCACAGTCCCTACTGTCTGGACTCCAGTACTAGACTGTGCGATCTCCAAGCGTGCCGACCTCCGGGGCTGCTCCTCCATGCTGGGCTCTGTGGTCCCCTAAATGATGTGGTTCAAAAACCGTTAGTCTAAAAGACTAAGTCCTATCGTCCTCCGCCCCTTCCCCCATGGCTCCTAAGCACCGAGCGGGGAGAAGGAAAGGAAAGGACATGAAGGTGGAGAATGTCAAATAGCAGATGACAGCGGAACTAGACTAGCAGTTCTAAGTATGGTAATAATGATACAAATTTAGAATAAGTAACCTTAACTTATGTGAATACACATAAGCTAAGGGATCTCTTGCAGGGCTCCTATCGTATAAAAAGTCCCATACCGATTTATACGATAGGGTGTCGGTTTTACTAGCAGGCTTAAATATTTAATACTGAAAGAGAACCTTGACTTATAAGCACGCTCGCACGAACTTATAGGCCAAGGGGTCGTTTTGCAAGGCCTAATGTATAGAGCGTCCCATACCGCTTATACATCAGGTGTCAGGTTATATGCAATTGTTATGCTATGAAATACAATTATGCTATGATGTGAACATGCAAGTGCAACTCACCCACTCGACTCTGTGTACACAGACCTTTAGTTCCCCCTTTCGGAGCCGTTACCTCCCAGGATACCTCCGTAGTGGCAGACGGAAGCGGTGGGTTGGGCCTCCCCCACCTCTTAACCAGTAAAGCACTACCGGTCAGACCTATCGTACGCCTCAACGCTTGGTGCACAAAGCGGACTCCTGCGTACTCTTGCCAGCTGGCGCACCGGACTTCTGTTGGCGAAGTGCTAACCACACTTGCCGAGTCAGCGTATTGGCATCGGTGCATCGACCCTCCAATACCGAAGACCCACCACCTTATACCTTTTATGCACATGCAATAGTTATGAGTCCAAACAACAACCGAACCAAATCTCCCCGGACTATCCCGTCCGTCATAATCAACAACCGAGTCGAAGCTCCCCGGACTATCCCGTCGTCATAATCAACAATCGAGCTGAAGCTCCCCGGACTATCCCATCCATCATAATCAACAACAACTGAGCCGAAGCTCCCCGGACTAACCTTAGTGTTTTGACCAATCCTCCTACGGGTCAGACGATCTTTCGTCGATCCCGGGCACCATCAAACAATTAGCCAAAACTCAACCCTTGCTTATCCTAACTCGAGTGATGAACTCATTCTAAATTTTCCAAACCTATAACCACTAATCTTGACTTATGTGCCTAACTTGCACTTCAAATTATTTCTGCAGATTTACTATATGCAGACCACTTAGTTTAAACGTTATGTAAAATGGGAAGTACATCAAATATTCATCCAATACTCCTATAGTAATTAATGGAGATCCATTATGACCTTTAAGCCCTAAATCCAGAGACCCAAGATTTTCCTTATTTATTTAATAATTTATTTAATTATTCTAGTGACTAAAATTTCCAATAATGAACATGAAGTACCATTTTCAGGCAAGATATCATTCCACTAACTTCATATGATATTTAAAATAAGGATTTAACTCATCTTCCAAAATATCTAAATTTTTCAGTAAGGTTTTATCCCAAAATTTCTTTTTCATTTTAACCCTTGAAAATTCATTTAAAGGAAATATAAAAGACTATATTACTTCCAAAAATTCAGAGAAAATTCCAATATGATTCTAATGGCATATAAATGATTTGGCCAAATTTCATAATTTATTCATCAGTAAATAGTCTTAATTAAATTATTGAATGATTTCCTCATTTAACAAGCTTGTGAAGTAAGTATCTCAAATATGTATCCAAAAATTTTCATAAAATTTACATATGCATATAATGATTCAAAACTTTTTCTGCCAAACTTTCATGACCTCCCAAGGGTCAGAGGGAGCATAATGATCAATTTATTAAATTGAGGCATCCCCTTGTGTTGTAAAGGAAGTACTATAAATATTATCCCAAAATTCCCAATTAAATTACCAGAGGCTGATAATATCCTTATGACCAATCTACCGAAATTTCATCTTAGTTTGAGGAGTTTAGCTAGCCCATTCCAACCCTACAATGTTTGTTCCTTAAACTAGGGTTAGGGTTTTGTGGGTCCCAAACTTTCCAAAACACCCTAAGATTTTAACCAGAGGGTTATAGTTACCATAATACCCTCCCTACAAAATTTCATAGTCATACAAGGTGTTTTAGCCACATGCCCTTCACAAGGTACAAAAGCCCTTCCTTAGGGTTTGACCTAGGATCTTGGGGCAAATCAATTCCAAACCTCCCCATATTTCATTGGAAGGTGCAAAAGTTCATGACAAGTCAGTGTTACAAATTTGAACCTCTGTTGAGGTTAATTGGACACTATAAGCAAAAATTACATTTTGGACCAAAATGCCCTTCTTAGGGCAAAACTAGGGTTTGCATGATTTCCATTCAAATCACCTCCAAACTTAATGAAATTTTAACCAGAGGTCTATATTGACCTCATATACCTTCCACCAAGATTTTGATGAATTTGGACTTCATTTGACCCATAAATTAATTTACCATAGATAAATTAAAATTATTTATCTCCAAAAATTCCCATTTCTAGGAAGGGTCTAGAAATATTATTTCTCCTATGGATGAAGGCTCTGTTTGGGACAGCTCTGGCGGATTTCTGTTCCATTTCTGGAGCAGGAAAAGCAGATTTGGGTGTCTAGAATCGCGGAGAAAGGCCATCGGGGGCTTCGCGGAGGAAGGCCGTCCGGTTGAGCAGTTCCAACTGAAACCATTGATTTCCAAAACCTGTGAGAGAGAAAGCTATTTTGCGGAAGCTGAAGCTAGGGGGGAAGATTTCTGAAGAGCTGCAAAACAGCTCCAGATTTCTGAAAAGCTCTTCATAAGGAGCTTTCCCAAACAGTTAAAAAACAGCTCTGGCGGTTGGAATAGAGATTCTCCAGCCGCCAGAGCTGCGCCAAACAGACCCGAAGTGTGGGCACTCTATTTAATGTCTGCCTAGACATATGTATAGATCCTACCAAAATGAGTGCCCTGGTCAAACCAGGCACCCAAATTGGTTCAAACCAAATTTTGTATGAAAGAAGACCCACCGGGCTACATTTTATATATTTACCATTTTTCATGAACATGCCTCTAGGTATTTTTAAAATTTAAAACCATTAAATACAACAACTGTGACAAAAATGAAATAAATCAGATTTATATATCCTATAGTATTTAATCATCCCCTGCACGAATCTTGGCGCGCCTTGGACGGCATCCCGTCATCTTCTTCCTCTGGCAGACGGCCAGGATTAATCCCGCCTGGGCCGATTTCCAGCGGCTGCCGCCGGCGCTCCGGCCACCTCCCCAGCCGGCCACCGACGCCAACACCTTCGTGGTGGTCGGGGCTATCTCCAGGCGGTGGCCCGGCCGCCGGGGAGCACTATTCCGGCGATCCCGATATATGGATTTTCATGGAAAATCCATGATTTTGAAAATCCGATTAGGCTCAAATGAGCCCTAACCTTGTCTCTAATGATTCCTAAGGACTACCCATGTAAGAAGGAGTGGAGGAGGACCTGTGGTGGCGGCTGTAGCCGTGCTGATCGTCGGATTGGCATGGTGGTGGCCGTTGGTGGTCGGCTTGTTCAAAAATGCAGGAAACTTGCTGGCTCCTTCAGGAAAATGGTGGGAACTACTCCTTGGAGTCTAATGGAGCTTTTAAAAGGGAGAGGGGAGGTGTTAGGTAGCTGAATTGCCCTATGCCATTTTTGGCCTAAGTCAACAATGGCGGCTTGGTTGGTAGGGGGTGGAGCTTGCTCTAACCAGTCCAAAATGGCTGCTGCACTCCCCCTTGTTCTTCTGAATTGAATGGGGAGGTTGGGGAGGGGGGAGGAGGAGCACAAAGTCCTCCTTCCTTCTTCTTCCTTCTCTTTCTCTCTCCTCCATGGGTGGCTTTCTCTCTCCTAGTCACCAAGCCTGAAATTTTGGCTCCTCCCTATCCTATGGCAGCCCACAAGTCCATTTGATCACTTAAGTCAAGGTTAGCCCAATTGCAATGGGCTTGAGCTTGAGTTAGCCCATTTGGGCTAACTTGACCCAAAGTTGGACTAGGGTCCACCTAGGTCAAATTGGTCCTTGAGGTTTCTTCAATGGGTCCTTGGTGACCCATTAGCCTCCCCTAGGGTCAAGGTGGGGTTGGATTGGCCCTTGGAGGTCACTTGACCCTTAACTAGGGCACTTTGACCATTTTAGGTCAAGGGTTGACTTTGGTCAACCTAGCCTCTAAGGATTGGTCCCAATGGGTCCTTGGTGACCTATTGGCCTCTCACTAGGGCTATGAGGGTATGGGTGGGGTCCACTTGGCTAAGGGATTGCAATTGACCCTTGTGTAGGTCAATTTGACCCAATTAGGGTTAGAGTTGACTTTGGTCAACTGAGCTCCCTTGACTACCCTTCATGGGTCCTTAGTGACCTATTGACCCCTACCTAGGGTTATGGAGGTATAGGTGGGGTCTTAGAGTCTTGGTGAAGCCTCATGATCACCTTAAACTAAGGTTTAGAAATCTGCTAAGTGCAGACCATAGTGGCCCTATCCACACCACCAGGTCCACTTGAATCTTTCTTGGGCTTCCTAGGGTTTTGTCATGACAAAACCACTCTTAGGGGTCTAGTTGGAAATGGGATGTTACAGGGGTAGCCTTGACAAAACAGCATCTTTGCCAACATCTGGTCACGAAAGATATGGGTTCTCCAAAGTACTTTTTGGGGATCGAAATCTCTCAGAAGCCCAACTCTTTAGTCCTCTCTCAGCGTAAGTATGCCCTTGATATTTTAAAAGAAGTAGGATTGACTGGAGCCAAACCTGCCCGATGTCCCATGGCTGTTAGAGAAGACAAAACCTGGACGGATGATTCGCCTCTTCTTTCAGATACTACGCGGTACAGACATCTGGTTGGTAAGCTCATATACCTTCACCGTGACTAGGCACGACATTTCCTATGCTGTGGGCAAGGTGAGTCAATTCATGCAAAGCTCCCAGGGAGTGTCATCTACAGTCCGCCTTGCGGATCTTGGAGTACGTCAAAGCAGCCCCTGGGAAAGGATTGCTCTTTCAGAAGAATGATCATCTGAGGGTTGAAGCATACTCAATGCGAGTTACGCTGATGACAAAGGGGACCGCAAGTCTACCTCCGGTTTCTGTACTTTTGTTGGGGGCAATCTGGTAAGCTGGAAGAGCAAGAAGCAGTCTGTTGTCTCCAGGTCAAGTGCTGAAGCAGAGTATCGGAGTATGGCATCGACCACTTGTGAGCTAAAATGGCTACGGGCTCTCATGTTTGATTTAGGAGAGGTCTACCACCATCCTCTACCTATGTTCTGTGACAACAAGCCTGCTATATACATCTCCAAAATCCAGTCTTCCATGATAGAACCAAGCACATTGAGGTCGACTGTCATTTCATTCGTGAAGAGATTCTGAAGGAACAAATTTGCACCCCCTTCGTCACGTCTGAAAAAGAGCTGGCTGACATCTTCACCAAGCCAGTATCCGCCTCGTTTCTTCATATATGTGACAAGCTGGGCATGATCGACATATATGCTCCAGCTTGAGGGGGAGTGTTAAAGTTGGAGATCGGGCGGTCTGTCGGTCTGGCTTTGCCGGTTATTGATCGAGCGGTCTGGCGGTTTGCCTTCAGCGGTTTGGTTGCTGTGTTGCGGTCTGAGGTCCAAGTGGTCTAACGGTCTCACATGACGGATTGTCTCTCTCTCTGACCGTTGCCGAGCGGTTAGCCCTTCTGTCTAACCGCGCGGCTTGTGCGGTTTGTGTTTGTACAGTCCGCGTGTGTCCTATAATTTTTTAGTCCCACATCTTTTATTTGTATTCTCTCTTCTCTCCTCCATTCTATATAAGGGAGGCCATACTTTTGTAATAGATGCCTTTTTCTGATAATAAAGTTTCAGTTATACCTTTTCCGGCTTGTTTTAGTTCGTTTCTCACAAGGAGTATCCAAATAAAGGAGTCCTTGGGCCTTATTTATAGACTTTAGGTGGGGCGACCTGGTAATTTACCCCCAAAACTACCATACATAAGAATAGAAACCTTGAATTGGAACACGTAAATCACCATTTTTATGGAAATGATGACTTCGCCCCCCACCCCCACAGGGTGATTTGTGCCCAACAAAAATTCTAACTGCCCTCCAGTGAGGGGAGGGGCGGTCCTGCGAGATTAATGGTCGGGCGACATCGACAGTGGGGAAAATGCGGCCCGGCCGAGGCCGGACAGCCAAGAGGCCGCCTAATTTGGGTGACCATGCCCCCCACATGGGGCATGAAGGTCGGTATAGGGTGGGCAGCCAAAATGGTTGCCCGTCCTTGGCGAGCGGGAGGCCGCCCAAACTGGGCGGTTAAAGGGCCCACCCAATTTGGGCTGTCGCGCCTCGACCAGGTGCGCCGATGGAGGTCGGGTGGCCGCACGGTAGAGGAACTGCCAAAATTGGGCGGCGTGACCCCCAGTGAGTGTCGCCGGTGGAGTTTGGACGGCTGCGTGACCGAGGAACCTCTGGTTTAGGCAATTGGGCTGGAGTGGTTACTCTTTGGTAGGTTTGCCCCACTACCTTGCAGTTATGCGTTAGTGGCGGGTTTTCCCATAATGCCCCAAATTTAATCAAATTAATTTTAGGGTGTGTTTAGGGGGCGTGGTCTGCGGATAGCATTTCGGGCTAAGGTCTTTCTATAAAACTTAAAATTCAGCCCTCCCCTCTCATTTTCTCCCTAGCTGCCCCCCTCTCCTCATCTCTCTCCCTCTCTCAGCTTTTTCTCTCGCGCGCAGCAGAGCCCGACGATTCCTCCCTCCCTGTCGCTGCAGAAGCCCATCCTTCTCTTTCATGTCTCCGCTGGAAGGAGGAGCAGAATCCCAACTTCCCTCTCCCACCTCTCCCCAGTTGCTGATGGAAGGAGGAGAAGAGCTGAGCCTGGCCTCCCTCTCCTCTCCCGATCTCTCTCTCTATAAATGTTTGCTTTAGGATTGAGAATGACCTAGAGGGGAGTGAATAGGTCCAATTTAAACTATGACTACCCCTTTAAAAATCCAGAGTTATACTTTCTTTATGTTGATTAACACAGTCAGATAAACAAGATAATCTTAACAGCAATTTAAAAATTATCACAGCACAACAATCAACAATCACAACACAATGCACACAGATTTATAGTGGTTCCCCAATTTATGGGTACATCCACTTTCCCCCTTCGTCTATCTAGCAATGAACTAGATTCGGCCAAACTCTTCTCCTTATTTTACTCAGATTCCTCAGATCTTATAGCTCAGAGCCCAGCTGGCTCCTACAACTCAGACTATACAAGTCTTACCACTCAATTCACCAAGATCCTACACCTCAAGTTCTTCCCAAGAACTCTACCTCAGAATGAATCCACACTCATACTCCTTAGGCAAATCCTGCCCTACAACTCAGAGAAATACCTACTTCTCCTACCTCAGGCAATCCCAGCCCTACCTCAGCCTTTATAACACAGGCTTACAACTTAAAGAGAATGAATCTCCTACACTCATATCTACAGGTAGATCTTACACAATTAATGAAGGTAAAAGAAATAGATTCAGAAAATGTCACCTAGCAAGAGAGAAATGAGTGATAGCTTCTTGATCTGATCCTAATGTATTTGCTTCCTTTGATCTTGTCAAGATAGATCTGATCCAACCCTTCTTAGCTTTTCAAAGCTTATTGAAGTTAAAATTAGGGTATATCTAGGCTGGAGAATGTTGAAGATGATTCTTGATTTGGCTTCTCTCCACCTTCTAAATTATAGTTGATGCTTCTAAGATCTGTCTTCACCAAATCGTTTTTGTTATTTTTTCTAAAGAGTTGATCCCTTTAAATAGGCTCTGTTAGGAGTAACCGGCTGATCCTGTTAATAACTGACATCTGACAGTCCTAATAGTTGTCTGTACCCCGTCTTGATTTCAGAACTTAGGAAACAAATCTGCTTAAAGTGTTGAAACTTGACTGTTGAATGTGTCGACACAAGTTCTGGGTGTCGACACTGCTCTTGTAGTGGTGTCGACATACTTCTGAATGTGTTGACACAGCCCTTCACCTTGTCTTGACACAACTTATGTAGAATGTGTCGACACTAGTCCTGAGTGTCGACACAGCTTGCTTCTAGTCATGACTTAGCTTGTGAAGTGTGTCGACATTAGTCTTGAGTGTCGACACAGTTGTCTTCAGTCTCGACACTGCTTGTATAGAGTGTGTCGACACTTGTCCTTAGTATCGACACAGCTTCTCTTTGTCTCGACACAACTTGTTCAGTGTGTGTTGACACTAGTCCTGAGTTTCTCGACACTATTGTACTTAGCTTTATTTTCATGCACATATGAACTTAACATCCATCAAATATAACTGTGTGTATATCATTGAGCTGAAATGACTTCTTCAAATCAAGTACATTGTGACTAATGTACTCAACAATCTCCCCCTATTTGGAGAAGTCATAACCCCAATTCAATAATATACAACATGATACCAAAATATAATGATAAAGACATTAAGAATACAATGTAATATTATATGTTAAATACCATAGATAAAAATACATATTAAAAACAATAATGTTGATTAGAAGATAAGGCAAACAATTGAAATCCTAATTAAAAACACATGAAATGTTGAGTAAGCCAAGATTTTCATTAATTGTTTATCACAAGAGTTACTGCTACAAGCTTTGATTACACAATAGTTACAGATCAAGTTTTTCATATGAAATTTAAAACTAAGAACATTCTAAGACAGCTCTGGTTCTTTGATAACTATGCCTTTTCCAGATTGTATCTTTGCTTTCACCTCAGGCACCTTGTCATCAACAACCTCCTTTCCTTTGTCATTCTTAGTTTTAGCTTTTGCAATTGCTTCTTCTTTCAGCCTTTGTCTTTCAAAATAATGGTATGGCTTTGGGAAATATTTGCTGGGCTCAATTGACTTAGCAGGAAGCTTTCCTTTCTTCAGATCATATCTGAACTTTTGGATAACTTGCTGCTGCTTAAGCTGTTTGTACCATTCCTATTATGTACCCTTTGCCCTTATCTGTGACATTAGAATTTATAGCCTTCCATGTAGTAAAAATTATTGATCTGGAGGTTGGACTCCATTGCTTAAAATCTGGTCTAGTCTCTGCTTATTCTCTAAATCTTTTCTTCAATAGTTGTGCCTCTATCTCCAGAGCAGTAGAAGACTTGTCCACTTTCTCACAGATTATATTCTGATCTAAACCCTTGAGGACTGTACATGTGTTGGATAGTTGCTTGGATAGACTCAAAAGTAGCTTGTGCTGCAGAATGATTATACATGGTTTTCTCATGATCATAAATTCCAGTAGCATGAGGTGCTTCAAGTTGAGGTGGTTGACAACCAGACTCAGCAGTTTGATCTCCATCATACCATAGGGGAGGAAAGCCTAAAGTGTCTTTGATTTTGTTTAATATCTAGGTAGCATGTTCAGAACTGGTCTTAATCATTACCCTCTCCCCCTTTATGACTTATCTTTCAATATGATCCCTTAAATCATTTTTGTGAAATCTCACTTGATCATCTAGATAATTAATTCCTGATGTTACTGTATTCTTAACTCTTAGTAAATTGTTGTCCAAACTCTTATCAGAAGCCTTGATGTCCTTAAGTAGAAGATTCTGAATGATTTTTCAGTTGGTGTCTATATCTGTTGCAGTGGAATTAAGTTTTGTTTCCAAAGCAGTGGTTTGATTCTTTATTTCTCCCAATGTTGTATCATGCATAACTATCATATTTTCATTCATTCTTTTCTGATTCTCAAGGACATAGCCTTGCTTTATTGCCATATTAGCCTCTAGTTGTTTGGCTTCCCATTGTTGCTTGGCCAGGTAGACAACAACATTTGCTCCTTTCTCAAAGAACTCAGTCATATCTTTCTTTAATAAGTTTACTTCAAATCTTATTGACTTGATGTCTTGTGCCAGCTGAAATTGCAACTCATTGTTGCTTTCATCCACATAATTTTCTAGGTCTTGCCTTTCTTTATCAAACATGATCTGTAATTGAACTAGCAGGGAGCTAGAATCCATTACAGGAGCTGACGGTGGTCCAGATTTAAGATACTTCTTGTAACTCTTACTTCCTTTTCTTAACTCAGATAGTTTTCTTTTCTTAAGTTGTGAAGTTTCCTCTTCCTCAGAATCTGATGAGCTGACCATCTCGATAGAGTTTTGTTGTTCTGTACCTTCAATATTTGTATTAAGACATTCCAAAGGAACATCTGCATGCTGAATTTTAGCATCAGGCACCTCAATCTGGGAATTTTCAGCTATCTCCCCCTAGATGTTAGATACCTTAGTCAAAAGAATTTCTTCTTCAGTCTCTTTTGGATTCTCTTCCTCCATCTCTTTTTCAGACATTTCATGTTCAGGATCTTTTGATTTTTCTAGCTCTTGTACAACATCCATTATAATAGTAGTAGTTATATCCATTGGCAATTCACAGAGGTTCTCCCCCTCAATTTGTTCTCTTTCTGGAATGTTCTCCCCCTGCACTTGTACACTAATTCCAAGTGAGTACCTTGAAGATCTGCCTTTTTCTTCCACAACATCCTTATCAGAACTGAAGTTCACCTCTTCTTCAGAATCACTAGAGGATACAACTTCCTCTACCACAAATTTCTTGCTTGTTACCTCCTTTGTCCTTTTAGGTTCTGGTGTCTCTTTAGACAAGACTTTGTCCCATCTATACAAAATTATCAGGTTCATTCTCCTCATATGATTTATCTTAGATCTATTTTTTGATTGATACTATCTGGAATGACCTTTACAAGATACAAAGTAATTATTTTGCCCATATTGGGCTTCTGAATCCCTTCTACAATTTTATCAAAGACTACCCTATTCCAGTCAGTGGTGATTCTGAAGATAATCCTTGTCATCAGGCTAAACATAAATTTGGAAATCCTGTCATGTGCTCCAGTCTTATAGAGGAGCACCTTTCCAATTATTTCAGATACAAATTTTCCTTGGGAATTCATTCCCTTCCTGTTTAAAGAATTGCCAAATCTAGTGGTTGGATCTAGTCCACACCATTCTAAGGCTCAACAGTCTTTCTTGAATCCATTTCATCATCTTGTGCAGTTCTTGGAATCTGAAAGACTTTAGCTAGTCTTTTGGTTGTTACCTGTATCCTTGCTCCATTAACACTGGATTTTATCTTATCTAACTTAGGGTTTAATAAGGCATTATAATAGAATTCAGTTACCTTTCACTTCTAAATTTAGGTTGGTTCTGAAAAAAGATACTCTAGACCTGCCTAATTCACTAGGTCAATCACCTTCTTTATATTATCTGAAGCGGAGACGAGTGCGTTGTGCACCAGTTCGTATCCCTCGTTAATATTGTCGTCCATCTTGGGTGCCATACTTGTTGAAAGAGCTAGAGTTTGAGAGGTGTCGACTATGGATTTCTAGGTCTCGACACACAGCGATTAGTCTCTCAAGATTTCTGGTGAGTGAAGTCGACAAAACCTTATACCTCTTATTTATAGTATCTGTCTTTTGAAGGTGAAAAGGTGCACTGCATTTAGTAATTTTCTCATTATTGGGAAATATCTAGTGTCGACAAAGAAACCTAATCTATCGAGATGTGTCGACTTAAGTCGACACAAGGTCCATTTTCTCATTATTGGAGTATACTGTAAGCTTATATTTTCTTTTTCAACACTCTCTAAGAAAGTGATATCTAATTTCTATATATTTAGTTCTACTGTGTGAAACTGAATTATTAGCAATAGAAATTGCACTAGTAGAATCACAAAACATAACAGATTTACTTAACTGCACACTGTAGTCCAGCAGGTGATGTTGAATCCAAAGCAACTGAGCACAATAACTCCCAGCAGATATGTACTCAGATTTTGCTGTAGAGATTGTAACACTTGTTTGTTTCTTGCTACTCTAAGTTATAAGTCTTTTCCCTAGAAACTGACAAGTTCAAGAAGTACTTTTTCTATCTTCTTTATACCCTGCAAAATTTGCATCTGTGTACCCTGTGAGTTCAAAATCACTATCCCTAGGATACCAAAGCCCAAGATTGGGTGTGCCCTTAAGATATCTCAGTATTCTCTTTATAGTAGTATAATGAGACTTTTTGTGGCATGTTTGGTACCTAGCATAGACACATGTTGAGAACATAATATCTGACCTACTAGCAGTCAAATACAGGAGTGATCCAATGATGCCTCTATACAAGTTTTCATCAACTGATTTCTTAGATTCATCCTAGTGTAGTGACACAGAGAACCCATTGGAGTACAGAGAACCCATTAGAGTTCTCATGGTAGAAGAATTCTCCATACCATATCTCTTAATAAACTCCTTAGTGAACTTAGATTGATAGATGGATATTCCATCCTCTGATTGTCTAACTTAGAATCCCAAGAAAAACTTCAGCTCACTCATGATGCTCATTTCAAACTTGTCTTGCATAAGTCTTGCAAATTTAGTACACAACTTCTCATTAGTAGACCCAAAGATTATATCATCAACATAAATCTGGACTAGGATGCTTGATCCTTTGATGTCCCTAAGAAATAGTGTCTTATTTATCTTTACTCTAGAGAACTTGTTCTCTATAAGAAAGGTAGACATGGTCTCATAACAAGCTCTAGGTGCCTGTTTTAACCCATACAAAGCCTTGTGCAATCTGGAAGCATAGGTGTTGTGTTTAGGGTTAACAAAACCTGGTGGATGCTCTACATAGACTTACTCCTTCAGTGTACCATTGAGGAATGCTGACTTTACATCCATTTGGTAGACCTTGTATCCTTTGAATGCTGCATGAGCTAAAAACAACCTTATGGCTTCTAGCTTAGTTGCAGGTGCAATGGTTTGGTCAAAGTCTAACCCTTCCTCTTATCTATATCCTTTAGCCACTAATCTTGCTTTGTTCTTGACTATAACCCCATACTCATCTAATTTAATTCTGTAAATCCACTTAGTGTCTATGACATTATGATTACTAGGTATAGGAACTAGACTCCAGACTTTGCATCTCTCAAATTGATTGAGCTCTTCTTGCATAACCATAATCTAGTTGGGGTCAGAATTGGCTTCTTCAAACCTTTTAAGATCTACCTGAGAGAGAAAACTAGAGTATATAACCTCATTGTGATGTCTACTCCTAGTAGTTACTCCTAATTTGACATCACCTATTCTTTGATCAATAGGATGATCTCTAAGGTGTCTAACTGCTACTGGCAGGTGCCTACCATTACCTAGTATTGTAAAAGGATTAAGATGATTCTCTTCCTACCCCAGGGCAGTTGCAGTATCTTCTATAGGAATTTTTATAGTGTCTCTAATGTGTAACTCTAGATCAGGTGAGTCACTTATTTTTAGCTTTTCCATTCTAGAGTCTACAACACCTAGACCAGAGTTATTAGAGATCTCATTAAATAAAACAGATGATTCATCAAAAACTACATTAATAGATACTTCTACAATTTGATGTTTCAAGTTATAGATCCTATATGCTTTGCTATGAATACAATACCCTACAAAGATTACTTCATAAGATTTCTCTGAGAACTTGGTTAGATAAGTTTTCTCATTGTCCAAAATATAACACTTACTACCAAAAAGTTTGAAGTAGGATAGATTTGGTTTTCTGCCTTTCATTAATTTATAGGGAGTCATGTTGTGATTCTTGTTGATTAATGCTCTATTCTGAACATAGCATGATGTGTTTACAGCCTCAGCCCAGAAATATTTTGGGAGAGATGTATCACTCATCATTGTTCTAGCTTCCTCAATAAGAGTTCTATTTTTCCTCTCAGCAACTCCATTTTGCTGTGGTGTTCCTGGAGAGGAGAACTCCTGAAAGATTCCTAGTTCCTTACAAAAATTTGTCATCTTTTCAGATTGAAATTCTGTACCATAGTCACTTCTAAGTTTGACCTACAGAACATCCCATCTCATTCTGAATTTGTTTGACAAAATTAGCAAGGATGTCTAGTGTTTCAGACTTTCTCCTTAAGAAGAATACCCAAGCAAACCTGAAGTGATCATCCACAATCACATAGGTATATGACTTCCTACCCAAACTAAGAACATGTATATGACCAAATAGATCCATATGAAGTAAGTACAGACACCTCTCAGTGTCTTTGTACTGAATGCTCTTAAAGGAAACTTTTATCTATTTGTATTTTTGACATGCAAGACATAAGCCTTTTTTGGAGCATTTGAGTTGTGGACTATTTCTAACTAAGTCCATAGAGAATAGTTTATTCATAGCTTTGTAGTTTAAGTGAGTCAGCCTCTTGTGCCACTATACACACAAAGATTCTTTCTCACTAGCTACAAGACATACATGTGATTTTTCATTTATACTTAAAAGTTTAGAAAATAAATATTCCCACTCCTAATTCCTAACAAGATGATCTCTTGATCACTTGAATTCCTTATCAAACACTTGTCATTGTGGAAAATAATTCCATTCCCTATATCACAAACCTGACTTATGCTTATCAGATTGTGGTTCAATCCTTCCACATAAGCCACTTTTATGATTGTAACTAGGCCATTAGAAATGTTACCATATCCCTTGTTGAGTCCTTTCTTTGACCCTCCAAAGAAGACTTTTAGTCCATTCCTAACTGGAGTGTAATCTCTTAGTAAACTCCTTGATCCAGTCATGTGCCTGGAATATTCACTATCCAAGTACCATATTGTCCTACCTTTGGTACTTGGCTCCACCTGCAAACACAAATTAAGTTCACCTTAGGCATCCAAATAGTTTTGGGGCCTTGGTTCCTTTTAGGCTTTGTTGTGTGAAACACAACAGGCTTTATAAATAAAGCTGGTTGAATCTTATATGAAGGCGATGTTGGATTATACCAACAATCTAGGGAAAAATGCCCAACCTTCCCACAACACCAACACTCAAATCAGTTGTATCTTTTCTTTGGTTGCACATTTGAGGCTGTTCTTTTGTGCAACACAGAATTGTCATCCAACTTCCAAGGTAGTGTTGCAAAATTAACATCCTTACCTTACCTTTCAGATTTAGGTGAGATGCACTGGGACCAGCTCCAAGAATTCCTTGGCTTCTTGGATTGATCACCTTTTATAGTGATTTTTGGCCTATATTTTCGTTAGATGTCTGATACTTCCAGCAAGGCTCTTTATTAACCTTACTGGTAGAGCACTAAGACCTCATGTGTCTAGGAACACATGATCTCAAGCATCTGTTAGAAGGAAAATACTTGACTGGTTGCATAACGGGACCACTTGGATCTTTACCCTTGGGTACAGACTTCTTTTAAAACTTTTTATTCTTACCATATCCTACACCACTTCTAAATGGTGCAGAAAAGGTATCTATGATAGGTAACACTGACTTAGGTTTTGAGAATTGAGTCAGGAGTTGTCTTTCCTTGGTAAGCTTTGCTTCCAGGTCCTTGATAGTCTTGACCTGTTCTACTATTACCTCTGCCTGACTATCTATCTTGTTAGTTAGTTCTATAAGTTTCAGTTTTTGCAGGTCCAACTTTATGTTGGCACTTTCCAACTGAAAAGATACTCCTCTCAAGAATTTTAATTCTTTGGCCTAATCCTTAGCAAGCTGTTTGCTTGCAATCAAGGCCTTTAGTAACTTCTCATATCTGTTGATAAGGGAGTTAAAATTAGCTTCAATGTCTGAATCATGTTCTTTATTATTAGAGGAGTGTGAACATGATTCATTTTCTGATGTAGAAAAAGAATCTGAGGCTAACCTATGAGAGATTGATTTTACCTTAGCAGGATCTGAACAATCCTGATCTTCTTCTGCTGGTTGGGTCTCCTCAATAGCTATCAGGAACATGTAGAGTTGTCACTTAAAACCAAAAACCACAAATCAAACCGAAACCATAAAGAACCAGAACGAACCGTTCGCAAATTATTTGAGTTTCGGTTTGAAATTTGGAACTGTGAACAACATTGGTCTGGGTGTGGTTCTTACATTTTATTATCCGGACCCAAACCGGAACCAGAACCGTAACATACAAGTCTCAAGTGGTTTCAAGATTTTTAGATCCGATCTGAACCGGACCGAAGTAGAACCGAACCGCAACCCGTTTATTATTATTATATTGTTATTATTTTATAATTTATCTATAATATTTATACTTATTATCACGAGCGAAGCTGATGCAGTTTGAACCCAAATCGCAATTGCACTAAAGGGAATCAATTTTGGACCGAACAAAACTTCACCGCATAAAAACTGTGTGGTATGGTTTGTCATTGGTGCGGTTTAGAGTCAATTTTTGCAGTGTACTTTTGATTTTTTATACAGTTATATAATATATTTTCTATTTTACTTACATATTTTTTTGGAATGTTTTATTTAAAAAATATAGAAGATATACAATTACTATTTATTAGTAATCATGAAAGACAACTAATTGTAGCCGGTTGTTACGGTTGAGCATGCTGATGAGACATGCGCAAGCCAACTAGAAGTCGTGGCAAGTCTAAACGCGCAGGAAGGCGATTGATACTATCCCACCGATCGTTGAAAAGACCGTCGAGAAGTGTGCAACATAATTATTTCTATTTTGATGTTGTTTTGAGTTTTACTGTTTGCAGTCCACTTTTATTTCATTTCGCCAAATTTGATTTTGGTTTTAGTTTGAACTGATTGGAACCGGATCGAACCGCATGGAACTGGACCGAACCGTTAGTGGCCGGTTTGGTTTTGGTTCTTGTTGAACCGTAACCAGAACTGTTGATACCACGGTTCTAAAAATTAAGCTGGAACCGGAACCAGAACCGAAACTGGTCAAACCAAATAAGGTTTTGGTTCTAATTTGAAGAACCGTTACCTTAGTGCTTTGGTTCATGGTTTTAGTAGAACCGAAACCGTGACAGCTCTAGGCCCATGAGAGCCTCCTCCTCTTTTGATTCTGATGAATCAGACTTACTGTCATACAGTGTCAACTGTCTTTTTTCCAAGAGCCTTTTGTCAGCCTTCTTGTGCTATCCATTTTTCAAGTTCCCTAACTTTTTCTCCTTTCTTTTTGCTGGGCAATCAACTATGATATTCCCTTTTCTGTTGCAATAATAACACATTATATTAGTCTTAATATATTTATTCTGTGAAGACCCATACTTGTCCCCAGATTTCTTCTTCCTTGGTTTCTCTGGATGATTGGTCTTCTTGAGAGAAGAGTCACCAGCTAGACCCTTACAGTTGCCTTGCCTTCTTCTCCTCAACATCTTCTTGAACTGTTTAGATAAGAGAGATAGTTTCTCCTCAGTCAGGTCTCCTCCTGATGAGGAAGATTATGAACACTCAAAAGTTGTGTCTAGTCTTTCTATGAGTGTTAACTTCTCTCTGACTTTTCTGTATGACTCAGCCTTTAGGGCTAAGGTCTTTTCTCTACTGTGTGTTCTAGATGAATCTTCTTCAGACTTCCTAAGATTGAGCTACAACTCATGTGACAACAGTTTTCCAAATAGGGCCTGGGGGGTCTATGTTGGCTAAGTTCCCCATTTCTCTTATGGCACAGATCCTGATCTCTCATTCCTTATTCAGGGACCTCAAGATCTTGTCATTAAATTCATAGTTAGTAAAACTTCTGTCATAATTCCTCAAGTTGTTTGCAATTCTGAAGAACTTTTCAAAACATTCAGCCACTGAGTCTTTCTTATCATCTCTAACCTCATCAATTCCTTTCATAAAGACAATCAGAGACTGCCACATTTCTTTGGCTGTCTTGCAATGAATCAGATTCTGAAAAGTGGAATCATCTATTGCACTGACTATAATATTCTGTGTATTTTTGTCTGTAGAGGTCAGAATGATTTCATCCTTATCTATCTCTATATAAGTCTTGCGTGTCTTGATGTTTGCATCAAGAACTGACACTTTCATGGGAATGAAACGTCCTTCAATCACTGTGATGTATATTCTTCGATCTGCTACCTCCATGAATAATCTGAATCTCTCCTTCCATATTATAAAGTTTTCTTTGGAGCAGACAGGGAGATTAATGGAATTATTTCCCTCTGAATCATGATATATCTTTCTCTGCAATCCTTTGGATTCTCACTAGGCTGTTATGCCTTTTTCAGTGAGCCTCCCTTTGATACCAATTATAAATGTTTGTTTTAGGATTGAGAATGACCTAGAGGGGGGGTGAATAGGTCTAATCTAAACTATGGCTACCCCTTTAAAAATCTAGAGTTATACTTTCTTTATGTTGATTAAGACAGTCAGATAAACAAGATAATCTTAACAGTAATTTAAAAATTATCACAACACAGCAATCAGCAATCACAACATAATGTACACAGATTTATAGTGGTTCCCCAATTTATGGGTACATCCACTTTCCCCCTTCGCCTATCTAACAATAAATTAGATTCGACCAAACTCTTTCTCCTTCTTTTACTCAGATCTTTAGATCTTACAGCTCAGAGACAAACTAGCTCCTACAACTCAGACTATACAAGTCTTACCACTCAGATCACCAAGATCCTACACCTCAAGTTCTTCCCAAGAACTCTACCTCAGAATGAATCCACACTCCTACTCCTCAGGCAAATCCTGCCCTATAACTCAGAGAAATACCTGCTTCTCCTACCTCAGGTAATCTCAGTCCTACCTCAGCCTTTATAACACAGGCTTACAACTTAAAGAGAATGAATCCCCTACACTCAGATCTACACAATTAATGAAGGTAAAAGAAATAGATTCAGAAAATGTCACCCAACAAGAGAGAAATGAGTGATAGCTTCTTGATCTGATCCTTATGTGTTTACTTCTTTTGATCTTGTCAAGATAGATCTGATCAAACCCTTCTTAGCTTTTCAAAGCTTCTTGATGTTGAAATTAGGGTAGATCTAGGCTGCAGAATGGTAAAGATGATTCTTGATCTGTATTCTCTCCACCTTCTAAATTAGAGCTGATGCTTCTAAGATCTGTCTTCACCAAATTGTTCTTATTACTTTTTATGAAGAGTTGATCCCTCTAAATAGGCTCTGTTAGGTTTACACTTGCGGGAGGAAGCCACCCGGAGGTGTTGGTGGTGATCAACTAGGTTTTGGCTAGGGATCACGGCAAAGTGTTTGATTTGGAGCTCGGACTTGTGCATGGAAATCAAATCCGTGAAGACCGAGCTATGGCTCTAAAACGTATGTCAAGGGTAACAACTTTTCTTCTTGGGTAGGGGAAGCCCTTACTTTTAGCATGTTTTCATGGAAGCCCCTCCCCACCGACGGGTGGGGAAAGGGTGCTCTCCGACGGGTCAATGTGTACATCCCCATTATTTAATTGCATTTAGTACCCAAAAGCACGAGTACGGTTTTAAGCATGCTGTATGAAGCCCATCCGTACATGTGGTCTAGATTGGTGATGTTCTGTGGGTTCCTGGAGAAGACTCTATGGAAGTTGAATGTTTCGGAATGGGGGTCTTCCCGGGGCGGCAGTTAGTACTGGAGGTGTGCTCCAGGAAACACCCTAATGTTTGCATATGATCAATATATCGTTTGCATTAGCTCCTAGGGAGCCTTTGTTGTGATGTATGTCTAACTGGCCTCTTAGAGATGGTATGATAGCGTGTTGAGTTGTGCGACTTAGGTGCCCAACTTTGGTGGTCACGAGTGCCAACCTTAGAATATAACGTGCATTATGTCATGTACGGGAAAGGAGATGCTGACCCGCGTCATTGTCGTTAATTAGCATGACGATTTGAGCAATGAGAAAGAGCTGAACTTTACCCGCTCTATGTCATTCGGCTAAATAGACCTAAAGTATGTGACAATTATTGTTGGCATATGAGTAAGTCAAGGCTATAGGCCTTGCTAGTAATGCTTAAGCGAAACCATCCAGTCAAATACTGATAATGGTGGTGGACTAAAGGAGTTCACTATTAGGGTGCTTTATGCACTATCATATGCCTGTGATGGCAAAAGGTGGGACCCGGGGAAACCCGGTACACTATTAAGGTGTCATGAGTGCACATGATGTTTGGCCGGTTACGCCAATGTCTGTGGTATATGGTGCTTAAGTTGTACATTTATATTAAATATATAAACATGCTAATTGATTGCAGAGATTAAGCATCACCACCCCGAGAAAGGGGTGGAGTCGTTATAATTTGGTCAGCTCCAGCTGACCGTTGCCTTGTTTGCTACCACTTGGTGAAATGTTTTACGTGTAGGTGCTGCAGAGCGAAGCGGCAAGTAGCGGGCTGGAGCCCAAAGCTGTGCCAGCCCTCGAAGGTCCAAATTTTTTGCTATTATTTTCATGTTTTGTCGGCCTGTGTGCTGATGTTTGGAAACCACTTTTAATTAGGTAAAACTTTGTTGATGTAAGACCTTAAGGCCAAAACTTTTTGGTGTATGTCATTTTATTCCTGGTGTAGTGGACATTCCTTTTTGGGTGATCAGTTTTTCAACCTTTAAATGCTTCCGTTAGAATGCAACTCTGTGTTAGGGTGCGTTTTTAAAATAGAAAAAAAAATGTTATGATTTCATTTCGTAATCCTTTAGTCTGTTCCTGTAATATGGCGTGGGGCCACAACCAGACCTTCTGTTATATTATTCATGACAGAATGGCGGTGTTATAATTTGGTATCAGCTTATAGGTGTCGGTTCGTGTCCACTGAATTCATGGTCAAATTCTTTTAAGGGGTGAAGAGCATGTGTGTGCGTCACATTAAAGATGTAAAATCACCTGTAAATGTGTACTTAGGAATGAAAAACACACATAAAATATGTTAAAAACATTATTTGTGGAACCTGAGCGTTCCACTGTTTGATGTTTGCTATGTTTATTAGTCACTAAATTGCATGTTACACAATTATAGGTGACAAGGAGCAGTGCAGAGCAGTCACAGAATCAACAATCTGCAAAAAGTAATGCACTGTCTCAGGCGCCTACGCCTCCTTCTGTCAAGACAATCTGTTTAGTTCTTGAAGCTGTGTTCGCAATGATCAATATGCATCCAAGTGGGCAGGTACACCCTGAGGTGGCCCCAGTGCAGGCTGGCGTAGTTGAGCCAGTGGCGGTGAGGCAAGTGCCTGTTAAGCCTTTGGCAGAGAGGCGAGCGACAGAGAAGCAACTGAAGCACTTTATGAGCTTCAATCTACCTACTTTTACAGGAACGGGATCCCCAACTCAGGCTGAGGATTGGCTCTCACAAGTGAAGAGAATCTTGACAGCTACGGAGACGGAGGAAAGGAAGAAAGTCACGCTAGCCACTTTCTTATTAGACGGAGAGACAAGACTATGATGGGACGAGCTAGAGTTGCATCAGCTTGCGGGCAATCTACTGTTTAAGGTTTTGATGGAGGAATTTTTGAGAATATTCCTTGCACGGTATCTCTCTTCTGCGCAAAGGATTGCGATGGAAAGCCAATTCCAGAGGTTAACTCAGGGCTAGAGTCTTGTGGATGACTACTTGCATGAATTCACTAGGTTGGGGCAGTATGCAGGAGCCTCATTTGATGATGAGGAAAGGAAGACCAACGGATTCTATGAAGATCTGCGGGACGATCTGAGGCTATTGCTTGCAAGTCCGATGATGCAGGGCTTTTTTACGTTGGTAAACACTGCCCGGTCTCTGGAATAGGATATGAAGAGAGTACAAGGTAAGAAGGACCTCTCGGGGAGGAAGCAAGAGTTAAAAGCACCGAGTTCTTAAAAGTCTAGGTTCCGCAGCAAGTGGAACAAGAAGGCTAGGTCGTCTGGACCAGCTCCTTCTACTTCTTCTGGAGCTACTACTGGCCAATGTTCGCACACATACTACAAGTGTGTCAAGGTAAGACATTATGCTCGAGATTGTTGGAGTCGTCCCACAAAATCGGACAGAAAGGCGGGTGCGTCGTATGCCCGGAAGGGGAAGTAATGGAGTCCTCTGTGTCTCACCATATGCCATCGCAATTCAGAGTCTATAATCTTGGCCTACAGGAGGCTAATAAACAAAGTGATGTCGTGATAGGTACATTTACTTATAATTACTATCACGTGTACTGCTTATAATCCTTGTGTATGTTTGATTCTCGTGTACTCGTTAGGTTTTGTATTAGTATTCAATCATCCGGTGAGAGCATTGTTCGATACCGGTGTGTCGCACTCCTTCTTATCAGAAGACTTTGTTATGCGAGCCAGAGTTCCTTATATGTTAGCAGAAGCAAAGTTGGATGTGCTCTTACCCAATTGGTGCCTAATGATTACGGGGAGGAAGAGCCGCATGAAGGTTCAAATTGGAAAGCAAGACTTCGATTTGGAAGTCGCATTGCTACCGCTGTCAGAGTTTGACATCATATTTGGCAAGAATTGGCTGACAAAGCAGGCGCGTGCATTGATTGCAGATCAAAAGAAGTATTGTTAAACAGAGAATATGGAGACGGAACTCATTTTATGGGTCTACGGGGTGTGAGCAAAACCCTGATGATCGCCCTCCAAGTGGTGAAAGCAACACAAAAAGGCACTGATCTACTCTTCGCTTTAGTAGAGGCTTCAGAACAGAAGCCCAAGCTTTGTGATTGGGCTGTTGTAACGGAATTTGCAGACGTTTTTCCAGATGAGCTTCTTGGCGCTCCGCCTTAGAGGGAAATTGACTTTTGCATCGATCTTATGTCAAGTTCCAAACCCATGTCACGCTCTCCCTATCGTATGGCGCCAAAGGAGATGACAGAACTGAAGGTACAACTGCAAGAGTTGCTTGAGCAAAGGTATATACGTCCGAGCTCGTCACCATGGAGTGCACCGGTCATTTTTGTGAAGAAGAAGGATGGTAGTTTGTGTATGTGCATAGACTATAAGGAATTGAACAAGTTGACAGAAAAGAATTAATATCCAATTCCCCACATCGATGACCTGTTTGATCAGTTGGTAGGATCCATGGTGTACTCAAAGTTGGATTTGAAGTCTGAATACTATCAGCTCAGGATACGGGAGTCGAACATTCCAAAGACTACTTTCAGCACCAGTTACGGTCATTATGAGTTCACGGTGATGCCCTTTGGGCTCACAGATGTGCCGTCAATTTTTGTGGATTTGATGAATAGAGTGTTCCAATAGTACTTAGATCTGTTTGTTTTCGTCTTCATCGATGAAATTCTGGTGTACTCGTAGTTCGAGGAAGACCATGTCGACCACCTTCGCATAGTTTTGACAGTTTTGAGGAGTCATCAGTTGCATGAAAAATTCTCCAAGTGTGAGTTTTGGCTACCATCGGTGGCATTTTTGGGGCACGTAGTTAGTGGAAAGGGTGTTGCGGTAGATCCGACAAAAGTTGTGGCGATCCGAGAGTGGCCTAAGCTAAGGAATGTAACAGAATTCCAGAGCTTTTTGGGGCTTGCCGGTTATTGCAGACGCTTTGTGGAGATTTTTTCGCAGATTGCACTTCCCCTCACTATAGTGACTAGGAAGGACTGATAGTTCGTTTGGAAGTCAGAGTGCGTGCGAGTTTTCGAGGAGATGAAAAGCAGACTGATTTTCACCTCGATTCTATGTTCGCCATGTGGGACTGAAGGTTACCCGATGTATAGTAATGCCTCGGTCAGTGGTTTGGGATGTGTGATGTATTAATATGGGAAAGTTATCGCTTATGGTTCGCTCCAGCTGAAGGTGCATGAGAGAAACTACCCGGTCCATGATTTAGAGTTGGCGGCCATGGTGTTTGCTCTGAAGTTGTGGAGACATTACTTGTATGACATGAAGGTCGAAATCTTCATGGACCAGAAGAGTGTGAAATATTTGCTAGATCAAAAAGATCTGAATATGCCTCAAAGGATATGGATGGAATTTTTGGGGGATTATACTTTTGACATACTCTATACCCGTGGGAAAGGGAACGTGGTGGAAGACGCTTTGAGTCGTCGAGCGCCGGCGTAGGTGAGTTGGAGTTTGGCTCACGATGAGCATTTGACACGTGAGTTTGAGGCCTTGAAAATCTCCTGTGTGGATCGAGGTTTATCTTCCACTAAAATTCTTAGCTGGATGGAAGTCCAGTATGACATTGCTGACCGTATGAGATCTACCTTGGAGTTTTATCCAAGCATGCAACGCTATTTGTCGGAGCCTGCCAAGTGGCCGAACACTGAGTTTCTACTTGAGGAAGGGCTATTATGGAAGAATGACAGGCTTTGTATTACTAATCATGAGAAACTACATGATGAATTGATGTATGAAGCTCATTTCACCAACTACACGATTCATCCCGGGAGCACAAAAATGTATCAAGACATGAAGGCGTTGTTCTGGTTGCTAGGGATGAAGAAAGACATATCTCTTTTCGTGGCAAAGTGTCAAACGTGCGCGTTGGTGAAGGCTGAGTGCCAGCGGACAGGAGGATTCTTGAAGTCATTGTCAATCCCGGAGTGGAAATTCAATGATATTTCCATAGACTTTGTTCACAGATTGCCAAAGTTGCTGCAGAAAAATGACTCGATTTGAGTGATTGTTGATCGGTTGACAAAAGTTGTGCATTTCATTCCAAATCGGAAAATTGATTCAGTGGAGAAGTTTGCAAAGCTATATGTGGAGAACATCGTTCGATTATATGGCGTCTTTCGCAGAATTGTTAGCGACCGTGATAGACAGTTTACGTCCTGCAATTGGAGGCATGTTCATCGTTTACTAGGCACAAAGCTCAAGTTTAGCACCGCCTTCCATTCTCAAACGGATAGGAAGACCGAGAGGACAAATCGGACGATGGAAGATATGCTGCATATGTGTGTTTTGTATTTAGGACAACATTGGGAGGATCACCTTTTCATGCTAGAGTTTGCCTATAATAATAGTTATCAGGCAAGTATTCAGATGGTTCCGTTCGAAGCGCTATATGGTAGGAGGTGCGGTACTCCTTTAGCATGGGAAGAGACCGATATGTTAGATAAGGCTCTTCTCCAAAAACTATGGCTCTTCAGAGATTACAACACGATCCCATCGGATCAGCTAGTCTCCACTGAGACTTATAACACTGGCTCACAGCCCTCCACATAGTAATCTCTTGACAACGAAACACAGACACAAATTCCCTTTACACAGGCTGGGAGAAACAGACCCACACTGATTCACATAGGGATCCAATCACAGGCCCACGGCCCTAACACGGATCTCACAGCTTGAATAAAGTGTGTCGACACAATTATCCTTAGTGTCGACATAGCTTCTCTTTGTCTCGACACAACTTGTTCAGTGTGTGTTGACACTAGTCCTGAGTGTCTCAACACTTTTGTGCTTAGCTTTATTTGTCTGCACACATGAACTTAACATCCATCAAATACAATTATGTATATATCATTGAGCTGAAAGGACTTCTTCAAATCAAGTACATTATGACCAATGTACTCAACAATCTCCCCCTATTTGAAGAAGTCATAACCCCAAATCAATGATACAACATGATACCAAAATATAATGGTAAAGACATTTAGAATACAGAGCAATACTATATGTAAAATAATACAAATAAAAACACATGTTTAAAACAATAATGCTGAACAGAAGATAAGGCAAACAATTTCAATCCTAATTAACAACACCTGAAATGTTGAATAAGCTAGGACTCCATTAATTGTTTATCATAAAGTTTACTGATATAAGCTTTGGTTACAAAATAGTTACAGATCAAGTTGTCCATATGAAATATAAAACTAAGAATATCATAAGGCAGCTCAGGTTCCTTGATAACTATGCCTTTCCCATATTGTATCTTTGCTTTGACCTCAGGCACTTTGTCCTCAACAACCGTCTTTTCTTTGTCATTCTTAGCTTTAGATTTTGCAATAGCTTCTTCTTTCAGCCTTTGTCTTTCAAAGTAATGGTGTGGCTTTGTGAAATATTTGCTGGGCTCGATAGACTCAGCAGGAAGCTTTCCTTTCTTCATATCATATCTGAACTTTTGAATAACTTGATATTGCTTAAAATGTTTGTCCTATTCTTGTTCACTGTACCATTTGCCCCTATCTGTGACATTAGCATTTACAGCCTTCCATGCAGTAAGAATTATTGACCTGGAGGTTGAACTCCATTGCTAAAAACCAGGTCTAGTCTCAGCTTGTTCTCTAAACCTTTTCTTTGATAACTGAGCCTCTATCTCTGGAACAGTAGAAGACTTGTCCACTTTCTCATAGATTAAATTCTTATCTAAGCCTTGAGGAGGACTGTACATGTGTTGAATAGATGCTTAAATAGACTCAAAATTTGCTTGTGCTACAGGATAATTAAAATCATAGATTTCAGCAGGAAGTGCTTCAAGTAGAGGTGGTTGACAACCAGATTCAGCAGTTTGATCTCCATCAAACTATGGGGGAGTAAATCCTAAAGTGTCTCTGATATTGTTTGATATCCAGGTAGCATGTTCAGAACTGGCCTTAATCATTACCATCTCCCCCTTTATGACTTCTCTTTCAATATGATCCCTCAAATATTTTTTATGAAATCTTACTTGATCATCGAGATAATTAATTCCTGATGTAACTGTGTTTTTAATTCTGGGTAAATTACTGTCCAAAATTTTATCAAAAGTCTTGATGCCCTTTAGTAGAGATTTTGAATGACTTTTCAGTTTGTTGTCTATTTCTGCGATAGTGGAATCAAGTTTTGTTTCCAAAGCAGTGGTTTGTTTCTTAATTTCTCCCAAAGTAGTGTCATGCATAATTATCAGATTTTTCATTCATTCTATTCTGATTCTCAAGGACATAGCCTTGCTTGAGTGCCACATCATCCTGTAGTTGTTTGGCTTCCTATTGTTACTTGGCCAGATAGACTACTGCATGTGCTCCTTTCTCAAAGAACTCATTCATATCCTTCTTTAATAAGTTTACTTCAAATCTTATTGATTTGATGTCTTGAGCCAGCTGAAATTGCAACTCCTTGTTGCTTTCATCCACATACTTTTCAAGATCTTTCCTTTGCTTATCAAGCATGATCTGTAGTTGAACTAACATGGAGCTAGAATCCATAACAGGAGCTGATGGTTGTCCAGATTTAAGATACTATTTGTAGCTCTTGCTCCTCTTCTTAATTTCAAAAAACTTCCTTTTCTTCAATTGAGAAGCTTCCGCTTCCTCAGATTCAGAATAACTAACTTCTTCAACTTGAGGTGTCTCTTTGGTTTTGTCAGTGTCTGGGGCAAACTCCTCCTCTGAAAGACTTTGTTTCAAGAGCTTAAACACCTAGAGGGGGGGGGTGAATAGGTTCTAATCTTTTAAAGTCCTTTTTAGGCAAACAGTTGGATATTATTCAACACAGATTAATCAAATCACTGAACATAAACACATCACAGCAAACACCAGATCTATAGTGGTTTCCCAAGATATGGGTACATCCACTTCCCCCTTCTCCTATCCAGTAGATAACTGGATTCAGCCTAACTTCCTTCCACTGGCTCAGATCCTCATATCTTACAATCTCAAAACCAAAATGATTCCTACAGCTCAGACTTAACAAGTCCTACCTCAGATTCTTCCCCAGAATCCTACCTCAGGCCTCAGCCCTACCTCAGCCTTTATAACTAAGCTTACAACTCAAACTTTCCACAAGTCCTACCTCAGATTCTTTCCCAGAATCCTACCTCAGGCCTCAGCCCTACCTCAGCCTTTATAACTAAGCTTACAACTCAGATCTGATAATAGATCTTATAAGAAATAGAATGTAATAAGAAGCAAACAAATTCACCAGCTAGATTCCTCTGTTGGTGTAGCCTTCTTGATCAGTTCTTGACTGAACTGATTCTTCTGATCCAGTCTGACTTAGCTTCTCAAAGCTTCTTGATAGAACAAAATTAGATAGATCTTCTTGTTGTTGAAGTTGATCTTCAGTCAGCTTCTTCCTTAAATTCAGATTGGAATCTGAATCTTTCTTGCAGAACAATTCTGAATCTGTTTCTCTTCACAGAATTCTCTTTTTCCTTTTTCTCTCAATCATTACCTTCTGTAGTTTCCGATCTGTCTCTTATATAGAGTTTGCTTCATGGTTACCGGCTGATCCGGTTTCTAACAAACTACTGACAGATCTGAAGAGGTGTCAGACCGGTTGGATATGACAGCTGTCAAGTCACCAGACATGTCAGTAGATTCTTCAGAGTCATTCCAACTCAGCACAAATCACTCAGCATGCTGCTTCATATGTGTCGACACATATTGTCCAAGTGTAGACACAAATCTTCATGGTGTCGACAAAATACTCTAAGTGTCAACACAAGTCTTCATGGTGTCGACACAATACTCCAAGTGTCAACACAGACATACTTCTGCTTCTCAACACATCTTATGTTGAATGTGTCGACACAAGTCCTGTGTGTCGACACAAATGCTTCCGGTGCCGATACAGCTGTTGCTGGAAGATGATATTGAGTATGTGTCGACACGAGTCCTGTGTGTCGACACAGCTACTTCTGGTCTCGACATAGCTGTTGTCTACAGACGGCGTTGAATGAATGTCGACAGTATTGAAAGTATCCAGACGGCGTTGAGTGTGCGTCGACACAAGTCTTGTGTGTCGACACAATTACTTCTGGTGTCGACATAACTACTGGCTCATATGTCGACAACATTCTGAGTGTCGACACAGCTTCTTCAGAAGTGTCGACTTAGCTTGAATGTCGACACAACTTCTTCATAAGAGTCGACACAACTTGAGTGTCGACACAACACCTTCATAAGTGTCGACACAACTTTAGAGTGTCGACACAAGTTTTTCATAAGACTCGACACAGCTTCTTCACAAGTGTCGACACAGCTTCTTCACATGTGTCGACACAACTTCTTCACAAGTGTCGACACTTGTACTTAGAAAATTTTCTCCAAATGCTTAAACCACACAATGTAACTCAAACATCTATTAAATACAAATTGATGCATATCATTGACTAAGATGAGGCTTCTCCAAATCTGGTACACATTTCCAATGTACCCAACACCCTCAACTCTTGTACCTTCCTTGTTAATATTGATAATGTCCATGGTAATATCTGCATGCTGAATTTCAGCATCAGGTACTTCATTTTGGGAACCTTCAACTGTCTCCCCTGGAGTTTGATACCTTAGACAAAAGAATTTCGTCATCATTCTCTTTTGTATTGTCTTCCTTCATCAATTTTTCAGAGAGATCATGTTCAGGGTCTTTTGATTTTTCTAGGTCTCGAACAACATCCATTATTATTGTAGTTGTTGTATCCATTGGCAATGCATTGAGGTTCTCCCCCTCAGCTAGTTTTCTTTCTTGAATGTTCTCCCCCCTGCACATGTACACTGGTTCCAGGGGAAAACCTTGGAGATCTGCTTTGTTCTTCCACAACATTTTCATCAGAACTGAAGTGCACCTCTTCTTCAGAATCACTAGAGGATACGACTTCTTCTACCACTGATTTCTTACCTTGTACCTCTTTTGTACTTTTAGGTTCTGGTGTCTCTTTAGTAAAGACTCTATCCCATCTAGGCAGGATTCTCAGGTCCATTCTCCTTATATGATTTATCCTAGTTCCATTTTTCTGATTGATACTATCTGGAATGACCTTTACCAGATATAAACTAATTATTCTGCCCATATTGGGCTTCTGAATTCCTTCTGCAATTTTATCAAAGACCACTCTATTCTAGTCAGTTGTGATTTTGAAGATAATTCTTGTCATCGGGTTAAACATGACTTTGGAAAGCCTGTCATGTGCTCCAGTCTTGCAAAGGAACACCTTGCCTACTATTTCAGATAAAAATTTTCCTCGAAAATTCATTCCCTTCCTGTTTAAAGAATTTCCAAAACTAATGGTTGGAGCTGGTCTATACCAATCTAGGGCCTTAGCAGTCTTGCTTGAATCCAATTCATCATCCTGTGCAGTTCTTGGAATCTGAAAGACTTTAGCTAGTCTTTTGGTTGTTACCTGTATCTTTGCTCCATTAACACTGGATTTTATCTTATCTGACTTAGGGTTTAATAAGACATTAGAATAGAATTCAGTTACCTCTCACTTCCAAATTTTGGTTGGTTCTAAAAGAAGATACTCTAAACCTGTCTCATTCACTAGGTCAATCACCTTCTTTATATCATCTGAAGCAAAGACGAATGCATTGCGCACCAGTTCGTATCCATCGTTGATATTGTCGTCCATCTTGGGTGCCATACTTGTTGGAAGAGCTAGAATTTGAGAGGTGTCGACTATGGATTTCTAGGTCTCGACACACAGCGATTAGTCTCTCAAGATTTCTGGTGAGTGAAGTCGACAAAACCTTATACCTCCTATTTATAGTATCTGTCTTTTGAAGGTGAAAAGGCGCGCTGCATTTAGTAATTTTCTCATTATTGTGAAATATCTAGTGTCGACAAAGAAACCTAATCTATCGAGATATGTGGACTTAAGTCGACACAAGGTTCATCTTTCTTGACTCAGACCTCAAGGTCTCGACCTCCCACTGTCTCGATAGTAAATTTTAATGTCTCGACACACAACTACTCATTGTGTCGACACACATTCTAGTGTCTCGACACAATACTACCTATAGTGTCGACACACACTGTGGTGTCTCGACACAATTCTTTGACTTAGATAAAGTTTGTGTTCTGAATATAATTTCTTGACTAGATAAAGTTTTTCTTGGTTATGTAGACTTGTAAGTCTAACTATCCATCCTTTTAAGAATTGTACTAACTTTTGTTGCAACAAATTGTAAATATCTATTCAATATTCAACATGTCTAGTTCAAATTTAAAATAATTGAACTTACTTTCATCTAGAGGTTTTGTAAAAATATCAGCAACTTGTCTTTTTATTGGAGTATACTGTAAGCTTATATTTTCTTTTTCAACATTCTCTCTGAGAAAGTGATATCTAATTTCTATATGTTTAGTTCTACGGTGAGAAACATGATTATTAGCAATAGAAATTATATTAGTAGAATCACAAAACATAACAGATTTACTTAGCTGTACACTGTAGTCCAGTAGTTGATGTTGAATCCTAAATAATTGTGCACAGCAGCTCCCAACAGATATGTACTCAGATTCTACTATAGAGATTGTTGAAACCGAAAATCGGTCTCTTGTGGAGTTCACCCTTGGGGAAGGGATAGTCGCGCACCTACTTCGCTCCTGCAAGAAAAACAACAAGGAAAAGAGAGCAAAGGACTAGACCAAGGGCCCGGCACGGAGGTCCCACCACACACACGGAAGATCACTGAGCGCTTTCCCTCCTTAGCCAAATGTCGGGCTAAGGTACCTCAAAAGGCGCTAGAAGACTGGGAGACAAGTAAGCATGCCCTCCGAGGTACCCCTTGGGTCCTATTTATAGATTTCTGAAAACGGCATGCAAATAACTAACCTCTGCCGGCCTAAAATTACTGAAAGTACCTTGAGCTAGTCTGCCAACAGCCAAACTCCGCTGTTCTGAATAGCTATGTGCAGCCCACCCGGGTCTGCCAACATCGAGACTCCGCTATTCCAACCGGCTATGGGTAGGCCAGTGGGGACAAAATGGTAAAAACACCTCACAGACTACTGGGCGAGTAGCCCTCAACAATCTCTGCTCGGAAAGGGCGGCGAGTGCTCGACGAGGTTGGCACTCGTCGCTTCCGCTCGGCCTTTGGCGAGTATGGGCTCGGCTGGCCCTGTCCATTCGCTACTTGCCGAATGTGGGGGGGGGGGGCAAAAGAACAAAGGGCATTGAGTGGAGAAGCATCACTCAATGCCAAGGCTAGGAGGGCGCTGAGGGAGTTGAGTGGAGAGGCATCACTCAACGCCAAGGCACGGTCTCGGCCTGCCCTGACCCCGCGCGCTTGGCGAGTACAAGCTCGCCCCTCAAAAACATCACACCCCGCCTGGTCGAGTCGGGGCTACTGGCGAGCTCTTTAGGGTGAGTGCAAGCCGACCAATGAGCAAACTTTCCCTACTTGATGCTGCGGCTAAAGGCGTTGAATGAGCTCGCCTCACTCGACGCCAGGGCAAGAGGCGTTAAGTGAGCTCACCTCACTCGATGCTAAGACAGAAGGCGTTGAGTGAGCTCGCCTCACTCAACGCCACGGCAGAAGGCGTTGAGCGAGCTCGCCTCACTCGACGCCACAGCGGAAGGCGTTGAGCAAGCTCTCCTAACCCGACGCCACGGGCCTGGCTAGCCTGGGTATTGGGCTGGACTTGGCCAGTCTGGCTCCTGCCGACCCCATTCACCGAATACGGGGTTGTACAGAGATGGCAACACTTATTTGTTTCTTGCTACTCCAACTTATAATTCTTTTCCCTAGAAACTGGCAAGTTCCAGAAGTACTTTTTCTTTCTTCTTTACATTCTGCAAAATCTGCATCTGTGTAGCTTGTAAGTTCAAAATCACTATCCCTAGGATACCAAAGCCCAAGATTGGGTGTGCCCTTAAGATATCTCAGTATTCTCTTTACAGCAGTATATTGAGACTCTTTGGGGGCATGCTTGGTACCTAGCATAGATATATGTTGAGAACATAATATCTGGCCTACTAGCAGTTAAATACAGGAGTGATCCAATGATGCCTCTATACAAGTTTCATCAACTAATTTCCCCGATTCATTCTTGTGTAGTGACACAGAAGAACCCATTGGAATTCTCATGGTAGAAGAATTCTCCATACCATATCTCTTAATCAACTCCTTAGTGAACTTAGATTGAGAGATGAATATTCTCATGGTAGAAGAATTCTCCATGTAAGTCTTGGGTGTCTTGATGTTTGCATCAAGAACTGACACTTTCATGGGAATGAAAGGTCCTTCAATCACCATGATGTATATTTTTGGGTCTACTGCTTTCATGAATAATTTGACTCTCTCTTTCCATATTCCAAAGTTTTCTTTGGAGCATATAGGGAGCTTAATGGAATTGTTTTCCCTCTGAGACATAATATATCTTTCTCTGCAATCCTTTGGATTCTCACTAGGCTATTATGCCTTTTTCAGTGAACCACGCTCTGATACCAATTGTAAATGTTTACTTTAGGATTGATAATGACCTAAAGGGGGGTAAATAGGTCCAATTTATATAATGGGTCCCCTTTTAAATAATCAGAGTAATACTTTCTTTAAGATGATTAAAAGAGTCAGATAATCAAGATAAACTTAACAACAATTAGAAAAATTAACACAGCACAACAATTCAGCAAACACAACAAAATGCACACAGATTTATAGTAGTTCCTCAACTTATGGGTACATCCACTTTCCACCTTCACTTATCTAGTAATGAACTAGATTCGGCCAAACTTATTCTCTTTCTTTTACTCAGATCCTTAGATCTTACAACTCAGAGCTCAGCTGGCTCCTACAACTCAGACTTTACAAGTCTTACCACTCATATCACCAAGATCCTATACCTCACGTTCTTCCCAAGAACTCTACCTAAGAATGAATCCTCACTCCTACTTCTCAGGCAACTCCTGCTCTACACCTTAGAGAATTTCCTGTTTCTCCTACCTCAGGCAATCCCAGCCTTACCTTAGCCTTTATAACATAAGCTTACAACATAAAGAGAGTCATTCCCCTACACTCAGATCTACAGGTAGATCTTACACAATGAATGGAGATAAAAGGAATAGAATCAGAAAAAGTCACCCAACAAGAAAGAAATAAGTGACAGCTTCTTGATCTGATCTTGATGAGTTTGCTTCCTTTGATCTTGTCAAGATAGATCTGATCCAACCCTTCTTATCTTTTTCAAATCTTATTGAAGTAGAAATTAGGGTTGATCTAGGCTGTAGAAATGTTGAAGATGATTCTTGATCTAGCTTCTCTCCACCTTCTGAATTTGTAGTTGATGCTTCTAATATTTAACTTCAACAGATTGTGTTTATTTTTCTTCTATTTTTTCTACTTTTCTCTGAAGAGTTGATCCCTTTAAGTAGGCTCTGATATGAGTAACCGGCTGATCCGGTTAATAATTGACATCTGACAATTTTGACAATTATCAGTACCTCCGTCTTGATTTCTGTACTTAGAAAACAAATCTGCTTGAAGAGTTGACACTTGACAGTTGAATGTGTCGACACAAGTCCTGGGTGTTGACACTGCTCTTGTAGTGGTGTTGACATACATCTGAATGTGTTGACACAACCCTTCACTTTATCTCGACACAACTTATGTAGAATGTGTCGACACTAGTCCTGAGTGTCGATACAGCTTGCTTCCAGTCACGACTCAGCTTGTGAAGTGTGTAGATACTAGTCATGAGTGTCGACATAGTTATCTTCAGTCTCGACACAGCTTGAATAGAGTGTGTAGATACAGTTGTCCTTAGTGTCGACACAGCTTCTCTTTGTCTCAACACAACTTGTTCAGTGTGTGTTGACACTAGTCCTGAGTGTCTCAACACTTTTGTACTTAGTTTTATTTTCCTGCACACATGAACTTAATATCCATCAAATACAACTATGTGTATATCATTGAGCTGAAAGGACTTCTTCAAATCAAGTACATTGTGCCCAATGTACTCAACATGGACTTAGAATTTTCTTCAGCTCTACTAGGCGTTGAGTGGCGTTGAGTGAATAGGCCATACTCAACGAATCCAGACTTGGAAATATTTCAGCTCTGCTAGGCGTTGAGAGCATTGAGTGTATATGCCTCACTCAATGCTTTTTGCCTTGGCCACATTCTTCTGTCTGCTTAAAAGCGTTGAGAGCGTTGAGTGTATATGCCTCACTCAACGCTTTTTTGCCTTAGCCATATTCTTCAACTTTCTTCCTGATGGCGTTGAGAGCATTGAGTGTATAAGCTTCACTCAATGCTTTTATACTTAGCTTGAACTTCTACAATCTTGCCTTCTTGCTGAAGTTTGGCGTTGACAGACTCAGCATGGCGTTGAGTGATGAAGCTTCACTCAACGCTTCTAGACTTAATCGATTTTCTGTCTTCCACTGCTTAGGATTTGACATGATATCCTTGACTCAATGATTCTGGCCAAATGGCGTTGAGTGAATTGAGCTCATTCAACACCTGTGGACTTAGCCACATTTCTACCTTTTCAATACTCTAAGCTTTGACTGACAGCCTTCACTTTGATTCCACCTATCATTGTCTCTTGAACTATATGTCCAATCATTATGACAAAGACCAACCAGTATGCATGAACATAAACATACATCAAATGTAATTATGTGTATACCATTGACCTGTTTGACTTCTTACAAATCTAGGATATTAGGATCAATGGACCCAACAATCTCCCCTTATTTGAAGAAGTCAATACACCACTTGAGAATCCTTTGTCAATGATATACACTAACATAAACAGCAAAAATATTAATATTATATTAATCTAATAGCAGCAATAGTGACCACATTGAGTTACCACATTTTCCCTTGTTACCATATTTTCCCTTATGCTCCCCCTGCTTTGCTACATCCTGCTTCTACAAGCTGCTTCACCTGTGAAGCCTTTCCTGTAGCTGCTACTTTATTACTGCTACTCCCCCTTGCTACTTTGTTCTTGTACTACTTCTCCCCCTTTTTGACTTCTGTGAAATAGCTCGGGAGAAACATGCTATCTACTCCCCCTATTTGAGAGCAGAGAAACACATAGAGCTAAATTTGCTCCCTCTCAATAAGAACAACTGAAGTTATACCAAATTCAACATACCCAATTCAAATTTGAAGGTGTCGAACTTTTCTTCATCTAGTGGCATGGTGAAAATATCAGTCACTTGCTTGTCTGTTAGGACAAACTCAAGACTAATATATTCACATTCCACATGCTCTCTTATAAAATGATATCTAATCTCTTTGTGTTTAGTCCTGCTATGTGATACAGGATTCCTAGCTATAGAGATTGCACTTGTAGAATCACAAAAAAGGGCTTTTACTTATCTGGAGGTTATAATCTTGGAGTTGATGCTGAATCCATAGCAACTGTGCACATCATCTTCCTACAACTATGTATTTGGATTCTATAGTAGAAATAGAGACACTAGTCTGCTTCTTGCTGCTCTAGGACACTAGCCTTCTACTCAGAAACTGCTAGGAACCTAATGTACTTTTCTTGTCCTCTCTGCAGCCTGCAAATTATGCATCTGAATAGCCAATTAGCTCAAAATTCCTATTCCTAGGGTATCATATGCCAAGATCTGGTGTTCCCTTTAGATATCTCAAAATTCTCTTAGCAGCCGAGAAATGAGTCTCTTTAGGGCATGTCTGATATCTAGCACAGACACATATATCATACATGATGTCTGGCCTACTAGCAGTGAGGTATAAAAGAGAACCAATTATCCCTATATACAAAGTTTGATCAATATGTTTCCCTACCTCATCTTTGTCTAAAGTCATATTTGATCCCATGAGAGTTTTCATGGTGGAAGCATTCTCCATCCCAAATTTCTTAATTAACTCTCTGGTAAACTTAGACTGTGATATGAATATTCTATTGTCAATCTGTCTTACTTGGAGACCCAAGAAGAACTTAAGTTCACCCATACTACTCATCTCAAACTTCCCTTTGCATAAGTTTGGCAAACTTCCTGCAAAGGTTATCATCAGTATCCAAAGATAATGGCATCAACATATATCTAGACTAGAATGATCTTGCCCTTAGATTCCCTAATGAATAAGGTCTTGTCTATCTTCCCCCTTGAGAATTTATTTTCAATGAAGAAGCTAGATAATATTTCATACCAAGCTCTAGGGGCTTGATTTAGCCCATATAGAGCTTTCCTTAGTCTATAAATAAAATCAGTATGGTAAGGAACAAGAAAACTTGAAGGTTGTTCCACATAGACCTCTTCTTTCAAATCTCCATTTAGAAATGTTGATTTCACATCCATTTGATAGACTCTAAACCCTTGGAATGCGGCATATGAAAGGAATAACCTGATAGCTTCTAGTCTTGCTACAGGGGCAAAGGTTTGATCAAAGTCAACACCTTCCTCTTATCTATACCCCTAATCCACCAGTCTAGTTTTATTCTTAACTATAATGTCATTTTCATCAAGTTTAATCCTGTAGATCCACTTAGTTCTAATGACATTATGTCCTTGAGGTCTGGGAACTAGCTTTCAGATCTTACATCTTTTAACTGGTTCAATTCCTCTTGCATAGATCCAATCCAAAACTGGTCTTGGTTAGCCTCTTCAAATTTCTTAGGTTCTACCTGTAATAGGAACCAAGGGTACATTGCTGTGTTGAGACATTTGCTCCATGTCACTACTCCTTGTCTTGCATCACCAATAATCTGATGGTCTGGATGATCCCTCAGATGTCTTACTGCTGGAGGCAGTATTGCTTCAACATCATGTTCTTCATGATGTTGATCTTCATAAACTTCCTGTGATCCTTGTGCTTCCTCTGGAATGCACACACCCTCTACTTGGTCTTGCATTATTGGAGAATCTTCTCCATTTCTCTTAAGAGTGAGTTTTTTCAACAATAGTTCAGTACCTGTAGAACTAGAAGAAGAGCCTAACAGCTCATTGTTAATCATATTTGTTTCATCAAACACTACATTAACTGACTCCTCTACAACTTGACTTGTCAAGTTGTAGATCCTATAAGCCTTACTATGATTGTTGTACCCAACAAATATCCCCTCATAGGCTTTGGCAGCAAACTTAGTTTTATAAGATTTCTCATTGTTGAGTACAAAGCACCTGCTCCAAAAAATTCTGAGATATGTAAGTGAGAGGTCTAAGTTGTTAGCCTAAATCACCTAGAGGGGGGGTGAATAGGTGAAATGCGTGTCAAATGCGGAATTAAAAAACTAACACAGCACACATCAAGCAATCACAGACGACAAGAGATTTATAGTGGTTCCCCAACCTTGGGTACGTCCACTTTCCTCACCGATCTAGCAAATCACTAGACTCGGCTACTCCACTATCTCGGATTGAAAACAATCCTACACCTCGGAACCACGTTCCTACAAAAACTCGATCCAAACCGGATCTACACTCGGAAGATAAGACTTCCTACAAATCTCGGAGAAAAACTCCTACACAATAATTTGTTTAAAAAAAATACAACAATAATCTCAGATCTGGATCTTGGCAGTCTTCTTCCTTAAGAGCTTTGGCTTGATCAGAGAAGTTGAAGACGACTTGAGAGCGATCCACAAATCTGAAGAACTAAATCACCTCGATCGGGAAAATAGATCTGGAATCTTTAAGGCGCGGCGAGATCGAGTGATTGACTTGCGTCTGGATCGCTGAAGAATCAGAGTTGAAAATAGAGATCGGAGATCGTCGATCCAGAGCTTCTTCCGTGAACGTTAATGGCGACGGCGGCGGCGACTTGAAGAATTAGGGTTCACGGGATTTTTCTCTTTCTCTTTCTTAAAGTAATAATCTCTGAAGGAATATATTAAAAGTCAAATCTGAAGTGACCTATTTATAGGTAGACTCCAACGGTCATAAGAATCATTAATGATGACACGTGGACTTATCAGAAAGGATCAAATCGAAATGTACAGTGAAATTGACTTAGAGAATTTCAGGAAAGATTTGAACCGACATACTCGAGTCATAGAAGATACATACTCGAGTATCAGATAGTATATACTCGAGTGGAAAAGAATTGGCATACTCGAGTAAGAGAAGTTATATACTCGAGTAGAAAGGATTGGCATACTCGAGTAAGAGAAGAGAAAACTACTCGAGTGATCCAGAGATCAATACTCGAGTGAAAACACTTAGAAAAATTTCAGATAAAGTGAGAATAAATACTCGAGTACAAGAGTTGCAGATACTCGAGTGAGAGAAAAAGAACTACTCGAGTATCTTAGAACAACTACTCGAGTAAACATTGACTTACTCGAGTATGAAAAAATAACTACTCGAGTACAGAGTCACTTACTCGAGTATATAGGGAACTACTCGAGTATGTGGACTTAGAATAATTCTGAAATGGGAATAACATAACTACTCGAGTATAAACAAGTTACTTACTCGAGTAACTAACCAACCACTCGAGTACAAGTTATCACTTACTCGAGTGAATACGGCCTACTCGAGTATGTAAGCTAGCTTACTCGAGTACAGACCCACTTACTCGAGTATACTGGAGAAGTACTCGAGTATGTGGACTTAGAAAATTTCTGGATATAAGAATAGAAGGATTTACTCGAGTATAAGATATGATCTACTCGAGTGACTGGCTATCTACTCGAGTATAAACTTATCTACACGAGTATATAGAGTCTACACGAGTATGTCCAAGAATCTACTCGAGTACTAAGTCACTTACTCGAGTATATGAAGGGTACTACTCGAGTATGTGGACTTAGAAAAATTTCTTCTAAAAGATATACTTCAATACTTGAGTCCACCATTCCAAGTGCATGTAGGAAGTGTATCCCAATAGAGAGGCTATACATGGGCCAACACTTTGGATCACACAATGAGGGATTACATTGTATGGTCCTGTGTTTGGTGACCCATTATAGACTGACATTGGTCTACACTTGGCATTAAGGACCTGCACACATACAACTTAAACACAGCATCAAATACACCTTAATTCATCTTAGTTCAAGGTCTGACCACCTACAAATCTGAGGTATTGTGGAGACAAATCCCAACAATCTCCCCCTATTTGTAGATGTCATCATTCTCTGTACTAAGGTGAATTATTCAGAGTAAAAAGAACAATACACATATACTTAAAAAAATATGAGCTAAAGCAGGATAACTAATGAAATAGCCATAATCAGAATCAATTATATATATATAGAATTGTTTTTAACAAAGAGAATCCATTTCCACATTCTCTTTACTCAAGAGGGTCCTTCCTTATGCATCCTTTCTCTCTTCAGCTCTTGCCTCTCTAGGTAACTGAATGGCTTGGGAAAATAAGTTCTGGGCCTAGGAGGAGCAGCTGGATTATTATGTCCCCAATTCCTGTCATGAAGTCTGATTTTGATTTGGGACACTTCATAGGCTTTCCATTCTGAATGACTGTAAAACTGGTCTCTGTTCTCACCAAGATCTGTAACCAATTTCAGAGTGTCAAGGATTAGGGATTTGGAGGTTGGACTCCAAACTTCAGAATGAATAATTGGTGGTCTGCTTTCCGAAGCTAGGGCAGGATCTCTTTTGGGTGCAGAACAACTGGCAGAAGCACCTTCACCATATTTTCTCTTCTTCCTTGGAGCTGGAATTTCATCTTGCCACATATCAGAATAGGTGAGAGGGGGCTCAGTCACATCACCCTCAGGTCTAGGTGAGAAAGCTGGCATACCTTCTGGAATGGCTGCCTGGACTGGAGCATCTGCAGGAGGTTGAGCTTCAAGAGGATTCAAGAAGTGTGGAATGATGGCTGGATTGAGCTGGGCATTAGGGAAATTCATGTTGTGCAGCCAAACAGCAGTGTCATAGGTATAGAATTTCACAGACTGGAGCTGGGAGAGAATATCTGCTTTCATTTCTTTTACCAGACCATCCACAGTAGCTTGAGCTTGGTTAGATAGTGTTGCAACTTGTTCTTTTACAACTGCTTTAGCTTGCTCATATAGTTTTTCCACTTGTTCTTTTACTATCTTCTCCCCCTTGGAGATATCTACAGATAGCTGAGCTATAGCTTCATCTCTGAAAGTGCCAACTTCTTCACAGATTTTCATAAGATTGGCCTCAGCATTCTTGTCCAACTGGATCTGATTATAGGCAACAGTTTCTTGTTGATTTCTCAGTTCTCCTATGCTTGTGATAGTGTGATCTATGGCTTTTCCACCTATCTGGAACAATCTTTTTAGCTCATCAGTATTTGCCTGGATTTCTGCAAAACCTCTACTCATCTCTTGTTCAAGAGTAGTGACTTTGTTATTGACTGATGCTAGAGATTCATCAAAGTACTTTCTCTGTGTAAGGAGCAACTGTTCAATCTGACTGAACAAATCTGAAGAGGAGGGAGCCGAGGTTGGTGCAGGAATTGAAGGAGCAGGAGCAGGAGCATTCCAAGGAGGAATTTCTGTAATAACCACTGAGCTGACAGCTCTTTTGAAGGGTTCTATCTCAACAGATTCTTCTGTATTTAGGAAAGATGGCATGGAGAAATCCAAAGTCTTCAGAGGTGCCTCCACAGGATCTGGAGACATTTCCTCATCATCAGACAAGAGAATATGATCTGATTTGCTGGGCTCACTATCAGGAGACTTGGCAGGAGACTGTACTGGAGTCTGAGCTGGAAACTGCACAGGAGATGGAACTGGAGACTGAATGGGAGACTTGGCAGGAGACTTGGCAGCTGAATCATTCTGAAAAAGAGGAGCATCTGAGCTGAGCTCATCAATAAATCTGTTAATATCTTCAGCTGTAGACAGTAAAGCTGCTGGAGTAGGAGAAACTGGAGGAGTAGAAATTGTGACTTCTTCTTGTTCTGGAATCACTGATTCTGAAGAGACTTGATGCTGAGGAAGAGAAGAGGCAGGATCCCCCTCAACTAATGCACCAGAGGTAGCAGTAGTTTGATGTAGAGGAGGAGATGGAATCCTGTCTTCAGGTAAACTGGTTTCTTGGTGAATTTCTGAGATGGCATCAGCCTTTGAAGCTTGGGCAGAATTCAGGATCTTGATGTCATACCTCTGTATGGAAGAGATGGAAACTTTCTTCATGTGGTGAAGAGGAGTCCCTTTGGATAAGTCAAACACTGTAGGATTAATCTCATGGAGGAGGAGTGAGATAATCCTAGCATAACTTGGATGTTCCACGCTCTCTCGGATCTTATCCAGTATCATCATTCCGAACTGGAATTTCTTCCTGCAGACTATTGCTTGCATGATGTCGAATAAATTCTGGGAGATATCTCTTATGGAGTATGTCTTGCACCACAAGACTTTGGCGATGACATCAACTAGAAACTTGCCTTCTGAATTGAACAAAGATCGATTGAAGGTTTCACCTCCACCTTCAGGATCTCGACCACAGAATAGAGAGGTACGGTCGGCATCTTCCTTTTCTAGGTCATCTTCTTCGTCAACCACGGGCATCCGAAGCAGAGTGGTGACTGAAGTTTTATCCAACCGAATCTCAACTCCTTTAACCTTGGATTTCAGAACTGCGCCATTACGTCTGACCTTCAGATTTCTGTAGAATTCTTCAACATCAGGAAGCAGGAGACGGCAGGGTTCTTGAAGAACGAAGGACAAACCGGCCGTGTCCAAGAGAATCAGTAAGTTCTTGAAGTCATCCGAAATATCTTCAATACCATCTATCACTAGTTCGGAGCCGATTCCAATCTTGGAGGAGGGAGCCATCAGCGATTCTGTAGTGCGAAGGAAACAAAAACGAGGAAGACACAGCTCTGCAACTGTTCTGGGAGACGAAGAGACGGCGGCTACTCGAGTGAAATGAGAAGTGGAAAGGATTTCCGATTTTTCTAAATATATATATGACCCTAATTAGGTTTAAGGAGGAGTATTGAAAAGAAAATCATACCTGATATGGAGCGCCAAAACTTTGGTGCGAATAGAAGAAAAAGGAGATTTTCAAATTTCTAATTCCCGTATACTCGAGTAGGTTTCGTCATACACGAGTATGAGATGGAGTATACACGAGTAGGTCAAGTGACATACACGAGTAGGTCAAGTGACATACACGAGTAGGTCAAGTGACAAACACGAGTAGGTTACCAACCACTCGAGTATGTCAATTTTGGTCTACTCGAGTATTTCCGTTTACTCGTGTATATGTCTCTATGTACTCGAGTATATCACTTTGAAATACAATTTTCTTTGGAGAGATTTACTGCCACTGATATCTTCAACTCTGAGCCTGGCTATGAATCTACCATCACTATTCCTCTTTGTTGAGCAGTCCGAGTTCCATTTTGAAGAACGAGAACTTGGACTCGTCCAGCGGCTTCGTGAATATATCTGCCACTTGCCTGTCTGTGGGGACATATTGTAGATCTATGTCTCCATTCTCCACATGCTCCCGGATGAAATGATAACGAAGCTCTATGTGCTTGGTCCGGCTGTGGGAGACTGGATTGTTGGCAATTGCTATAGCACTGGATGAGTCGCAAAACAAAGGAATGGCCTGGAACTTCATGTTGTAGTCTTCAAATTGATTCTTGATCCATAAAAGCTGTGCACAACAGCTGCCTGCAGAGATGTATTCTGATTCAGCCGTTGAGATGGCTACACAGTTCTGCTTCTTACTGCTCCAGGAAATAAGTCT